>BMAW01111208.1:66064-172164 GCA_019974015.1 Nephila pilipes
ATATATATATATATGTATATATAAAATACTTTCAACTAGAAACGTTATATAGAATAAAATTTACAAATGTTATTAGCATCCAAATGTTGAATTTCAGATAAAGCGTATATACGATTCTCTCTCTCTGTGTGTGTGTGTGTGTGTGTACAAAAGAACGTTTATAACACTTACACTACATATAACTTTGATTTGTAGGAAACAAATGTTATAGTAGCAATTATAACTGGAATGAATAACAATATCATAAAAGTGTCAAATCTGATATAATGCGCACAAATTGATTATAAGTATTAAGATTTTTTTTTTTTTGTTTTGCTTTTTGAAAATTTAAAGTTATTTATTCCACTTATAGGTTCTTGATGGTGTTTAGGTTACATTAAAACAACAAAATTAACCTAATGAAATATTTTTTGCATATGAAAGTTAATCAGAACAAATAATAATAATTTATGAAATGTACGTGTAGTTAATATATTTGTTTTTCTAATTATTGTATACATATTATAAAATGACTTTTTTGCTTAAATTACTGCATAGTAATCATCAATTTAAAACTGAAAATACTTTTTAGGTAGTTAATTCAAAGGGATGGACAAGAAAGTTCTTTGGAAAGAGAAGTAACTACTACCATTTGTAGGCTGTCATTTGCCAAACGAAACTAAAACAAATGCGACACTGATACACAGTTTTCGTCGTCATTTTGCCTCGGGTTGTGACTATCGATGAGACTTGAATTCTGCAATATACATCATAATTCATGAAACAATAAAAGCAATGACCTGCTTCCTTTGAATCTGCTCCAAAGAAATTGGAGACAGACTCGTCAGCTTTAAAAGTTATGAATAGGGTTTCTCGGGAAGCGAAAAGCATCATTTTCGTGGATTTCTCAGAAAAAGAAAAAACTCATTCCCATTTCTCTTTCCTAACGCGGTGTAGCGAACGCCACAGCATGAACAAGTTGATCGTCCAAACAGACTGGGGACTAAAATACGCCTACTATGACCAGACAAGTATGGACAAGGGAGAACGAGCGAAGAAAGCTTTGAATATAAAAATGTAGAAATTTAGCTGTAAAATAAATTTGAATACATTTATCTCAAGTCTAACTATTATCATTTCCATTGCAATACAATGGGTACTTTTTGAGCCACCTCTGTGTAAAGTGATACTGTGTCATTCACGTCAAGTGTAGCACTTCTAACCTAAATTGCCAATTAATTGAGTTATTTTAATACATTAGGTGGCTCATATATCGCTACTGTTTTTATGGAGACTGTTTTCCCCCTCCCGTGGCGGTCGGTTGATTAAAATTAGTGACGGGATTGATTCGAGACCTTGATCTGTCGGCCTGCAGAACTTGTATGGTGGTTTTTTTCGGTTGATGCTTTAGACTACCGAGACAGTGAGGAATTCCCTGTTGGATCACTCATGAAAGGCTTCTAACTTCTGTTGTCGTTGTTGAAGGAGCATTGGCATAATTCCCCACCTATTTTGTCGTTATGATATGAAGAAAGACTTTCTGTATGATAATTTCAGTGAAGGTTGTTTTTCCAGTCAATACTGCAGTTAATATATATCCCCCCCCCTTTCTGTTGTATTGAATGTCTTTTTTGGATTCTTTCTTTTGACGTCATCGGCTTTTTCTGGTTGAGAATTCGGATCTATTTGACGCATGCACCGTAGCCAATATGTCATTAATTGTGATTTATGATTGGGCGTTTTAAGAACACAAAAGCATGTTTGCATCGAGGGTATATATAACCGATAGCTCTAGGCCGTGTTGCCATTCAGTGTTCAAATCCTGTGTTACCATTTCAGCGGCAGATGTTTTTCGCCATTTGGGGAGGGGAGAGAGAGAGAAGCTGCATTTCAAATAGGGATTGAGGAAGTCGTTTGACTACCAGGGCGATTCAGGGTTTGAAGAAAACTCGTCCAATTGATGACGCCTTAGATCAGCGGTTTCCAATTGGACGTACCATTACCAGGGGGTTGCTTGAGAACCGTTATGGTAAACACAAAATGAAAACGAAAATGGCGGTTGCATAACTACAAAGAACAAAATAATCGAAAATTATTTAACAGAATTTTGAAAAGTAAATAGAGGCTATATTATCAGTTGTAATACTGACTTCAATGAAAGTGAAGTTTCATCCTCTGAAATATACTTCAATTGCATTTAAAAAAATATAGAAGCAAATTAAACACAAGTCAAGATTTGAGATTTCATTTATTCTCTGTTGAGCTTAATTTGTGAGAAAACTAAATGATTCGAAACAGTCAGCACACAGCTCATTGATTTTACTTTCTTCTATTCTATGTAATAATTAGTTTGCTTCAAAAATAAAAAAAAAATACGTAACGCCAGTAAAAAACGAGTTTCTTGAGCATGGGTTTTCTTTCAAACTTCACACTTCGCTTGATATAATTTTTATACCTTAAATCTTAAGAGCAAAAGGGAACGTTGAGTTAGATTGAATTTATTCAATAGTTAGTTTTAATAATATATTTTGTTACTTAACGTTTATTAAATTTATCACTTAAAATAAATAGGTGTGAAGCGTTTCAACTCAATCAAGCACTGTGTTTATCAATTGAGCTACATGTAATTAAAATTAAAGCAAACGATAAATTATGTCATTAAATTGAATATATTTAAGCTAAATGTAATTAAAATTAAAACAAACGACAATTTATGTTATTAAATTGAATATATTGAAGCTAAATATAATTGAAATTAAAGCAAACGATAAATTATTAAACGACGGATTTGGCGACTTGGCGAGAAATTTGGCGTATAATTTAATTCTTTAAATAATTAGTTTTAATCAATTAAATCTTATTAATTATAATTAAATTATCATATTGTCATCAAAAACAATTGTGTATAAAGAATTTCAGCTCAATTGAGTGCTTTAAAATGTGAGAAAAAAGCTTTTAAAATTTTTTGAATTTACTAGTTAAAGAAACTCATAAATAAAATCTATTTAATGAATAATAGGCTATTTTATTTAATACAACATATACCTTTTTGCAGATGTTTTCGGAACCTATATTAGGTGACAGATTGGATGGGAAGGGATAATGATACAGTTTAATGGCGCAAGAACATACAGTTTAATGGTGCAAGAGCAAGATATGACTAGATTGGAAAGGGGAGGTGTGCCTGGAGACTTCGGGGCCACGAATACGCATAAGGGAACCAAGTCAGCTGGGGTTACGCACACAAAAAAAGGATAGGAACCGCTGCCTTAGACAATTGAGCCGAAAATGAATTCCCAGCCAGGTTAGTTTTTAAGGGTTTCTAACTGTCTGCTGTGGCTGATGAAAAATACCTACCACATATTCCAAGAAAAGACAAAATAGAATGAAAATATTTAGTGGGCCAATTAACCATATCATCAAAGTACAAAATAACAAAACATTTTTAACGCTACATGAAGTTGAAAGTCTGGTTATGTAACTTATAAATTTGAATGTTAGAACAATCCTGCCGTTTTTCATTTCGTATGAGATAAATGCTGTTACATTCATATTCGCGGTCGTGTTTAAAAGCACCTCAATTTGCAGTCGACCCCTTTACAGTAGGGAAGTGGGGGAAGAAACGTTTTGCTCTGTCTTAAATATTTTACGAAATCGAATCAGGAAGAAGGTCACACCACTAAAAAAATAAAGGTTAAGAAAGAGAGAAGAAAAACTCACGTTAAAATGCAGGTCAGGATTCTCACGGTCGTGTAGGATCGCGCGCTGATACATAGTCTCGGCCTCCTTCGACCTGGAAAGGAAGAAATGAATAAATCAGAGGAA
This sequence comes from Nephila pilipes, assembly GCA_019974015.1. NCBI lineage: Eukaryota > Metazoa > Arthropoda > Arachnida > Araneae > Nephilidae > Nephila > Nephila pilipes. The sequence continues at coordinate 69,869 of BMAW01111208.1, forward strand.
GAATATTGATTGGAAGAGAAGAAAATAATTCCTCTCGGAATGATACAAATATGGAAACAGATGGGAGATGAAAGATGCTTTTTTTTTCGCTCTCTATTTTCTTTCCCGCTCGAATCGATTTTTGGTGCCCTTTCGTGGAAAAGATGCGTCGGAATATTTACTTAGAATTTTCGCATCGGAATCGACTTTATTTGAATTTTCCTATCGATACAAGTATTTGTTTCGGACGTAAGTTAAAGATTTTTTTCCTTTTTGATGTGCCGCATCAAAACGAATAAATTAGAGTGTAATGAAATTAATATTTTTTAATGAAAGCTATTTTTTGTAGTTAATATGCAATTTAAAAAAAAAATCTGCTCGACATTGGAAGTTTGAATTAATTTGAAAAGATTTCTTATCAAAAATATGATTTTATTAAATAAACTATTTGTTATTGAAATACTGTACATTGTTGCCTTCAATTTAGTTTTACCGTTATAGTAAAAGTTTAATTCCTCAACGGAACAATTCCTCATCCTTTGATGCAATTTATGAATCCACTCATTTTTTGATATCTTCGTAAGAATGGACGCTCTTCTGAGAAAGGCTATAAATCACCGCTCGAAACAAATAATTATGAGAAGAGGCAATGTCTGTCGAATAAAGCGTATTGGGAAAAAACTCCTATTGAAGTGTTTCCAAAAAGTTTTTGACTTGGTTTGCAACATGTGACTGAGCGTTGTCTTGGTGAAGAATAACTTTGTCGTGTCTTCCGAAGTGTTCCAGTCGATTGATTGCTGAAAATTCGACATTAAAGGATTCAGTCATTCTAGGTGCGTTTGACATGGTTTTTTACTGAGCGATGCTTTTAATTCTTTGTCTTCAAATTTTTCTCAGTTGTGTCGGGTGTTTCCTGTTTTAAGTGCTACAATCTCTACCTTAAAATTTTTGGAACTAATATTAATTAATTGAAATTGATGCAGCATGTTAACTATAAGTTTCAAGCACAAACAAAGACTTTCAACTACCGATCATTTCTAGTGAAAGCAAAAAGTAATGTTTCCCGCCAATTGCGTTTCGTTGGTATAAAACTGGACATTTGAAAAGTTCGAAAATAATTACGACGTCACTCCTTACTGAATGACACTCACTGATAATATTAACCGAATGGTGGCGCTTTACCATAAAATTTATATCAGTGTTTACCAATAGCGTAAAATACAATTAACCACATCTTTTGTCGATCCTTAATAATTAATTCAAACTCCCTATACGAGTATATTAGGACTTGTAAATAAATTCCGCTATGAAAATCAACATTAATTCTGAATCCTGTTAATAATTATGTGGATATGGAAATATATATTTTAACATATATAGATGTAAGGATGTTATAATTTTCTTTACACACAATTATTAATTGAAAATTTACAGGCGTTTTCTGCAAACGGCAAAGCTTTCAAAGAAAATTGGTGTACCTGTAATTTACCGGGTATTTTTAAGCCGTGAATATAAAATAAAAATTCATAATAGTAAGATAATAGGATTCTTGAAATGTCCAAATATATATTAAAATAAATTGTATTCTGAACACACACTCCACACACATAAGTAGTATAAATAAAATTTAACAGTTGCATAACAGATTACGAGAAACACATATACGAGGAATATTCAGAAAGTAAGAAACGTTTCCGTCTGACGTCGCTATCCACACTCCGATCACGTATATTTTGTTTTCCGCCTGCTCGGCATCTCAGTCGGCTTCCAGGCATCACAACGGGAACATTTCTACGCTGCCCGTTTTTTCGATATTCAAATTTAAAATGTGCGCTGCAATTGAAAATCCCGCCAGTTGTGAGGCGCGGTCTGTGATACGGTTTTTGTTGGCAAAAAGCCTAAAACCTTTGAAAATTTATCGGCAAGTGTGAGAAGTGTAATGAATGAAAGTTCAATCCGGAAATGGTGCATTCAGTTTAAAAATGGCCGAACTAACTTTCACGATGAAGAGAATAGTGGACACCCTAGCATTGTAACTGACGAACTGGTCGCTAAAGTTGATGAAAAGATTCGTGAAAACCACCGTTTCACAATAACGGAGCTTTCGCTTAGTTTTCCACAAGTTCCACGGACTTTGTTGTTTGAAATTGTCAAACAAAAGCTAGGCTACCGCAAATTTTGTGCAAGATGAGTGCCGAAATTGCTTACAGACCACCATAAAGGTCAGCGAATGGGGGCAGCTTTGACATTTCTGGAGGCCTACGACAGACATGGTGATTCATTACTGGCTAGCAACACAGCGCTTTGACGACGACAAGGAGCTGCGGGTGCTCATCACTGAGTGGCTGAGATCGCAGGCGGCAGAATTCTATGACGAAGGAATTTCTAAGCTTGTTCACCGCTATGATAAATGCCTCAATTTGTTTGGTGACTATGTAGAAAAGTAGAATTTTAGTCGATCTTTTTGATGTATATAATATTTTTTTTTTCTTGTACTTAGTTTCTTTTTAATTCCAAAACGTTCCTTACTTTCTGAATAGCCCTCGTACATAAATTTTTAACAATGAAAATGTTTAAAAACATATGGTTAAATACCTGACTATTTGCCAATAAACCCTTTGGTCTAATTAGAGTGATCCAATTTACATATGAAACAATCCCACTGTAGAAAACGCTCTTTCAGCTTCACACTTGTTGGTTCAATAATTATTAATGAACTGAAAACTATTTGAATACAATTTGTCTTAATGCCTGTTAAATGTGGTTGTTTTGCCTAGTAGCCATTTTCGCAGGCAAGCGATCGCCATTTTTTCCATCGGGTCGTGGACTCGAGTCACGCGGCCACTAAAGACATGCCATGTAGCATGGTTGATACACCGTTATATCTGATGCAGGTCTAAGAATCCTCCAGTCGGCGTTGTGTGGAAGTTTGCAGAGGGATGTGTGCCATCTCAGGAGTTGTCCATGTCACTTGACTGAGGTTCAAAGTTATAAAATCCATAGCCAACAGACCCCGTGTTGCTTCTTAGATCGACGTTAATAAATAATCGCAGTCACTTAAAATTTTAAATATGTCTCAGAAAGATAATTTTTTTACATAAAAACGCAAAGAAATTACGGTGGGGACGTTTCCTGCGAATTCAAAGTTGGTTTAAATTAAGTGAATTAAAAATGTGTTCAATGGATTGAGTGGTCATATTAACGTTGCACTACAAGCAGCTTGGTCACCAACCCAAAAATTTTGAACCTCGGTCGAGTGACGAGGACAACACTTGAGTTGACATCCCCCTCTCCTAACTTCCACACCACACCTACGGGAGGACTTTGAGCTCAATAGATAAAACGTGCATTGACGTAAGAAATATGTTACGATAATGATAAAACACTGGACAAGTTGGGAAAAAGGGATGTATAATGTATGGAATATAACAGGAAGGAAATTAGTTGGTACTTTCGCCAATTATTGGGTTGATTCTTAATGAAAATCACTTGTAGAAATACATAAGAGCTATTGATCACTGGCCTTGTAATTTTGAACCTCGGATTAGTGACGAGGGTGACATCTCAATCGGCACCTCCCTGTCTAAATTTCCATGCCACGCCAAATGGAGTGGGCTTCACTCTCACTTTATAGCTTATCTTAAGTTTCAAAGGACTCGAACCCACAACTCGATGGAAATAACGCTAGCTACGAGTTTGCTACCATGACTACTAAGTTACCACAGCCACAGAGATACTCTTGTTACGAACAACAGATGAAGCTTCCGTGCAATGATTCTCTTATAAGGGAAAATAGATATTTGAAGAGTTTTCATCAGTCAGCCGAGGAGAGTTTAAGCAATTACTTTTTTCCCTTGGCGACGGATTTTTTTGACCGTTTTGGTGACTTTGGCGATAAAGTGAAGGTTTCTGAAATTATTGAAATCCTGGCGTAAATCTGATTGGGAAGAAAGTTTGGGACATTTTCAAGAATTTGAGAAGCGGCGTGTATCTGCCAGGAACTGTCGAAGCCAGCTTTAGAAGGGCAGGGTATTACTGCGGATATTGGTCTGCAAGGTGAATTAGTAAGCTGTTGAGTTGAACGTTGCTGATACAATTCTGACTATAATAATAAGTGCTATTTTTGTTCCTGTATCTGCGTTGCTTACCTGTTAAAGAACTATGTTTCTGTTTGTACTGTGACTGTCTAAGTTCTACTGGAAGTCGTCTTGTTCTAAAGATTTACAAATAAATTGTCATTTGTCATTATCCTTCATATTAGAGTGGTTTTCACTCGTAGACATCTAGAATTTTTATAACAGTATCCTATAGAAATATGGATGTTGAGCGAAATAACTAATTAGGAAATGAATATGTAAGCAGAATCTTAAAGAAGGCGTATTTTCAGGACAGAAAACATTCAATTTAAGCTCAATCTCTCAGAGGCTATTATATTGATGGCAACTATTGTTATGAACCAGAAACGACGCTTCCCTGCAATAGTTCTCCAAAAAGAAAGAAAAAAAGACATAAAAAGAGATTTCATCACAAGAAAAGTTTAAGCAATTATCTCTTAACTTGGTGACTTAGGAGACAAAATGATATTTCCAGAAAGTTCTGGAATCTTGGCGAAAATTCGATTAGATCGAAAGTTGCGGACTTTTCCAGAATTTTCCGTTTCGCGTCACACCGGGCCGGAGTGGTTGTATAAGGGAGAGATATGAAGCCAGAAGAAATTGATCAGTAAATATCGTTGGGAGTCAGCTGAGTAGATCTGCAGATCACTTATCAGCAGCGTAGTCGAGTGAATCTACTGGGAATCGTGGAGGACTATTTGGAAGAGAGATTTTACCGTAGTGCGAACTATTAGGCTGGTGAGCCGAACTTTGCTGATACAACTGTGATTGTTTTTATTTTTCCTGTACTAGTATCTCTAATCTGTACAAGTACTTTGTTTCTTGTTTGTATTATTAATTTGTCCAAGCTTTTCTTCCTATTTGTCATCCTGTCCAGAATAATTGCAAAAAAGCGTCGTTTGCCATTATCCTCCGTGTTGGACTGATTATCACTAGTAGACACCACACGAGACGATTGAATTTTTAAACATTACTTTAGATAAGTACGGAATGTACGACCTCTGTATGTGCTTTTTTCTCCATTTACTACCCTCCAACTATTTCTCTATTTTAACTAATGCTTCCCTTTTTAACTTTTCCGTTCATATACACGAAATATATATTTGTAATCAATATTTGCGAGAGAGGTTCAATAAGTAACCTTGTTACGAATGGGAAATGAGTGAGTAAAAGTTGATAGGTGTCGTAGTTGATGCAAGCTAATTTTACCGGACCTCAAAACCCTCACATTAGCATAATGGTGGAGTAAAGGGATTGCTGTTCCAGCTCAGCTATTCTCGTCCTTTCATCGCTACTGTAAACATTCAAGTTTGATGCCAATAAAAGTTGTTCCGAAATGGGTCGTTTAAAAGCAATCAATCCCATTAGTAATTAACTTCAATATAATAATAACTGTTAAGCAAGAAGATGAATATTCGTTCTGTGAACATTAAAGAAACATTAGACTGATTGTTTATCGATTTCGAAATAAGAAACAACACGAGCGCCATTGGCGCCGAATCTCGTAATTTTGAACAACAGTCAAACAGTAATTTCTACACCATCCCAACTTGAAGACTCAGAGCTTCAGCAGATATAACATGTATCAGCTTCAAAACAGGGCATTATCTTAGTGGCACCAGACTCGAACCCATGACTTAAGTGATATAACGTCTGCCATGAGCTCAGTGAAAACTCAGCGGGCGCGGAAGAATTAGGAGAATATGTTTTTGTATTATACTCTTTGTTATTTGTGATATGACATCTTAAAATAAACATCTTAATGATATCAAGTAAATCAGTTTAATGAGTCAAGATTTAATTTGAAATAATCAAGAACCGAAAGATGATAATCTCATGTCTGACAGGTAAGTGAAATTTCTTTAATTGTGAATAAGTGTGAACTGTGAATTCTAGTTCAATCATTCTCCGGAAATAACCTTGCATACGTAGATTTCATTTCTGGTTTCTTAGCCCTAAAGAATGTACATATTCCACATTTGTGTACTACATCTTATATTTCAATATATGAAATATCTTCGATATTTTTTGATGGAACGTCACAAACTTCTGCATGTTATCACTAAACACTCAATTGTTAAACAATGATTACAATAAAACTCGAAAAGTGACAAGTGTACAGCTATGCTAATCACTTTTTGGTAACTCACTATACTTATTATGAAGGTACTGTGAGGTGAGGTGAGCGCAATGGCTGCATTTTGAATTCGCTAAACTGGCAGAAGTCGATTGTCAATTAGACGAATATATAGTTCTCTGGAATCAAACTAATCTGTTTGTGAATTATTCTTTTCATCTGCAAGAACATCAATATCAGTTACGTATATCCTATATTTGCGAAACGATTCCGAGTTTAATTTTAGAAATAAAGTGACGAAATTTAAAGTTCTTTGACAATCACGAATGCTGTGATTCGTTAATTTTTAATGAAATGCCATTTTAACTTATAATCTTCCGTCTCGAATGTTACACATCAAGTAATTTAAATACAACTTAGCTCAATTTAAATACCGACATCTCCGTTTTATTCCAAAGCAACCAAAATATTACATCTTTTTAACTAAAGATGCGTCTCAAAGAAGATGCTGAAAGACCTTAAAACTATTTCCCCTCTGAATAAATTAAGCAGCCGGAGTACATGAGAACGAAACAGAGTTGAGTGAATATTTTAAAGCAGAACCGTCTGCCCCCTGCAACCAGAAAGACGACGCTTGCCATCTGAAGATCTGAGAACATACCCCGCACTTCAGCAATTCTTTTAAGAATGTTCATTCGCTAATTTATTCAGAGCGAAAGATTTAATCAAGACATGAAAAGTGTAACATGAATTAAACCTTTTCCGGAGCGTATATAATAAACGAAAACAAATATATTAGATGATACGACTTAAAATTTCATTACTCATGAACTGAACTTTTCTAAAAATTCGTTTTATGACTTTTTAATTTTTAAGTTAAATATTATAATGCAAGGCGAATATCGTGTTTTGAGCTCTTTGGGGTTGGATGCACTGTTGTGGCATGGTCTTTTATAATTTATCTAGGAAATGGTCTTAATACGTACTTTTCCGTGAATGCAGATATATTTTAATGGTCAAAAAGTGTATAGAAATAATTTACTAACTTCTTCCATTTCACATCGCTGCATTTACTCAATTAATTTCATAACATTTACCGACTCAAATGTAGTAAGTTTTCTTTAATCCGACACGTTCAAGACCACGGCAGTGCTGGTTCAGTGATTTTGTATCGAGTTTCAATATAGTTTTGTCGTCAGGTGATTTTTACTCAGTTTTCCTACCACTGGATTTCAACACAGATGCATTGAAAGCAAGTGTCTAAAATAAATGAGTAATCCTTGATAGAAAATGACAAAATATTTAACCTGAAAAGATGCGCAATATGAATTGTACGAGCGTCATTCAATTAGTCTTTAGAAAATCCAAGAGATGGCGCTCGTAGCATTGAAATAGTCATATTCATGATCATGACGTCTTTCTCACCTTAAAATTTCTTCGTCATAACTTTTCTGGCTGATGAGATCATCCTCCTGTTCTCTGATGTAGATTCACCGGAAGCAACCCATTGTTTTGATTATTGGTGCTTGGTTTCCAGTATATAACGATGAATGAACGATGAAAAATATACAATAAATGTTAAGCTACAAAGTAATCTAGGTGACAACCTGGCTTAAGGCTGTGTAATTTGAATCCAAGTTGATTAAATAAGATTGTAGAAAAATAAACTGAACAATCGCAATGTGCCATATAGAGCACGTTTGGTGCTTTATTGAATCATTGACTTTTTATGAACATCACTCTTAGAAGCAACACGAGAGTTATGGAGATCCGGTGCTAGTAATTAATTCATTTTGCAGTTCGTAAGTCAAAAAAAAATAAAAACTCAGCTTACTTTTTCTTAAAAAATATTCCAAACGAAATATTTTTTAAAATTTGTATTTTTAATTTTTAGAATATTTAACTTTTTCACCTCATAAAAGAGAAACGTTCATTGAGAGAAATTGTTAAAATTGTTTAATTTATTTAAAATCAGCATTAAAGACAAATTATGTTGCTTTTTTTAATTCTTAATACAGAATATTTCCGAATTTAAACCAACCAACGGAAAACCATTCAGTAATATTTTTTTTTCTTTCTTTTTTTTTTTTTTTTTGCGAAAACACTCAAAATTCATAACCCGTATATAAATCGAAATGAAAAGAAAAACAAATGGGGGGGGGGGGGGGGGGGGACTTTAAAAATAAGCTAATTTTTTTTTTCTTTTTGTGTAAATGTTGCAAACACCCACAATGTAATTTAGAAGTCTAAAGTTACAGTTCCCATCCATTGTTGTTTTATACTGTATTTATTACATTACTATTTTTCATGTACATTCAGTACTTCTCCATCAGAGGAGTGAACGATGAATCAACAAGTCAGAAAGATGAACACTTTCCAAAACAAAACAATTCATTTTCAGAAAAAGAATGATCATTTCATTAAGAATTATTTTTTAATTAGCTTAAGATATATTAACTAAAGAGATAAAAAAAATGTGCTATATTTAGAGATTTATCGCTTGCGCGGCTAAGGGAAATCTACATACGTGTTTTGACAATTAGCGGATCTGTATATAAATGAACCCCATAGTTTAGCATAAAAAATAATTCCGAAAATTCTTGACCTATTAACAGAAATATACTATATATCATTTGATTTTTTTAATTGAAACTTCACCTTTACTAAATTTGAAAATGAAGCATTGGTACAAGAACACAAAATATTTGTATGAAATTAGAGATATTTCAAAAGTTAAAACAAAATTATATAAAAAGTATCAATAAAATAAAATTACCCAAACGAAAATGTTAATAAGTAAACGAAAATATTAATGCTCCTAATATGCGAACATTACTAGTTATTAAAAGTCACTTAAATTAAAACTTTTGCTACATATAAAACAAAATTTAGTGAATGGGAGAAATTATTTAGTGTTGCAAACGCATAATGAAAAAACGGAAGAAATGTTACCATTCACTAGTATCTGCCAAATCATTAGGAAACTTTTACCGTTTTTTCCCTCAAAGCTGTTTTATTTAATTTTTTTAGATTCCTAGCTGCCAAAATGCGTTGTTTCGTTTTATCCTGGCAATCACTTTAATTGCCGAATGAAAGGACTCTGATTTTTTTTTTCTTTTATTTTAAATTGAGTCGTCACTTATGCTTTCAAGGTTTCTGCCCGCCCTCTTTATTTTGCTGCTGTAAAAAAAAGTCCGATTTTTTTCGTTAACATCATTTTTTTTCCGAAAATAAATGCAGTTAAGGCTTATATTCCTTTTATTTATTCGCTGAAACAACAATGATTTAAAAAATACGGAGTTAGTTTTTCTTTATTCCCATTTGGCGCAGAAAATTTTTAAACATTTTTCTTAGGCTAATTGACCCTTTAAGATGTAATAACACGGTCTTAATATATCCATACATAAAATAAATAAATAAAAAAAATCATAATTATTCTTAAATGTATTTATAGTATATAAATAAATTTACGAATAATTACTATTTTCTCAAATTAAATAAAAGGGGCACGAACTTTAATATTAGTTTTTAGTAACATCAATAAAAAGAATCACATATTATCATTCACTTAATAAGTAGAACTTGATTAGTTACCTGAAGTTGAATATAAATTGAATCCGACAAGTATAAGCTAGTTTTTTGAATTTACAGATAATAATCAGTTAAACGACTTATGTCTAACCTGTGCAATAACTTAAGCTCAGGAACAAATTATAATGTAAGCTTTTCGTTCTGAGGGAGTTGCAAAATATACTGATGGAATAAATCTCATGTGTTTCTATAAAAACTGCATTTATCAGACTTGGAAATATTTGGTATTGTACTTGTTTTAATTTAACAAATGTAATATTATAATAACCCGATTAATTCAAAGTAATTCATGGCTTTGGTAGCCAAACAATTACGGTTGGGAGCTCGTGGCCGGTGTTATTTCAGTTGAGTAGTGGGTTCTAGTCCCGATTTAACTAAAGATTCGTTGTGTTGTGGGGCTACTGCACCTCAAATCTGTCAGAACCTATAAGTCCTCACATTGGAAGGGTGTAAAATTTAGGAGTCGTGAATTGACTGAAGTTGAAAATTACGAGGTCCATCGCGAATGGAGTAAATTGATTTAGTAAATTCACTAAAAGCTACAGATGCTTTAAATGAAGAAATTAGTTCCGAAAAGAATATCCTAATGATTGATTGATTGCTTATTAACATTGAAATTGGTAGTAACGCAAGAGCTATTGTTGAAGGACATTGTAATTTTGAAATATAAGGAAGTGACGTGGACGGCATTCGTTATCCGTCTCTTCAAAATTCTTCACCATCGCGACATGGGGATTTTGAACCTATACGGATCAAATATGCATTTGTCCAGATATCCACTGATCTATTGCGGACCCCGTAACCCTTGGTTAAGATAAACTGAGTGAGACGTATTTCTCAAGGAGGTGGACTCACCTATTCATCTTGAGGAGGACGTCGCCTCGGTTGAGGTAGGCGTTAGTGAAGTCCGATCTCAGAGTGAGAGCTTCCCGGTACAGCTGGAAAACAAAGATACCATAGAGACAACAAATTCAAGTATGTTTTTAAAATATTCAAAATTCTTTAGAAAATATTTACGTTTCATTTTTGCAGGAACTCAAATCACATTATTAACAATAATTCTACGCTGTGTAATAATCTTAATTTGTAATAATCAAAATGAATGTAACATCAAAATGAATCCGTGTAATAATGTAATAAATATATTACTACAATAAACTCACATTTCATACAATCAATCAATATATGTCGCTAAACGAATAAAAATAATTATAAGTGTAACACTGGGAAATTTGTCGTTTTCTCTTCACTTATCTAGGTACGGTTTTGTAATTTGAATTGAATAAAATTACAAATTTTTGTCAACAAAACTGAAACGTGATAAGATAAATTAGATGATGATAAGAAGTGTAGTGTACTAAATTAGCTATAGTGATATATAAGTAAAATACGATTGAAAGGAAAGTGATAGGAGACAGAGGATAACGACAAACTGATGGATGTAGATTGGATAGAATCTTTGTAATTAATTGATTGGATTGATAGTCGTTGGAAGTGACTCCGGATCGGAATGTCGAATCTGCTATAATAGAGAAGTACTTTTGAATCTAAAAGAATGATTTGTTAAGCTAAGACTTTATTATTTGAACATAAAATAGGATTAACTGAGTTAAGAGGGACTGGAGACGAAGTGATCATGCATATTCTTTGATAGATAATAAAGTGTGTTGTCATTCCCTTACGTATCTTCAATTGAAGTTTTGAAATTATTGTTTATTTAATTAGACTTTAAATGAAGATAGAAAGCCATCACATTTGTAATTAAATTCCACAATTATTTTAATTACGTCTAAGTTTTAAGTGTTTAAATTCCATAGTTATTTAAATTGCGTCTAAGTTATTTTGAAAAATTAATATACATTGCAAACCTCTGCCAAAATGATTTTCTAGGCAAGTCTGCATTTAGTGCCAAGATTATTTGGAAACTTTCACAACTGTGATGTAATGAATACAACTCAATATTTCTTATGCGCAACATGCCCAAATATTTACAGGAATTGTCGCCTATTGTTAAGCACATATTTACTGGCAGGAAAATTTCTGTTACTGAAACTAGCAGCACTAACTAATGAAGGCGATGAGCGACTTATCAATAATTTCCTATATTCCCTGCGAAAGTTAAAAATTGTTCTGTCGAAGTGTTGCTTACATTCGTCAGATTTTGAGATATTATCTGCAGAACAGCGTGCGATTATCATATTTAGTATTTTGTTGGAGAATGTGATGATTGAGCTTAACGACGCAAGAGCCATACATGAATATGTGGCGCCAAACAAAGTGCAACTGTGTTCTAAATGCTTGAAAAATGGAAAGAAAACAAAAATTGGTTGCAAAAAGAGCCTAAAATAGGAAGGGATCGCTAAGGTACTCCGACGGTGCGTCTAGTCACCCTGTTTCCTCATACAGTAAGTCCCATGGGAAAAAGAACACTAGGAACTCTAGAGTGTCTTTGGGTCATGAACCCCGTACCTACCTGAGGGCGTTTTGCTAGGAATATTACCATCTGAGACCCTTCGAAAGCTGAAGAAAGCACACGTAAATGATGGAATGACGTTCCAAACAGTGTACTAATGACATCAGTACTTTCGTCAAAGTCACACAAGAATTGAAGAAGAATTTCGGAGCGAGTTTCTTTCCCCATAGACCTCGTGATTAAACACAAATTTATTTCTTAATGCAGAACTGTCAACAAAGAACTTAATTGTGAGTTGCCTAGATGTCTGTGCGATGTAGTCAGACAGAAATGGCCTGATAACTGAGCAAGAAATGATTGTTTCTTTTTATGTGTGTGTGCATGACACTGCCACAGCATATCGCTTCTTGTTTGTAGAAAATATCTTCCAAGCCACTATGTTACCAATCTGAAATAGCCTTCCTAATCTCTTGATCTGGTACCAGCAACGTTATATCAGTTTCTTCTACTGAAAATGAAACTGAAAGGAATACCGTTTTGCTGAATAGGAAGAGAGGGATGGTAAATACGTCGGAGCAGCAGAAGGAACTTTCCAAAATCTGTTTTCAGAGTTTTGAACAGTTACATAAATAGTAGAACAAGTGTATAAAATGTTGGTGGATAGTACCTTGAAGGAAAATGAGGGAAAAACATCGAAAAATAATTTTAATAAATTATTATTACCAATTACGAGAACGTTTTTATCTTAGTTGTATAATTTTAATTCTTTTTGAAATATACAGATTACACATGAGAATTCTTAAGACTTGTATACACTTGCGAGTTGATTGTTGAAACGACGCCGTCCTAGTATAAACTGCGAATTTCTTTTGACCTCGTCCAAAGACCAACAAGAAATGGATCACCGTGAGCAGTCTTTTAATGCGTATACATTGGTGAGTTGAACCAATTGAAGTTGCTCGGTTCGCAATTATATAAACACCTTTAGTATTTGCCTATATAATTTCTTTAATACATGAAGCTCAGGAGACAGAAGATTTTATCTTTATCAATACTAAATGGGCATATGAAAAACGGAAAAAAATAATTTAATGCTCTTCTGTAATAAAACCTGCAACACTGATCTTTAGTGATGCTTATGTAAGAGCTCTAAATTATACTTATAAAATCCAAATATAAAAAGAGATATTGTTTAAATTAACATCATATGTAAGAAATAAATTTGTGGTATTATCAGAGTGTAGTCTATTGACAATCTGTAAGCTCCACTCTTCTTACCAGGCCCATTTTTCATTCGAGAGTGTGATAGATAGACTTACTTACAGCTATCCCATTTAACAAGTTCATTAGTAGTCTACATTACACCCGAAAAAGATCCTCATTAAAGACAGCTAGACTCTAGTAGAAGGACCAGTAATATTTCATTTTACATGATTTTTGATCTTTTGAAGTCCTATTTCCCTGAGAATCAAAAGCACTTCCGAACCAAAAGCTACAGTTTTGCAGGGGCCAATTTTGGTCCCATTTGGGTAGCTCAATGGCCAGTAGCTAAGTTAATTAATTCAGCTATTCAATCAAAAGAAATGATTACGTCTCTTGAATTTAAAAGAGGCAGGGTCAGTTTCCTTTCGCTCAAAATTTCAGAAGAGAAGGAACATCAGAGAACTACTAAACGTTCGACTAGTTAGAACATTGGATACGAGGACATTGTAAAACTTTTTCTACTATGCGCGACTAGCACCAAAACTGTCATATCTGCAAAGCAAATATAAGTGGAACAAGCACTTTCTCTAATTGTAAATATCAACCTTAATGTTTTGAATTGCTTACAATTATTTAGTGTAAATAGTGATCTCTAGGTATCCTGCCATTTGACGATGCCCGAGCAAACCATCAGTTATAATATTCTTTTACAATTGAAGTTTGAAATTAGTGGCGAAAAATTTGAGAACAATATAAGCGACATGTAACTCTCAAACTGGTCAAACTCACCGCGTCCGCTTCTTCGAGACGACTTTCATTCTGAGAGATAAGGAACGCCAGGCTGAGGAACAGTTGCAAGTGGCTAGGAGTCACGTGCACCTCCAGCACCCCGGACTCAGGAAAGAGAGTCTTGGCCTGAAAAAATAAATATTTAATTTATTTATTTGTGAATTACTAGAGTGCAAAATAACTAGTGGTAATATTATCTACCATCTTAGATTTAGGAGTATATTATCCATGCTATAATGATATTGATAATATTTGTTACATTCGGAATAGTGGGTCTTAATCTTTAAAAAGTATACAAATGTTCTTTCATACATCTGCATGACTTTAAGGACATTAGAAATTATATTTAAGTGATTTTTATTGTATATGTCACACTGAGAAAGAACACGAGTGCTATTAGCGGCAAACCTTGTAATTTTAAGTGGCAGTTCCTTCGCCAGATTTTCGCACCACGCCAATGGGAGAACTTGGGTCCACAAATGAATTCAAAATGCATTAGCCCAGCTATACGGTGGGTATAAAGTCGCACAATGGCCCGAACCTTGAATCGAAGATGACATCGTCGGCCACGAATCCGCAACCACGACCATTTGATTAACAAGACCATGACATTATGTAAAAAATTATTGATATTCCCCAGAACAATGAAAACACTAAGTTAAAGATTAAGCAAATAAAAATTTCTCTTTTCCTTGCATTCCACTAGACGAAATAATAAATAAATACCTGGTTAAAAATCAATTAACGTACTGTAATGTAATGATGACCTGACACTATAATTTTGTTTCAATATAAATAGATAACATGTAGAATTAAAACCAGATTTTTATTAATAAAAAGGGCAGTGTATTATTTCATTTATATGTTTAGAAATATTGTGTATTATTTGAAATTTGTGTTCTTTACTCTGACTCTACATCCAAATGTTTTTTTTTTCGAACTGTATAAAAAAAGTATACTTTTATATTTAATGCGAACAATTCGTTATTAGATACACTTGAAGAACCTATTGGTGTCTTCGAAACTTTTTTTTTTGCTCCTTACCCACCATCAATCAATTAGTCATCCAACCAAAGCTAAAACTCTCTGTTTTAGATTATTGTAATAAGTTTTTCAATATTAACAGAATGTATCGACTTTCATAAAAAGTATATTTTTATTCTTTTATATTTGTATGACATTAAAAATTTAAAAGGTATTTTTTAAAGCAATTGATAGAGAGGGATTCAGTGACAGTGGGGTTTAATGGAGTATGAGTCAAATCTGGATAAGATGTACCAAACAAATTTGTATCTGGGATCTAGATCAATAAAAAATAATAATAAAGGATAAATAAACGGTGGATATAAAGAGAATAGTCTAAAATAGAAAGTGATTGTAAGACTACCCCGGTGGCACGTTACCCATGTTTGATAAAGACAGTAGATCCCATGAAAGAGAAAAAAATATCACTAGGGTACCTCGGGGTCAAGATATCTGTACTTATCTAAACAAGATAAGCTCCTGCGTTAATGGTAATTGCAAACAGTTGTTGAAGAAATATTAAAAGTCTTCATCAAAATCTCAAAAAAGTGGAACAATGTAATTAATTAACTTTTAGAAAAAAACCTCAAAAGATTATTAAAGTTATTTTTATGTGAATCAGGAACATGTAAAGCATAGTTTTTAACTCCACTCAAGTGACAAAGAGTTTTAAAGGGGTGTGTGAGAATGATATCTCCATCTAATAATTTCTACATAACACACAGAAGATTCTATGGCTTATATTTGGCTTACTTGATTAATTGTTTATTAACGTCCCACTTAATAGCAACATTAGATCTATTGAATAAGAACTCCGAAATTTTGGACCACGGTCAAGCGACGAGGAAGATACTTAGCTTTAAACCAATATCTCAACTTCCCCACCAATTCAACGTGAAAACTTTGAACCCGGACAGATTTAAAAGTCATCAACCACCTACACGACGAATCTTTAATGGGATCAGGACTCGGTCGCAAAAACTCGACGGAATCAACGCGAGCCACGAGCTCGTGAGCATAACAACTAACTCAAGGTGGATATGATGTGGTTTTGATTGTTTATTTATGTCGCAGAAGCAATCCGAGGTATATTGGCGACAGATCTCGTAATTTTGAACCAGTCAAGTGATAATAACGACACCTAAGTTTGCATCTCTCTCTCCAAACTTCTACAGCACGCACGGGAAGACTTGGACGTCGACCAGATTTAACGTGCATCCTCCCCGCTATAGGTAGGTCTTAAGAGGCGAAAGGGATCGAATTCACGACTAGATGAAAACAACGCTGGCCGGAATTCCACAACCATTATTACTAGAGTACCGAGGCCACTCGAGGGAAAATCGAGCCCATTGGAAAGACTAAATGATATCAAATATTTCGAATGGAAATAATGTAGAATTTCAGGAGGAAGTGTCGATTCCGGTGTCGACATCTACTTCTATGAATTAAGAGCCAACAGTTATAGAGTGACTTTGTTAAAGCCGAATAAATTATGCATTGTGAGAAGGTAGAAATTAAGTACTAATGTGTGTTTATGTACATGCGCACAATAAAATATAAATTCATCTAACTTATGATTAGTGACAAAATTTATATTTCTCGGATTTGTGATAGTAAAATAAAAAAACTTCTGGAACTGACGACGAGAAAAAATAAATTTCTCGAACTGACAAGAAAAATAAATTATTTTGTTCTACTCCAGGCGAATAATGTAAAATTATATTTCGGAAATTCTTCTGAAAATTTAAATTCATAAATTCTCAAATTCTGATTGGCATCAGGACTCAAACGCATACTTTGAGGAAAACAATGCCGGTTACGAACTTGAAACCATAAATGTTCGCTTACATCTGCTGCTTTAATATATAGAGTATAGCAATCTTCATTTTTTTTTCGCTCAACAGGCCTTTTAGTATATTAATCCCTAATCGTTTTGTACCTTGCAGCACGTTTTAGAATATCGGTAAATAGGGGGCTAATTTATTAAATGGTTGACCTAATTAATAATACACTACTACACAAAAAAGGTTATCCAAAATTACAATTTTAAGATGTTAAAATTATTGATTGCTTTCTAATGTAAAATAAAAATTGACTAAATAATACTGACTTAAGTTTATTTAATCTTCGATTTATAATTCATTGGTATAAAAAATTTAAATGTTAAAATAAGTGGAATATTAAGCATTGAATTTTTTTTTGGCTATATCTTCATAATTAGGTGAGTGTGATAATACTTCTGCTTGATTTTTAACAAACAACCGGGTCAAAATGACTAACTGGCCGAGATCATACCTTCAAACTGGGAAAATCTCTGTTAAACCGGGATGTCCGTTAAGCTTAGTTAAAATAATAAACAACTTATTATAAGCAAATAATCTTTTCTCAAACAAATACAGTGATATTTCTCTGATTACTAACTATAAGAAATATACATATTTTATTGAAAACTTAAACTCTTATCGTTTAAGCGTTTCAGTTGACACAAGTTAAAATCTGGTTGGCACACGCAATGGTGACCGCGAGCATAGTATTGGGGACTCCTGCTTTATAGTATCTTCAAGACTACAGCTATGGCTTGATTTGAATATATTTGGCCATGATCTAGAGACTATGCTCTCTCGGTGGGCCGCGGTAGCCTAGTGGTCATGGCTTCGGATTCGTGGCTGACGATTTTCGTTCAGTCGCGGGTTCAATCCTTGGATACTAAAGACCCGCCGTTTAGCCGGGGCTGATGCACGTTAAATTTGTCGGGGCCCAAAGTCCTCCAGTTGGCCTGGTGTGGAAGTTAGGAGAGGGAGTACCAGCTCAGGTATTGTCCTCGTAACTTGACCATGGTTCAAAATTATGAGGTCCATCGCCAATAGCCCTCATGTTGCTTCTAATGCGACATTAATAAAAAAAACTAAATTAAACTAGGCCCTCACCACGGTCGCAAACTCAGCTTAATAAAATTGGTTAGAGAATGCGATGTTTAATGGTGCAATGGCTATGCTGCGTCAAACAAAGTTAAACTGTGATTTTGAATTTGAAATATGGGGGGGGGGAAGAAAACCTGGTTGACAAGGAGAGTCGAAAATATAGAAAAATCGCGAGGGCCTCTGTGGGCGCTTCAGGAATGTTAATCACGGACAGCAATCCCCACAGGAAAGAAAATGGTCATTTGGATGTATCGGGGTCATGATTCCCTTACTACCTAAAGAAGGTAGGCTAATAAATGGGGGAGTAATATCTTCATTATATATTTCAAACAATAAAAGCGCAATTTTTTCAATTCAAATTAAGAACTTATTTCAACTTTCCGTTTGAGTGGTATTTGAACTTACGAGAACATATTAAAATAAATTAAGGGGTTCGGGGGGATTAATTAAATCATTTATGTACTCCTTTCTCTTATCATAGTTCTTCATAACAAACCCTTTTCTTACTATATGCAAATATCCAGAATTAAAAATCCTTTGACTGTCAATTAAATTCTTACTATATCAAAGAATTTTGTTGAAGAACATACGTACCTTTCTATAGATATCTTCTGCCTCTTTGTAGCGTCGCAGATTGGTAAGAACACGACCTACATTGAGATAGCTTCGTACATCCTCGGGCTCGATTCTGTAGAGTAAAAAAAATGAAATTAAAGGACCTTACAATTTAACGAATAATTTTCAAACATCTATTATGAAAGCATTTTTATACACATTATTCTGGATTACATTTTTGGAAAAATTCATTTGTTGAAGTATAGTTAGGTTTTTGTGAGATTATAACTTTCATAAATAATTATAAATACAATTTAGAGTGGGCTGGAAAAAATATGATTAAACTTATCTTAATAATTTCATCATCGCTTTGAAATATGTTTGTAAGTAAAAAATATTTCCTTCATATAATTATATTCGATCATCCCATAGGTGCGAATCAGTGAAAGTTGCCGTTTATGGTGTAAGAGCACGTGTGTAATTGTGATATAGAGGTTGGAAAGATTGCTAATAAAGGGGGAAATAGTAGACAAAAGAAGAAGCGTCGGAAATAAAGAAGGAATGCAAGATATCTTGGGGTACATCACGGTGTTTACTAAACGCGGTAAATCCTATTAGAAAAAAAAAAGATCTTTAGAGTATTCGGAGTCATAATTCTAACACTCACTTAAATAAGGTAACCCCTGGAGCGGGGGATACCTTATTTTACTGAGTGTTAGATTTAAATTAGTCTAATTAAGTTAGTCCCATAAATAACGCATTTTTTTCAATTGCATGATCTAAAAATCGTAGGTGTAAGGAAATAAAATACCTGTACCAACTCGTGTGTGACAATGATTGATTAATTTTTTATTTACGTCACATTCTGATTCAACACAAGGCGACAGACCTCGTAATTTTGAGCCTCGCTCAAGTGAACAGAACTGCGCCTGAGCCTACACATCCCTTTCCAAATTTCCTCATCACGCCATCGGTAGGACTTGGGACATCAACCAAATTTGACGTGCTTCAGCGTCGAGACATGGGAGATCTGTAGTGGCATAAGAACTCGAATCGCAGCCAAAATGTGTGTGATAAAAGCAGGTTGCACATTTATCTAGTTCATAGTAGAAGAGTTGAAGAGTTAGTTGGGAGTAATTATTTATTAATCGTAGAAATCCATCTAATTGAGAAGCAACGTAAGGGCTAATTACGATAGACCAAGTAATTTTGAGCCTCGGTTAATTGACGTGGACGACGCCTAAGCTGACACCTCCCTCCCCAAACTTCCACACCATGTCAATGGAAAAGCTTACGATCTCAACTATATTTAACGAGTATCAGCCCCACTACATGATGGATCTTTAGTGGCTTCTTTTCTCAAACACATGACTCGACAAAATCAACACCAGCCCACGTCCACGAAGAATGCATTTGGACCTTGTCAGTTATAATGGAAGTGATAAGTGAATTTATTTTCATTTTTCTCTATGAGTTTATCGAAGTAAATGAAGAGTGTGAGGAATGCTTTATGGATAACGTATTAAATTAAATTTTGATGAGTATTAATTTTGAATATAGGGATAGGACGACAGGGTGTAAGACAGCTTCAGGGGTTGTTCCGGGAATCCTAAAAGTGAAGCTACAGCTTAGAAGACGAATCTTGTCTTGGAGGTTCGGTAGAACATTCTTGGACGTTCTGCAAATGCTGGTGAAACAAAATCCTAACGTAATTGTTAAGGAGGAGACCAGGAAGCTTGGAATTGATCATTCAAATATTCATCGACATCTGTGTATGATTGGTAGGGATGGAATTTCGGTTGTATTAGATGAATTGTTCTTACTTATTAATGTATTTTTATAAAGAACTGTTCTTTGACCTATTGTTTGGATTCCTCAAGCAAAACCTCAAATGCATTCAAATAAATTCAGCATTGAACAGATTAAATGAATATAAAATGAAGAATAGGAATGGGAATGCACTGAATAGATGAGAATGAACAAACAGGAGAAAAAAGAACTAGGAACACTGAATAGGTGATAAAGGACATGTAGGAGGAATAAGTACTGGGAAAACTATACAGAGGAATATGAACAGATAGGCGAATATACAAGGAGTGTTCAAATGAAAAGATACGAAACGTCGTAACAACGTAATCGTTAAAATATTTTCCTATGTTGGTATTGTAAAACGTAGCGAGACACCTTGGGATATGAATGGAGTCTCCAGCGTAGATCGGAGCAGGTGCGGTCGCCCGCAAGCGCAGGAGAGAGAAGAGGCTATTATAAAGAGCGTCGTCCAATTGACGTGGCAGTGCGTGTGAAGACATGATGGCGTTCACATTGCAAAATTTTATGATTGTGGAGCAACTAGGCGGTATCCGATTTCTGATAACGGAAGGTGTTAAACCGGTTGCTATTTATAGCGGGAAGGTGACCGTATACGGGGAAGACTACTGAACTTCCAAGGTCACACACATAGAACGGGCCAAGTTAAAGTGGGATTAGCTTGACCACCCACTCTACAGCCCGGACATGTCACCCTGCGATTTCCATGGGTTTTGTCCCAGTAAAAAACACCTGAAAGGGAAGCGCTTCAACTCGGACGACGAACTTAAGGATGCTGTCTAGGACTGGGTCTCCTCACAGCCACAGGAATTCTTGGAACAAGGATTCCCTCGGTTCGTTAATCAATGAGATAGTTTTGCTCAGGCCTATGGTCTATACTTTGAATGAAATCTTCATTTATACCCACTGTGTCGTTTCGTACCTTTTCATTGGAACCCCTCTTGTATATATTGTTTCACGGAGTTCAGTAAGAACGTGAAGGATTAATTGTTCGAATGTTGATTAATAGTTTGACCTAGAGGAACACAGTGAAGATGCACAATCCCACGAATATCGAACAAAAAAAAAACATCATTGCTTTAAATTTTAATTCACTCATTCGAGTTTTTTTTTGGCTCTCTGTGAAGATAGGCTCTTACAGAGCGTACGACTTGTCACACGTTATTATCCTTTCTAATAAGTTTGGGTCATTTTCAATGGCATTCAAAGTATCAATACAAACTTTGTTGCGAGTTTCTTGTTGGTCAAACGTGAGAATTTTATTCACTAAACTTATTATGTAAAATTTGCCGTTCTGATTTTTGTAAATTCTTAAAGTCTCAGCAACTGCACGAATACTTAACCAACGGTCAGATCGGACCAGATTAACGATTTTTTCGATATTATCATCCGTTTTTGGTATGGAGAAGTGACTCGGGCGTGAATCATCTTGAACGTCTTTTTGGCCATCTTGAAAATGCTTAAGCCACTCAAAAATTCGTGCATGCGATAAACATTCATTGCGATATACTTCTTTCAATAAATAATAACTTTTATTAGAGGTTTTTTCAAGCTTCATTTGAAATTTCACAACAATTCGTTGCTTACTTATCTTTTTTCCGGCGAAACAAAAAAAAATAACTTTAATGCGAACGAAGGCTACGGCTGAATTGTTTACATAAACAAGAGGCACTGCATTCAAAAGAGAAGGCATCCCGCTAGACAGCTGTCGGTCTCTTGGCGTTTCGCGCAAGCGTACTCCTTCTGTAGGAGCGTTTGTCTCATTATTTAATATCCACACCTCTTATGCCCTGGTTTATTATTTTTAAAGAAATTTGTATGAACTAATGAATTGCTACTGTTTTAACCACAGAAACATTAATAAATATTTTTGCGTGATTTAAACATAGAGGAAATATAGTTTTTGCTATAAAGTTTCAATTTACTGTCCTTGTAATTTTTGCATTTGCCCCTCTTTGGAAGGAGAAGTCTGTTTGATCGGGTTATGGAGGTTTGTATTTCTGAAATGTGTATATAATTAATCATGTCTTCTTAACCAATTATTGGTTGATGTCGCGAATGCTTAAGTTTTCTTCAGTTAAATTTTTTCAACAACACAACAATGGTTTTGTTCCATTTTTTAATACTTCAGTTCAGCGTTGTCAGTATCTTGTTCAGAGTCTTTAGTATTTATACTTTCATTCTCAAATGACCGCTATTTCTTCCACGACATCATTTGACGAGCATTCATTACTTCCAAAAGGCTTTCATATCAATTCTACATCTTTTTATCAAATAAATTGAAATTGTTAGATAAATCGATTATTTTACAAAAATGCTATGCCAACGGAAACGCTTGATCAGACTGACTTATTGACCACTTTGCTTATTTATTTATCGACCGATTTTCCTGCTGAATCTTTAGGTCCGCTAAATCTATTTAAATCTACCTGGTATGTCTCGTAATTTTCAATCATAATCCAATGATGAAGCCGTAACCTGAGAAAGAGCTCCAATCTTCATATACACATTCACGTGTGGAACTTTAATATGTAGAGTGCAGCAGTCCCTCTATACGATAGATCTGTTATAAACAGAGGTAACTACAGTATCTGAACGTAAATTTTATTACGTACTAAGGAAAATAAAAGAAAACATTTTAGAACAGCTTATATTATACCGTAAGCTGACATTTCGTTCCTCGGTCAGAAAGAGAGAAGAGAATATGGAGGAAATACATGCCCCAGATATACCGAAATGCGCATGTGCCGGGAAGAGCTCTCGCTGCTAACGGCGGATATCCATCAGGATCTTTAGCAGGAACAAGGCAGAAACAAGAGGCTTCACTTAAAGATCTGCACCAAGAACATGATACTAAGAACACTCGGTTACTGCTGCCCCTCACCTAGGATTTTGAAGCAATGTAAGCCCCCCACATTTTTGTTATATACTCAAATTATCGTACATGAACCCTTAAACATATTTTAACTTGAAGGTAGTGCGGGGAATTTCTTCAATAACGGCGACAGAAGTTAAAACTCCTTAATAACTAATCAAAGGAGAGGATCATTTTTCTTGCCATTGCTGCAATTAATATACATCTTCTTTCTTGTACTGAAATTCTTTTACGGGCACTTTCCATTTGATGTTTGATGTCTTGAGTTGTGATGACGGATTTATTTGACGCATATGCCATTGCTGGTATATCACTAATTTTGATTTATGTGTAGTTGTCTTTATTAGAAACAAATAAGCTTTTTTTTCCATCGAAGGTACATATAACCAGTAGCTCTAGGTTGTGCTGCAATCTAGTGACCGTGTCCAGTTTCCAGGTCACTACTTCGGAGGGTGCTGTTTAGTCCGGACCGACAGAACGAGGGTTAAAATCATCCCTATCGCTCACGGTTAATCGACTTTCTCCTCCGCTAAGGGGTAGAAAATATTAGCTATAATTTATATATATATATATATACATCTTTAGAACAGATAGACCTAACGTTTTCACTGTCGAGTTGTAATGAAGAAATTTAAATTTCTTTTTATAACTTAACCCTCTAAGCGTTTCACACGCTTTTTTCCGTACTGTCCGAGATATTCCGAAAGCGTTTGCGCCGTAAAATCCCGTGTGGCTGTGAGCGCACCGAAAGCGTCAGAGCCGTGTTTTTTCGCCATCACAGGATGTATTCGAGATCGTTTGCGCCGGGTTTTTCTGCAATTCCTTCCCCCCTTTTAAAAGTTTTACATCTTGTTAGATAATTGGGGAGGGTTGCGGACACACAATGAACTTTGACAGGAAATTTTATGGCTCACAAGGGAACCCCACTCTTGCCCTTAGGGCTAGAGAGAGTTCCATTGAGACATTCGTTCAAGAGGGGAAGGGGAAATTTTCCTTTCAAGTGTGTTTGTTGGTCAACTTGAGTTGAGATTTTATTGGGTTTATGAAAGAAATGCGTCCCTTGACCTAGCTTTTGAGATAAAAATTTTTATTTAAACCAATCCAAAAAACGCTTTAAAGTTCAATCACAAAATTAACTAGATTTTAATCCCATTTTTAATTAATATTCATTTGGAATTTTAACAAATTTAGATAGAGTAGGAAACCTACTGTTTTATATTGTTGGACAAATTAATCTTTGTATATTTTCTTTGATTGCTAAAAATTCACCTTTTTTATTTTTCCTCATATTAAAAAATATCAGATAGAGTTAAGTTTTTATGTTATTTCTATAAAACTCGAAAAACATCGCTAAATATATATCTATAAAATGTTTGTTTAAATACAGAGAATGTATGAAAATAATAAATACGTTCTATTGTTTCATTTGTGTTACTTTATTCACTACTTTCAGTTTTTAAAATAATATTTATTTCCTAATAACGTGTCATAAATTAAAAAAAAAAAACGAACGAGTCAAAATCAGAAACGCTTTAAGATTTTCAATTATTACAAATGAATAATTTTTAAGCTTCTGTATTTCTTTACTTTTAAAAATCTCTAATGCATGAATAAAAGTAATACCAAAAATTAAACTTTTTTTTAAATCTATTAGTTTTTTTTTTTTTCATAATTTCAAAGCCAGGTATTCAGGACAGCTTACGCATGATACTCAGTTTTGTAATGTTAAGTTTTGAAATACATCCGAATTTTAAATAACTGAACTACATCTTCCCTCAAAGAGAAAAAGAATGCGATTTCCCACTCCAACTCATATTTTTCAAACTTGATTTTTGAAAAATTAGTAATTAATAGCATCTGCACACATTTATATTTGTTCATACGTGTAAGTATCAACTGTACTTTTGCACAGATACTTTTGATTACTAATTATTTGAAGATTCAAATTTAAAAAATATTCATATGTGTTAAATCCCTTATAATTTATCTTCTGTTAAAGGATAATTGAAGTACATGTAATTAAAATCCGGACATTTTTCGTAATCTTAACATTATACAACTACGAATTTTACATAAGCTACCCTGAAAATCTGCTTTTCAAATTACATCAAAAAATATTTATGTATGGTACATACAAAGTTAAAAATTATTAATCACATAAATTTACAATTCTATGAAAATTTAAAATATAAAATTCAAAATTTAATAAATTTCATCGCCAGCATATTTTCATATATTCCGTAAGTTTTTTACAAATCAGTTAAAAACCGCACGTCATTAGCAAAAAATATGCTGAACAATTTGATGAATATAAAATAAAAATTTTACTTGCAAGCAAAGCTGAGATACTAAAACTTCGGTATACAAAAATTATGAGCATATCTACAATAGTTTCTGAAATAATTATTTTAAAATTCAGTTAGAAATTTGTTCGTTATATTATACGTAATATTAAATATACCGTCAACATAATAATGTAATAGTTTGATGCATTCACAGATTATTAAAAATAGATATAAGTGACATTATTATCACAAATGTTAAAAAATTTATAATTTTAAATTCAATTATAATTTTAAATTAAATTGTACACTGTTATATATACACAATATTGTGTTTCACAAACAATTTTTTCTCAAATAACAAATTGTTCTGAAAGTAGGCATTAAGGTACTTTAAAGACTTAGTACTTTTGTTTTGTTTAAGCATTTAATATAAAATATTTATTTTTTTTTTCTTATGTGTCTCTGATATTTTTAACATTTGTAACAATTAAAATTATTGCTTATATACGATTCTTTGCATTTTTTTGTAAATTGAATGAACACTTTGATTACAATTTTGTTTATTTGAGAACATATGAACACTGATTTATTTTATTCATGAAATACAAGTTTGAATAAATTGACTCTTTTTGCATTTGTTTTAAAATATGTATATTATATTGAAATTTAAACTACCCAAAATTATACCTGATTTGTTATAAACGAATTTTTGATCTAATAAACACATATAACTCTTTTTAGGTACAATTTGTAAAATGGACTAAAATTAATAGATGAATATTATTTTTACATATTGTGAATATTTTGTACTGAACTTAAACATATATTTTAGTCCCTTTAAGGTTGGAGAAGCAAATCGTAAGCAATTTTGCATTCATTTTGATATTGAATATAAAAAGCTGCTCGGCTATTCAGAAGTGAGGTGGTTTACTTTGAAACCAGCACACAAACAGAGCACAAATAGAGTGCATTTTGAAATTATATGATCCGCTTCGGTCAAGTTATTTAAATTTAAAAAATACCTTACATTTGGAAAAAATATCACCTTTCAATAGATCAAATCATACGCTCTCTTTTCTCTACAGCCAGACATTATTTTTCTGTAAAACTACCAAAGAAATTAAACATCATAACATTTCAGCTACAGTTTATTTTATTCCGATATAGAACGAGATATGATGATAAATTCGTACCATTAATACTAAAGAATAAACTAACAATTATATATGGTTATATTCCTGGGATTAAGAATACATTTCTAAAATTTAAAATTGCTTACAAAATTTGTTATGAATTCTTTGAGGAAATGTTTGTCAACTTCACTGAACTAAAGTGTTTTAAGTGTACTGTTTTGAAAGACAAATTAAAAAGGGAAAAGTTTCTCTCACTGCCAAATTTGTAATAACTGATATGTAAGATGTAGTAATCGATGACAATTTTCTGTTAAAAGATATAATACGAATATGTACTTAAAGTTTGAAAACACCAAAGAAACAGAAAGTTGAAAATTAAAATGAGGGATTGAAGATAGTTAGAAATATTTTGACATTTTGAAGAATATGTACTCCATTAAAATTTAAAATTATTTATTGAATGTAAAATATATTACCTTTGCACAAATGTGGATGTAGATGGGGTATTTCGCTTAGAGCAGAGGTATTCAACCTCTTGCACTTTGGGGAACCTTTTGAGCTTACCATTACCTTCAAGGAACCCCTTGATCAAACAGCAGAAAAAATAGGATATCAAAGCTCTTTATCCTAATCAAATTTACAAAATTATTATTGCATTTCTATTTTTTTTATTAGAAACGTCTTAGTAAGATTAATGAATGTTAAGGTAGCGAAAGTTTTTTTTTTTTCCTAAAATATGGCCTATGCATAATAAACAAAAGCAATATTTTTTTAAATATAACAAATAATGAAAAAAAAAAAAAAGAATTTTAATGATTTGACCATGATTGTTTTTTATTGCAAAGTATTTTTACGTCTGTAAAAATTTCTGAAACCATCAACCTAATGTCTTCTTCAGCATCCGACCTATTTCTGTATTTTGTTTTGTCGCAGTGTACAAAGAGAAAGATTTTTCGCATATATAGGTTGAAACATATGATATTAGATGTTTCACAACTCTTACGGCAATTTCATGATATTATTTTCTATTGTCAATCAAAAAATACATTATAACACTTAACTAACTTTTAATTTCAATTGAGTATACATCAATGTGATATATCAATCAAACTGATATACACTCAATTTTTTCTTTTGTTGGGAGTTCGGAGGTTTTCTTCTTTTATTGGGTTTAGTTTAGTGTTTTCTTATTAACGTCGCACTGGAAGCAACACGAGGGCTATTGGCAATGGACCTCGTAATTTTGAACTTCGGTCAAGTGCAGAGGACGACACTTGAGCTGGCACCCCCTCTCCTAACTTCCACACCACACCAACTTCTTTTATTGGGAGTTCAGTGAATTAAAAGTCTTAAAAAGATTTTGGATCCAAGATAATTTTTTATTTTGAACCGGATTCAAAAAAGGTTTTTTACAGATCTGATATATGTTTGACCAAACTAATTTTTACATTTTTATGAGGATCAGCGTTACCGTCCACTAAAATATTATGCAAATTACTAAAGCATTTAATATTATCTTTCAAAATAAATTCTGTTCAAAATTTCAATTTTAAAACAGTGGCGCCAATTTTACTTCATACCTCGAAAATAATGAATAAGTGTGCATTCTTCACCTGATCCAAAAAACGCCTAAATATGTGACCTAATGCGTCTCGATTACTGTATTTGAAACACGTGATTTTACGAAATTTAAGATTTTATTTTATCCTTAAAATATTTATTGATATTTATTTTTACAAGCAAACTGCTTCTGAGAATTCAATCTTCTATAAAAATTAAACTTTTATGACAATTCTGGCGCTTTGATTAAGCAAATAGTGCTTGATAGCAAATACTAATCATTAATTTTTTTCAAAACATGCAAACAATTTTGTATTTTCTTGGTCTCGTATTCAATAATGAATATAGGGTGCTTTTTCTAGGTTAAAATCGTAATATTAAAATTAAAAAAAAGTTTTTATAAATTACAGAAAAAAGAATTTTTCTATTGTTTGAAGCAAACAAATATTTTTCAACTATGAACCCACCAATTTTTATCAAGCTATATTTTTTTATTCTTCATTTGTTGGAACGCTTTTATTGAAACTCAATAGATCGGACGAACATCTTCCAAGTTCTGATTTGTGAATAATCTGAACCCCATTCCTGCTTGCTTGTAGCCTGCCGTACAAGATTTCCCCTAGGCAACGAAATCGCTTATCTAAGCGTCGGATCTATGCAATTAAAATGCCCAACCCAAGGGGTTGTGTGGACCACCCGCGTCATAAAAGGGGGGAGGAACAGGAGGCTCTTGCATTTTTGAAGAATTTGTGAATGGAAAGGGAAAACTTTTCGGGACCTTTAGCTGTGCCTAAGTAGATCGCTTTCGGTATAGCTTTACACAAAAAAGTAAAACGCTCGGAGGGTTAAGCATGTTCTCAAGTTTTGAAGGATCTATCATAAAACAATACTTACTCCATTGCTCTTCTGTAGTGTAGTAAAGCTTCATCGAATCTGTTGGTACTCTCTAAAACTTGCCCCATGTTGTTGTATAGTTTTCCGTTCCTCTGGTTAACGGCTAAAGCAGAGCTGTACAGACTATGCTCTGATTTCCTGATAGGGAGAGAAAAAAAGGTTTTAAAAACAGGAAACATACATTAAATTGTTGAATGAAATACATTTATGTTATGATTAAACGGATATAGGCACAAACAGGTATGTACTTAGGACTGAATATTAGGTTCTGGCACTGTATTTTAGAGGAGGAGATAAAATATATACAATTCATAAACCTATTTCTTTAGTGGAACTAAATTTTATTGATGAATATAATTACGTAATTTATTCATTTAATAGAATACTGGATATTGTACATATTAAAATAACTTATATATAATATTTAGAACAATATAATTCGTTGTTTTTCACTAAAACTGCAAGTTCGATATTGCTTCTATTCTTACATTCTTCATTTAATGAACACACACACACATATGTATATATATACTGATGTTCAAAATTAAGAAAATTTCGATTATATCTAGAACTACAGGGCAGATTTTAATGAAATTTGGCTTGTTCATTGGGTTGATATTATACAGGAAATAACCATTCAACAATTATAATGCACATGCATGATCGTGCATAACACTCATCGGAGTTGCAAAGTAAGAAAAAGCAGTTGCAGAATAGAACAAAAAAAGGGTTAATGAGAGTATGGTAGTCTCTTGCAGATATACAAGCCTCGTGCCATTATTTGATGATGGAAATAAGGGAGTTTATGAGTTCCTGCGGCAATTAGTCCCACTTGTTCAGCAACGCTGTTTTCAGGTCTTTTATGGTTCTCGGAGGGGAAGGGAGAATTGCAATTGCCCTCTCCAGAATGTCCCAGACATGCTTTATAAGATTGCGGTCTGGAGATCTGGCTGGCCAATATACATCCAGCGAATATTCTCATTTTCCAGAAATGCTTCGACCTGATGAGCTCTATATGGCCTCGTGTTGTCATCCATTAAAAGAAAATCAGAACCAGCTGTACCTCTGAAAAGGCGAACATAGGGCTCCAAAATCTCAACCCTATAGTTCTCAGCAGTCACAGTGCCTCTTTCAAAAACATGGAGGTGTGTGCGGCCATCCAACTTGATGCATGAGCTGACCATCAAACCTCTGCTGACATAATGGTCAATTTTTCGGACATCGGATGGCAGGTAGAGGTCCCTGGTTCTCTCCATATGAGAGTGCGGCGAGAATCACTCGAAACGGAACTCATCAGTGAAGAGAACGATCGCCCATTGATCCATGCTCTAATCTTTATTACCTCTGCACCATTTTAAGCGGACTCTCCTGTTCTAAGAACTGAGTGGGACGGAAACAACAGGTCTTATTGCAAACAGCCCTCGCTCATGAAGTCTTCTGGAAACAGTTACCCAGGATTCGGGTTCTTGTTGCCGCATACAACTCATGAGATACCTGAGAATCTGTAGCATCCCATCCCTGTTACACTTTTACACTTCGCTATAATAGACAAATGGCTATCTTCTCTGGCCGTTGTGGCTTTTGGATGACCTTGCTCAGACTTTCTGTCGACTGATCCAGTATTTTGAAGCTGTTTCCATAAGTTGGACACGACGCTGGCCATTAAACTGAATTCTCTGCAAATCTGAATTTGCGATTGATCTGCTTCTAGCCTACCTACGATTCGCCACCTCATTCCATCATCTAAATGTTCGTGATTACTCAGTTTTACTATTTGAATTTTAATTTCAGCGATTGCTGCAAAAATACACCAAGAAATTCGGCAAAATGCTCTAGCAAACGAATTGGAATTTTAACATGCCCGCTCATAAATCCTGTTTTTCAATTAGTTCTGCACCCATACACGTATAAGCTTACGTATTCGACGTACAAGATTTGCATCTTTGTTTTGAAGCATTATTTTTATATTTCGTTCAATTCTTTTCATGAAAGTCGACAAAATATGTAAATTCTCTTAATTATGAACACCAGTATATATATATATATATATATACAGGGTGTCCTGACCTAATGTGAGCCAATCTATAATTCCTTAGCCGTTCGGATTAGATATGCACTTCCAATTTGAAAAATGTTTTAAAAAAGGTAAAGAAGGTTTTTACGTGCTTTTCGAACCAAAAAGTCTATTTTCAAAAAAAATTACAAAAATTAAATTTTTATACGGTCCCCAGGTCCTATCATTTATATTTAGGAAAAAGTGCATTACACCAAAACTAAGTAAACACGAAAATTTTCATTTTATAACAATAAAAACTGACCGAGTTATGCCTACATAAAGTTGATGCATCTGAATTGCTCAGAAAAGGGGGGCGTATATGAATTGAGTTTAGAGAACAGTAATTCACTAACTACAGAAAGAGCAAAAGAAAAACATCATAGTAATATTAAAACATCGTAGTAAAAAACATCATAGGTTAACAATTTGTATTACTGTATGGCAAAGAAGGAAAGTTAAATTAAAGAAATACAACTTGTACCGGAAACATTAAAACAACTAGTTTTAACAAATAGCTACAAAAGAATACAGGATTTGTCGTTCAAATTATAGCATAAAGTGGAATGATGCGCCAATCATGAATCAGGGGCTTTATTATGTCAGAATGACCAAATTAACTTAAATAATGTTCAAAATGACTGCCTTCTGCAGACATGCAGTACCAAACCCGCGTCAGAAACTCCACCTGTAGCTTCTGCAACATAGTTGGTGTCACAGATCTATCTGCATGTCATGCTGATTCGATTGAGTTAATTGGATTTGCCCTTGGATTCATGTTCGTACACTTTGCTTTTTAGGAAGCCCCTGAGAAAGAAATCCAGAGGACTTAGTTCAGGTGATCGTAAGGGCCACTCCTGTTGACCTTCGTAGCCAGTTATTCGAGTGTCAAATGTCTGCGTCCAAAATGTACATGGTTGCGCAGATTTGTGTGCAGGTGCACCATCATGCTGGTACCACATGAGTGACAAACCCGTAAGGAAACTTCATCTTCTAAAAAATCGTCTAACGGTCCAGATAAAATTTCCGTGTATGATTCTGATGTTAAAGGTCCACCCAATTAAGGTGCTCTTCCATATTCCGCACCACACATTCACCGACCAACGCACTTGGTGGCAATTCGTTCGTATTAGATGAAGGTTTTAGAGGGACCAATAACGCGTATTCTGTGTATTAATAGTGTCTTGCCTCGAGAACTGGCATTCATCCGACCACAAAATTTCATTCAAAAAATCTAGATTTTCATCCAGTGTGTTTAACATGAAATTGCAAAAATGAAAAGACGCTCCTGGTCTCCGGGCATTAGTTCTTGCGCCAGGACTGGACGATAAGGATATGCACCGTACGTATGTAATATGTACCACACCGTCGATTTTGAGTAGGAACAAGCCTTGCTAATATCCCGGACACTACTTTCAGAATGAGCCAGGCATGTCCTAGAACTTCCTCCACGGCTATCCGCAAGCTTTAAGGTGTGGCACGAGACAAGTGAATACGTCTATGACAACTCCCAGTTTTATACAAGCGTTGAACAGCACGCGCAGTTGTACAATATGATGGATGTCTTCGATTGGGAAATTTAATGGCATAAAGTCTTGCCGCCTCTCTCTTATTTCGATTACACTGCCCATACAACAATATCATTTTGCAGTATTCTTCATTTGTATACATCTCGTTCTCCCGTACTAGAATTCGTAATATTAGAATACGACTTTATGCAACTGCAAACGACAACACAACAGATTTTTAATGCTCACCATGATCAGTACCGCAGAAAATCAGTCTGCAGCCGCAGCAAATAAGTCTAGTTTTTTGGAACTGCTTTTGTAATGTTTTCTTCGTCCAAAATATTTTATTTGTCTATGTTTTGCACGTACACAGAATAAATTTTATTTCTTAAGTATTTAATTATTGTATTATTAACGTAATGTATGTACTTTTGAATTTAAAACGATTTACATAATAGTGAAGTGCAAGAGCTAAAGTTTCCTGGCAGAGTTCCAATTAATTTCACTTTGGAAGTGGCCCCTTACTGGCTTGAACATGGCCGGGAAAATGGATGAAATTTATGACTTTCAAAGTTCCATAACTCGGTCAGTTTTTATCGTAATAAAATGAAACTTTTTGTCTTTACTTTGTTTGCGTGTACTGCATATTTTCCTAAATATAAGTGATAGGACTTGGGGACCGTATAAAAATTTAATTTTTGTAATTTTTTTATAAATGGGATTTTTGGTTCGAAAAGCACGTAAAAACATTCTTTAACTTTTTTAAAACATTTTTCAAATTGGAAGTGCGTATCTAAACCGAACGGTTCGGGAATTAGCTATTGGGTCATATTAACGCTGGACACCCTGTATATATATATATATTCAAATATGTATAAAATATGTATAAAATTTAGATTATTACAATTTGTTGTTTTTGTTATTAAAATCGTAGTGTTGAAATCAATAAAATATAAGAAAATTATTGAATAACAATACTTGTCTGACTTCAAAAAGAATTACAGTTGGTAACAATAAAAATTCTTCCATTCTTACAAGGTCTTGAATCTACCTAAATTGAAATTTCTAATCTAAGGGAATTATATTCACACACAGTGACGCATTTAAATTAGAATAATTTCAATATATCCATTCTCGTTTTCTTGAAAATTATTCTAAAGTATATTTACTAATTTTGTAATTATTTTTATCTTATTTATAAATTATTTTTTTCATCATATTATTGAATTTTTTCTATACATAATTATTAAAAATATTTATAATAATACATTGTATAATTAACTAATAAATAGTATAATAATGTTAAATATTAATTATCCTGTAACACTCTATGCCTGAAAGCCTCTTTTTTGTCTTTTTTTTTATCCTTGTATCACTATTCTATTTGGCTTAATAAAATATACTTTTACAATAAAATGTATACAATAATATAATTATGTTAAATAATAATATTATTATGTTTTGATAACATTATTATTATTGTAAGATACTGAAATGTTTTTTTGTACCAGATGATTTGTAAACGAAAGAATTCCTGAAATATATTTTAGTAGTCTCTTTTTCATACTTTTCCTCTCATATTGAGACACCTTTTTAAAAAGGAAAATTTAGAAATAATAAATAAAAAAATCGTTCATTATTACGGACAAACATTTTTTCCAGTTAGGGAACTGCATGACCTAGCCCTCAAGATTGAGCATTATGACCTTCATCTTTCCTAACGATGGAAGAACATATCTAAGAAATTTCTTTTGCAGTTCTGACGTCTAGTTAAAAGCTACCATTGCATATGATAACCAGCACCGAAATATTTCTCGAACGGATTTGCTTTACTAATCGTGTGTTAGTTTAAATGTATGGAAAAGGAGAGAGTCTAAATCAAAAATTGAATAAATGTATTACATGTCCATTGTATATAGCTTTCAACAACCACAAAAATAGTGAAAATCCGACAAAAATGTAAAAAGGTAATGATCATGGACGCATTAGTTTTCAATCATGCATCGTAGAAGAAAAAAAGAGACAAGAAGGTTTTCTTAGTCATTTAAGACCCAACGTCCATTCTATTAGACACTTTTTATTTTACGTGTAGAAAAACAATTTACAGATTTATATCCTAAAATTCAGACACTCCATTAAATTGGACAGTTCAGTGCTGTCATCTATTCAGCAAAATTTGAAATTTTTGGTTGGATCCTTGTTCAAGAAGCATTTGAAAATGGGGGACAAAATGTAAGCAAAAATTGAAGGTATGTCAGCAGTTTGAATTTGTTTTATTATACTTTTACATATTTTTTGAATTAAAAATAGCTAATATACAATTTTAAATGTATGTATAGGGAAGTTAAGTCGTATATTTAATCAGTAACATGTTTTTACAAGACTAAGATCCAATGTCCATTGCAATTGACTGACCAAAAATTGAATTTTTCTTAACTGTGTTTAAAATAAAATGGCTGTATGTACTGTTTTGTATTAATTTTTAGACGACTTATCTCAAATTAGGGGGAAATTGCTAAAAGAATGTGGTCTTGGGTCTTAAGAAGTTGTAGCAGATGTTTGATTAAGCGAAAAAATAGTACATGTCAGGTGTTTTGACAGCGATTTCATTAAGTTCCCCCACTATGCACAATTCAGTGTTTGGAGAGATCAGTAACAATTGTTAATTTATGTGCCTTCCATGGCCATTTCATTCAGAGGGAATTGAATGTATACTAATTATGATGCCATATATTATTATCAAGACCCTTAAAGCGCAGCATCTAGGGGTGTTTCAACAACACTCTGAAAAAGATTTCCAATCGAAATATTCTTTTTAATTAATTCATTATGAGACTATCATAGACTGAAATATGACCAGTTATGTATTAAAGGATTTCATCAAATGATCTCTGTGCAAATTTTATCTATTATGTGAGTCTATGCATTGTGTATGTATTGAGATCTTATATTACTCATTACAATTCCAATTTACTGTTCCCTATTGTAATTGCTAGGTTTTGTAAAGTGATAATCCATGGTATATGAATAATCATAAATGTAGGGTATTAAATCTTTTACAGCACCCCAATGACAGTACTTAGTACTTTTAATTTTAAAATGGCTTAAGTTTGTTATTTTGGTATACTTGCGCTTTTCTCTTCACTAACTTTTGGAACTTTTTGGTGATTTGAATTGCCTAAACTTATTACTCTTTGCCAACCAAATGAAACGCTATTAGGTAAATTAGATGAAGTTACGAAGTGTAATGAATTGAATTATTGATAGTGATGTATAAACAAAATAGAACTGAAATGGAAAAGAAGGAATATAGAAGATAACGACAAACTGTTAAATGTTGTAGAATGAAGTGAATCTCGTTTATATTGACGGTAGATGCAAATGACCCATGGTCAGAATAATAAGAGTCAAACCTACTATTATTGAGAAGAGTTAGAATTGGTATAAATAATTTGGTAAGCTAAGACTTTATTATTTTAACTAAAACTAGAATTACCTTAGTTAAAACGGATTCGAGTGAGAGAGGTCTTAAATATTCTTTGATTGATGATAAAGTGTGTTGGCTTTCTCTTATGTATTTTTAATAGGAGTTTTATGCTTATTAATTACTTAATTAACCTTTAAGATGGCCGTAGAGTTAAATAATGGAGAAGTCACAAGTTGGATAATTAGAGTCTGTGGTTGATCAAGAAGTATTAAGTATTTATTCGCGATTTTCAATTGAATATCAACGGTAGGTAAGAAATGTTTAGTGAAATTTCCTCTGACATAAGAACTCCATTATGTACGAGTATTCCCGTCATCAAAATGCTAACCTAAGAATATGGATTTCAGAAATAAATGTGAGATAGGAATTTCCTGGTTTATTTTCCATAGAGAATGGCCGTTTTGGCAAAATACTCTAAATTTCATTTTGCGTTATGTATATGTGTATAGTTATGTTGATTCGATTGTTTGGCTTTATGGGGTATAGAGCAACAAAGTCTATTTAATTATGCGGTAATGTTTTATGTGTATTGTGTATAATACTAAATATTAATAAGTTTATAATCTTCAGATATTTTAGCTTCAATTTTATTCAAGTAAAATGTGATTTATTTGTTTTATAGACCAGAGATTGTACGGAAGGTATAATGCCTGTATTAAGATTAGTTTTTCTATTTTTATTAGTTATCCATCAAACGTGATTGTGATAGTTTATTAAAGTAACACTGAAAAGCAACACGATGGTTATTGGAGACGGATCTAATTATATAGAACGTGAGTCAAGTGAAGAGTATGACACCTGAATTGGCACAGACATCTCCAAACTTCCCCACCACACCAGCGAGAGGACTCGACACCTCGAAATATTTAACGTGCATCAGTCTTACTTAACATCGGGTCTTAAGTGGCATCAGGGTTCAAACCCAAGACTCGGTGGAAGCAACACTGACCGCGAGTCCTTGACCATGACCATTAGGCTACTATGGCGTTGGTGTGGCTAGGAAGTCAGGAGAGGGAGGTGCAAACTCACTGTTGTGTCCTCAGTTGTTGTGTTCTATACTGCTGTTTGTAGAAAATGCAACACCATGAAAGAATCATCAGAATCAAATGAAATTTAATGCAGAAACGACTTGTACTGATACAAATAAATGATGAAATTTTCAAAACAAAAGAAGCAAATTAAGCGTCCGAAATCAGTATTTGGTGCAGCCACCATGCGCTGCAATAAGTGCTGCTATACGACGTGGCATGGAGTCAAACAGATGTTGAATATCTGCATGAGGAAGAGAATTCCATATCGCTTGTATGCGCAACCAAAGTTCGTCTTTGGAAACTGCAGGACGCGGATCACGAGCGAGACGCCGACCAACCATATCCCACACGTGCTCAATAGGCGACATATCCGGTGAATAAGCAGGCCAAGGAAGAAGTTGCATGCGTTGTGCTGAACAGAAGTCTCGAACAGTCCGCGCAACATGTGGGCGTGCATTATCCTGCTGAAAGATAGCTCCAGGGATGCCTTGAAGGAAAGGAACGACTTCGGGCTGTAGCACTTCACGGACGTACCTGTTGCTATTGAGATTACCCTCAATTCGTATCAAATTGGATCGTCCATGATACGAAATCGCACCCCAGACCATAACTCCGGGTGTTCGACCACTATGTCGTTCAATAATACACTCAGGAAGGCAGCGTTGACCGGCATAACGTCTAACACGAACACGGCCATCATGGGTCCACAAATTGAAGCGTGATTCATCTGAAAAGACAACTTGGTGCCAATCAGCTCGCCTGTCTCTGTGCTCAAGAGCCCACTGCCGACGCAGCCGTCGATGATTCGCCGTGAGGGGAATCCTGTATAAAGGCACCCTTGTACGCAATCCACGGCGCAGCAGACGACGACGAATTGACGAAGCCGACAATTGTACACCTGTAGCAGTAGACCAACGTGCTGCCACTGCCTGGAGGAAGCTGTGCGATCATTCACCGCCATGCGGAGCAGGTGTCGATCATCGCGCTCTGACGTCACCTTCTGTCGTCCAGTGCCTGTTTTTCGAGTTGTTCGGTGCTCGTCGGTCCACTGCTTCCAAACTCGCATCACTGTGGAACTGTTCCGCTGCATACGAGCTGCTATTGCGCGATAGGAAAATCCTCCTTCTCGAAGGCCGATTATCCTCCCTCGTTCAAACTCCGTAAGTTGCTTGAATTTCTTATTCTTCCGTCGTGGAGGCATACTCAGGTCTCACTAAACGTTTGCCACTAACAAATAATCATAGACTTTTTTCAACGTCCCGCTACAGCACTTTATTTATACGCTTTCAGCATCAATTCAGAGGGCGCTGCGCGCGCCGCGCACGCGCGATGGCTCTGAAACTTTATTAATTTGCATAATATCCTATAATTGACATTTGCTGCGAATTTCATTTGATTCTGATGATTCCTTCATGGTGTTGCATTTTCTACAAACAGCAGTTTAGTTACTTGACCGAGATTCAAAATTACGCGTTCCATCGCCAATAGGCTTCGTGTTGCTTCTAGTGTGACGTTTTTAAAGAAGCCCTTTTTCTTCTGGAAAAGTATTATGGGTCTTTTTCTTTTTCTGTTTGTGGAAAATAGTCTTCATTAAAACGAGAGAGCAATAATGCTACAAAAAATCATCTTTAATAAAATTGAAAAAAGAAATCGATTAATCAAAGACAATTGCATTGATTTCTCGGCATTGCTCATTCCTTTCTCGTCACTGACTACTCTAGGAATAACTGAGCATCACAGAGCAGGAAAAAATAAAACAAATTTGCTTTCTCTCTTGATATATTAAGCAATAAAGGCGAAGGGATGAAATCGCGTCTGAAAGCCCTAGAGTCCAATAAACTACTAGATTTGAGTTTCTTTTCATTTGGTGGCGTTTAACTAAATGAAAGATCCTTTTTTTTTTCCTTTTCTTCAAGTGAGACAATTGGTTGAGATCTATATTTATTTTGTTCGGGGCTCGCATTTTTATTGGATAATAATTCTTCCGAAGTTTTTCCTCCTACCCGATCCAGGTCTGTTTTATGGCCACCGATCAGAGAAAATTAACTGATGTTGCCAGAAATGGTTGCAAAATTATGTGAGAGTGAATAAAATAAAAAAAGAATGCCGAGGGGAGCTTTTAAATCGATAATGCATGTTTACTTCGTCTGCCGAGAATAATATTCTCATGCAAATGAAGTTGGCAACGGTTCCCGACGGCGAAGTGCAATAAAAGTATCCAAAATTGGAGATGTACATTTATTTTATGAAGACGGCTCGTAACGTAAAGGGGGCATTTGAGGACTCGTAAGTTGAAAAGATGCATAGAAAAATATATGAGTTAGGAAAGAAAGTAGTTAAACAGCCTGTTATTCGAAGAATTATTTTCGAGCATTTGCGTTTGCTCTGAAGAATTGCCGAGTTTTAGATTTGAAGATTTGAATTTTGAAAAATTTTCGACGAATTACCGGTAGTACTAAAAGTTCCGACATTGAGGATTCATGAATTTTTTAAACATAAGAATAAACTTTAAAATTTTTTTTAAAAGTTCTATACAAAGTTTTGCAAAGAACAGATTTGCAGCCAAGGTGTGCTTTTTTATATATAATTATTATTAAATTAATTAAATAGAAAAACTAAAGTAAATTATGGAATATCAAGAAATGGACAATGGTAAACTTCTCAGATATTAAAATTAAAGGAAATGATAAATTATTAAATTGAATATATTTAAGCTAAATGTAATTAAAATTTGAGCAAACAATACAAAATGGAAAAGTGATCTGGTACACCAAATGTGTGTGTGTGATCCACCTAAATCAATAACCCCTTGGGTGGCTAACAAATATTTTAATTCTAATAATGTAAAGAGCGTCTAACATAAAGTAGAAAAATGTTTTTTGAATCTATATAAACAACAAATGTTCAAAATGTCCTCCTCTTTCTAGGAGACAAAACTGAATTCTTTTACGATATATTTTGAGAAATGTGTTTCAAGGTGCTGGGAGAGAAATTTTGAGTCTTTTAAATAATATAGCAGTTTCAATATCAACTGTTTTGGGATTATATTCAAAAGCTTCGCTCTTTGCATCTCTCCACGGGAAAAAGTTAAGGACAGCTCAGATCAGAGGAAAGAGATATCCAAAGTTTTCTTCACATGAGTAGATTGCCAAACAAAAACTTCCACGTTTTCGTTACTCATTTGACATATTTCCTTGTCTTCTTTGAACCAAGAGTACTTGAGTACTTTTTGCTCTGATCTAGGCATTCTCTGACTTTTTCTTGAGTGTATGTAAATAATTTAAAATAACTCCAAACAATAGATGGCCTGAAAATTGCCATATTACTCAAATGATACAAAAGGTCACTCTCAGAGTCCTGTGACTCGTTTCTCGTAATATTCGCCATAGAGTTTGGCGTTGCCTCCTAGAAAGGGGTGGACATGTAGTAATGTAAGTTCAAAGTTTTTTACGTTATGTTAGAAGCATTTTTCACCATTGGCTTAAAAATAATTGTTTCAAAGTGTGTTGCTTTCGTATTATACATTTAAGAATAGTCATCTCAAGAACTTTCCAAGAAACTCGGTATTTTTATTTATAATCACCTGGTTTGAAATATTAACATTTTTCTCATGAGTTCGATAAATTTATTTTTTTCTCATCGTCAAATCGAAAAATGTATATTTTGTCTCTAATCGTGTGGGTTAGATTTTGGATCTCAATACTTTTAAAGTCGAGATTTAGTTTAGTTTTTATTAACGTCGCACTAGAAGCAACACTAAGGTTATTGGCGACGGACCTCGTAATTTTGAACATCGGTCAAGTGATGAAGATGACATCTGAGCTGGCATCCCCTCTTCTAACATCCACACCACGCCAACGGGAGGACTTTGGGCTCCGACAGATTTAACGTGCATCAGCCCCGGATACACAGTGGGTCTTTGGTGGCCAAGGATCGAACCCACGACTAAACGAAAACCGCCAGCCACAAATACGAAGCCATGACCACTAGGCTACCGCCACCACTTAAAGTCGAGGAACCGTAAGTTTTGACATTTCTTTTATGATGAACACGTGTCGGTGCCTCAAATACACAAAAGACTTATTAACCGGTTTTCAAAAACAAACAAATATTTCCCTTTAAATACCTTTTGGGGCGAATCTCTTTTTTCGTTATTTTAATTGAGAACTTTGTTATATATAAATGATTGACGTTTCTAATTATGAAATATAATGAATAAAAAATAAGGTTGAGTGATATGAAGTGGTGTGATTATTTTATTAATATTGCACTGCAAATAAACACGAGGGCTATTGGCGACGGGCCTCGTCATTTTGAAGCTCCAAGTGGCGAGGATGATAAATGAGCTGACACCTCCCTCTCCAAACTTCCATACCACGCAAAGAGGAGGACTTAGGATCTAGATAGATTTAAAGAGCATGAGCCCCGCTACACGGTGAATCTTTAAAGGCATCAGGACTTGAACCCACGACCTAATTTTGAGAGAAAGAAGATTTTAGAGAAAATTAATACGAAATAGAGAATGAGCTGGTTTGGTGACCCCGCAATATGTGTGCGAGCGAGTATGAAGTGATTTTTAAGGATGATTATCTTATTCGGATACAGTAATTAGAAATCTGTTGGAATCATATCGAGTTTTGTTACTAAGATAAGTAGAAACTTCACTCATAATCTTTGATTAAGACGCAATTAAGGTAATCCACATGTGACATCGGGCTATTGTCGATTTTCTCTTCAATAACCTCGGCGATTTTTTAATAATTTGAATTCCATATAATTACAGTTCCTTGACAAACATATGAAACGTGACTAGGTAAATTGGATGAAGATATGAAGCGAAGTGAATTGATTCAAAGAAGTGATAAATAAGCGAAATAGAATTGAAAAGAAAAAGAAGAAAGATAGAGGATAACAACAAACTGATAGATATTTGTAAATTGGATTGAATCATTTATTTAATCGCTTATGTTGTTTGTAGTTTGAAGAAACCCCTGATCAAAATAATAGGAGTCAAATGTGATATAATCGAGGAGGATTGGAATGAGTGATTTAGAAGATGTGATAATTTATTATTTGAACATACACTAGGAGTAACCTAGTTAAGAAGGATGAGAGAGTGAGAGTTATCTGGCATATACTGATAGAAAATGATGTGTATTGTCCGGTACTTACGTATTTTCGATTGCAGTTTTGAACTTATTGATTATTTAATTAGTCTTTAAGGTGGCTTTGTAGCCATATAATTAGAGAAATACGTCATGCACATTAGTAATATCTTTTGATTTAGTTCATTCTAAGACAGAATAAAATTAGATAAGGATTTATTAATCGATTATTTATTGCGTCTTGAGGACCCTTAAAGTTAATAAAAACGACAGCTCGTTAAACACAATGCAGCAAGGGAGACAATCCATTTTATAAATTATAAATAAAATTAAAAAATAAAGCACTGCTCTAACTGTGTGAGTGAGTGATGGTGATGTTTAATGGCGCTAGAGCCAGATATGGATATGGTGCGCCAAATAAGTTGATTTAGATGTGTGAAAAAATTAAAAACAAAGTTGAGAATGTTGACAAGGAGGAGGATCGAAAATAGAGAAAGAGCGCTAGGGTAACCAATGAGCGCGTCATATCTTTTTACCAAAGACAGCAAGCTCCATGAGAAAGGAACATGATCATTACGGTGCCTCGAGGGGGTAATACCTTGAAGGCGCATTGCTCATAATAATACTTCTTTATTGAAGAGGGGAAAAGAAGAAAAATTCAATCTGTTTGAAAGAATTATTTTTATTAAGGAGAATAACATACCATTGTATTGATTGATGGTAACCATGTTTATTCCAAAATCACTTGAAACTACAAAAAGTAAAAAAAATCTCTTATTGAATACATGCGCTCGGTGATCCTTGCAGATTTTCGC
Source organism: Nephila pilipes (assembly GCA_019974015.1). NCBI lineage: Eukaryota > Metazoa > Arthropoda > Arachnida > Araneae > Nephilidae > Nephila > Nephila pilipes. The sequence continues at coordinate 113,108 of BMAW01111208.1, forward strand.
AATATTGAACAAACAAATGATATAAAGCTGTTCTCGCCACTTCTTTTAAATTTTCTAAGCTCTCACTTTGATATGTTTTGCTATTAATCAGATTAGCCAAGGACTTCTGTTAGCTTTGTTTTCATTCAATTACGGTTCAAAACCAGATCCCACTAAACACCTGCACTAAAGCGAGCTGGTGCACTTATCTTTCCGTTATTTATAACTTCCCAATGGCATGGTGTGGAAGTCTAGAGAGGAAGGTGCCAGCTCAGGTGTCACCCTCGTCATTTGATCGAGGATAAAAATTACGTGATCCATGGCCAATAACTCTGGTCCAGGCCTTGCACTTTGTACTCGATTTCTAACCCAAATCCTCTCATCCGATCAAGCTGAAATTTCGCGTACTCGTATAATTCCGATGACGATACAACGGTATGCTCAAACAGTGAAAAACACAGGCTTTCCATTTTGAATTTTAAACCACTTCCTATTATCACATCCAGCTGATATTTAGCATACTTGTATAACTTTGATATCGATGCAATATTCTGGTATGCTCAAACAGCGACGAAGTTAGAGAAGCCAGGATTTTACCCTTTGTATTCAAATTTTTAATCCACTCACTGTCATCCCATCGAGATGAAATTTTGTACATACGTTATAGATCACGCATTTCATTTTTAGTCTAAAATTTCCAGGCTAAAAATAATTAAATAAATACTTTTAAGATAAGAATTTTTAATCCAGTTTTTATTTGTAGATGGACTCAAAAGTATAAAAATGATTTTTCAGATGTCAAATAATAAATAATTTATAAAAGCATGAAGTGTTAACAATTTTGGATCTCATATATAAGTAATTCTGGAATTTAGTTTAGTGGTGTTTACGTACGTATCTTAGTTTTACAGATTATATATTACCTAACATCAAGAAATACTTAAATACATTTTGACGATCTTTAAATACAAATTTGGTTTATTTAAAAAAAAAATGCACATAGTTATTGACTGAATATTTGATTTTTTTGCAGAGCACTTGAAAAAAGCCTTGCAAAAGAATCATCCATATCATAAAAATCTTCAACGTAGGCCCAGACCCAGTATCTGTAAAAATCAGAATACATAGCGAATTTTCATTAATGGTGTTAAGATTATCGGTGATTACATTTAGTATAGGTATTCTTCAGAAGTAATATGGACAATAAACTACCAATATAGATATAAACTTTAGATTATTAGAGACGTCCCACAATATGCAAAATCCGGTTATTGGCAAAAAATCTCATAATTTTGAACCACGATCGAATGATCAGGACGGTACACCTACTTTCAAAGCTTCAATATCAGGCTAACAAGAAGACAATGAACCTACAGAGATTTAACGTGCATCAACTTGCTACACAAGGGTCTTAAGTGGCAACAGGATTCCAATCCTTGGCTTGACTTAGCTCATGATTATAATGGATTGCCTACAGTGGCGTCAAAATGAGCGCAGACTTATTCCGTTCTAATTTTGTGAAGTTGGGTTATTCATGATTTCCTCTTCACTAACCTCAGGAACTTTTATAGTAATTTGAATTACACAAAGTTACATTTTTTCCCAAACCGAAATTCGGTAAATTAGATGAATATAAGAACTGCAGTGAATTGAATTAGAGATAGTGATATATAGATGAAACAGAACTGGAAAGAAAATGAATGGAGATATGAGGAATATTGATAGTTATTAGTAAATTGGATTGAAGCATAATAATAACCTTTTGTGTGAGTTGAAGCGCCTCTTAGTCTAAACACTACAATATAAAGTTTCTGTAATTGAGAAATGTTTGAATCGAAACGAATGAATTGGTAAATTAATTTTTTATTAATTGATTATAATTTTGAATTAACGAGTTAAGTGGGACTCAAGAGAGTGACCCTATCTATTCTTCAATGACTAGTAATATATTTTTCTTGCTCTCTTACTTATCTGCAATCAAAACATAAAAAAAATTGATTGTGCGATTGGGAGGGGGGAAAGGATGACAGCAGAGTTAAATAACGAATGACGGTCGTCACAACATTAATATTAAGCACCTAATGGCCAAACAAAAAGTAACCTGAATAACTAATATAAAATAAAACGAGGATATCATTCAGCGTTGCCCTAAAGGATTGACTCGAGGGTTGACACGCCTTCCTTAAGTCGATGATATGAATATGCGTGCCAACGAAGTCGCCAGAGAAGACCTCTCTGTGATGAGAATTGCAGAGGGGTTGTTTGGAGAAGTTATGTCGCACGAAATGTTTCGTCCGCGACAAAACACCGCTGCGTGTCCCGGGGCAATTAGTGAACAAGGGGCTTGCGTGACGGAGGGGTCGGGCAGCTGGGGCGTCAGGGGGTGGAGAGGAATATGTTCCTGCAGGCGATCGATGCTGACGACAGCTGATACGGAGTTACCATCCAGGGATGGGAAAGATCGTAATAAAGAAAGATGTCAAATAATAATTTATCCAATTAAAGTTATTTGGGGCGAACCATTCGCATTAATTACCGATAATGAAAAACATGGTCCGGAAAAAAAAATTAATGGCCCTTTTTAAATGAGTGGGATAAAGTTGCTAATCCCAAATATGATGCTTATGTGAAATATTTTTACATAAAGTTTGAAATCGTTTAATGCCATAACAGTTTTCTTGGACTTATCATAAATAAATTTTATTTATTTCATTAATTTCAAAAATGTTACCTCGATAACATAACCAGTAATATCATTATCAATAAAGATATCAAAATAAATTTGACAGTCAAATTTTAAACAATAAATATTTTGATTTATCTATTTGTTTCATTCTGTAAGAGGGTTAAACTTCTTAAAATTTAAATTCGGAAATCATTCTATACAGTTTTTCGTCCTGTTTTTAACCTTTTGATATATTTGTGTAATATACTTCGTATATTAACCATTCTGAATTAGTTAAAGGAATTGCGACAAAGATTTTATTAAGATTAAAATTAAATCCCTTTTTGCAAAACCAAGTCAATAGGCTTGATTCATGTGTCGCGACAGTCACATGACAGAAGTTATCATGTGTTTCGCGTGTGAATCAGTTGGAACGTCTCATTATACTTGTAATCAACAAATGCTTTCATGAAACAATTTTTAGAAAAATAATATTTCTGAATATCGATACACATGGGTAAGTAATGTATACGGTTTAAAAGTACCTATATAATGTATGAATAACGAAAATACATTTTTTTCGGGAAGGGAGACTATTTTGCAAGAATGTATCACAACAATAACTCGTTATTACCTAATTATTAAATTTCAAATTTTATAAATGAAATTTATAAGGACAGCATGTAAAAAACTGTAATCAACTTTGAATTTCAAGTGATTTTATCATTCATGTAACGTCGTCAAATTGGACAATTTACCAGATTGATAAAAGTACTGTTAATTATTGATTGATTTATTATTAACATCGCAATTAAACTATTGTTGGTGGATCTTGCTATTTAAAAGCTCTATCAAGTGACGAAGACGACACTTGAGCTGGGGCCTCTCCCACTAAATTTTCACACCACGTCAACGGACATATTGACGCATTTAACGTGCAAAATCTCCGCTACACGGCGGGTCTTTAGGGGCATCTGGACTCGATCCCTTGATCTGACGGACACAACGGCACCCGCGAATTAGTGACCAAGACTACTAAGCTACCGCTGTTACGAAATAAGGTAGAACTGATTTAAAGGAGAATATTGTGGTTTCTATTCTTAGTACGTTATTAATTAAAACACTGCTTAAAATGATTTTCATGGTTTTATAGCTTAGATACACGTATTCCTCTAATTGTTTTTTTTAGAAAACTAATTTCGATAATGATTTAGAGAAGCAATTAATATTTCTTCTTATTTTCCGTTTTTGCAACATGCAATTGACACTTGATTTCAAATGTGAACTTTCCCCCCTCTGTTAGATATAATTTGATAACCAATCAGTCAAATTCTTTATTTAAGTTTAAATATTAGTATAAAATTTATATGAAATCCTTATTTTAAATTTGAAATGGCAAGCGGAGCAATTTAATATATTTAATATACAAAAGGCAAAATTAATAAATTATACATTATTGTATATACATTATACATATATTGTATATGTATATAATAAATTATACATTTAGCTACACCTTTGAAATAATTTAAGACTTTCAAACAATTTTACAATTTTAGTTTACAACAAAACATATTCCATATGATGGTCATCATCATTTTCAGCTACCTTATGCAATCGCGACACAGTATGTTCCTCAGTTCACCGAAGTGGGTGTTGGCAAATATTGAATACGTGACACGATATGCTATGTTAAAGGTCATGTAAACTTCATGGATTATCACCACTTACCAGATGTTTCAAATGCCCTAAATGTGAAATTCGATTAGGATGGTTGTTTATAAATCTGCTGCGCAGTAGCGGGTGAATCGTAAAATCCGCCTAATCCGGTGTGGTCGAAGGGAGTGAATGTGGAATATCAGCCCCTTATTAATTTCCTAAAATTTTATAGTTTTTTGAAGTCTGATTTCATTAGTAGGCCACACTGAAGTACGGTTCTTTAATCCAGGCACTCTGAATAGATTGATTTTATAAAAGAATCACAGAAAATTATAATTTAAAGAAGAATTCACAAGTTACCAGTCATTATTTCTGGAGATGGTCTTCATTGTCTGCATCGTAAGAAGGAAGAGAATGCCAACAACAGTCAACGTCTTACTCCTGAAAAATGAAAGACACAGAATTATAAAAAAAAAATTACGAATAAAGTTATTATGTCCACAACATAAATTGTAGTCCAAAATATCAGTTCAACTCATGCAATTTAATTGAAATACTAGTATATTTTTCTGACTTTGCATAATTATTGGATACATCCTGAAGGATTTAAGGGGAAATTATTATTTAAAGTAAAATAAAAAAAAATATTTTAAACATACTTTATTCAGTGTTCTTAACAAAAAAAATTCCCCCCCCCCCAAAAAAAGTGTTGAGGTAAAAAAAAAAATTGTAAAAGCGCGAAGCTCTGATAAAAATAAGATACGCAAAAAATAATCTACAATAACATTAAAAGAAAATTTATAACAAACATTCTTTAAAAACTAAAATATTTTATGTATTATAATTAGCAGATTAAAATTATTATTTTCTTACATTTCTCTCATCGCTTCCCTATTTCATAACTTTAGTTTTAACCTCCTCATTTCGTATTAATTTTTTTTTTCTAATTTATTGTGCATTAATAAAAATGTATTATCAAATTTTTATTAATAATTATTTTTTACTTTTGTGTCTTTAACATATATTTTATGACTTATTACCACAATAATTATTGAATATTTGTAATTAATTTTATATCGAATACTTTCGCCAAATACTTCTTTAAAAACCTTTGACCAATTCGATGTACCAATAGGATATGGAAAATGGGCTTTATGAAGAATTTTCCCCTTTTAAGATACAAGTCTCACTCCTATACGACATTTTCTCATATGGTATCAAAATTGATTTCACTTTATTAATAATTAAATTAATAAATGGAAAATATTATCGAAAATATATTACTACCGAGCAAAATTTCTGAGCTCTAGTTGATCAGAAATGAGAAAAAAAAAGCATTACAAAAAAAAATCCAAATAAAGTATCAAAAAAAAAAGGAAAGTAAATTTTTTCAAATTATTTATTATTTTTCATGGGAGCTATACACTTCTATGAATTATTTATTTGAACCACAACTTTTATGTAATATCCTTTTTATGCCACTGATATATGAATTTTCCACACATAAAATAGGAAAATTTAGACTGAAACACGTCCTATATCAAATATTAAATAGGGTTATGCAGAAGAGTTACATTAAGAATATACAAGAAATGTATTGCGTTGCTTATCAAAAGTGATAAGAATCTACTTTCCTTTTTAAAAATATAATAAACAAAACCCCCATAATTGTTTACTGTGATAGTTAGTGCGTGTATTTGAAAACGCTTATTAACCCCTCTTCCGTAAACATAAATATAGTAAATCTAGAGTTTAATCATATGTTATTCCCGATAAAGTAATGAAGGCAACATTTAAGAAAGTTCTACCCTGTCAAAACATTTCGGTGTTATCGAGTCTTGATCCCGTAACCTTTACTGCTTGTTTCTTAACATTGAACTAGAAGTACGCCAATACAGTTATTTACTTAGTAACTATGAATCAGTGTCGAGTAAGAGTTAATTCATTGATTATTTCTTAACGTCACGTAAGCAACACAACTGTCAGAGCCGACGAACCTTGTAACTTTGAGCCTCCATCAAGTAATGAGGATGACATTTAAGCTTGCACTACGCTCACTAACTTTCCACACAACGCAAACATGAGGACATGAAGTACAGTGTTTTCAGCACCGATTAGTCGCTTATCAACGGCTCATTCAGAAGGAACTCTAGGGCTATTGGCGGCGGACCCCGTAATATTGAACTTCGGTGAAACGACGAGTACAAACCTGACCTGACAAGACCATCTAGGATGTATTTAGAGCCTCTACATATTTGATATGCATCAGCCCATTATACGGAGGCTCTTGAGTGGTGTAAGGTCTTGAGCATAGACTTAACGAAAACAACGCCGACCATGAGACTACGACTACATAGTCAAGTAAAGAGATGACACTTGATGTGACAATCTGCATTCTTATTTGCTTCATCACTCTGACGTGAGAACTTAGAAAATTTACAAAATTGGCATGCATGAGCGTGACTACAGAACGAGTTTTGAAAAGACGAGACCTGATTCTTCTGTTACGAGTATGTTTAACTATTTTTCACATGCTGCAACAAGCAACTATACTATGAATCATATAGCCACAAGCTTTTTATATACTAAAGAATTTTGGATTGAGGGACTTTGTTCTTCCCTCTTTTAACTTCCAAACTACGCCAACGTGAGGATTGGGGACCTTATAATATTTACCACGCAAAACGGCGGGTATTTATTGGCCTCAAGATTCGATCATATGATTTGATAGAAACGAAGTAGGGCACAAGCCCAGACCATGATTATTTGGCTAACGCAATCGTGATTATGAAACAAATTTCATCCCCATTATTAGAACTGTGATAGTTTGGTTGATAGAGAAAGGATTTTCAACCGACGGGTAGTAGATTCGAGAGTCGCTTCTGATTCCTAAGACAGTTGGGTCGTGGGATAGACACCCGTTAAATTCAGCTGTGTTCAAAGTTGGAATGTTGGCTTGGAGTGGGTTTGGAGTATAGGGTACCAGCTCGGGTATCGTCTTCATCACTTGATCAAGAATCATAGTTACTGTTTGCGCGGCGCCAGTTGCCTCTAATGCGATTTCCTTTCAAAACACTCGAGCTTCTCCGATAGTCTATTGAATTGCTCTTGAGCGACATTAATGCAGAGCGTGGCGGAGAGGTTTGATTTGGTGGAGGGGTTACGAGGCCTGTATAGGAAATAGGGCGTTAACAAGGTCACATTGATGCGTAAAATCCTGTTATTTGCAAGCATTGTTATTTGTCAGAAATCGTCCAGAACTAAGAAGCACTATGAGTGGATTGTCATAAGGTCAATTCAAGTATAAGAAAATTAAAGTTGCTTAAACATTTTTTCAATAAATAAAATAAACCTGAAGTAACAACTAACAATATTGGTCAGCATTTTTAGAAAATTTAAAGGCAGCGATAACACAAACAATCAATACGATTCCTAGGGACATGATTTAAAAATCTACAAGGAATTTCAAGGAAGACTTCGGAACATAATTTTCGTTAGCTATTGCCCTTAAGGGCTGTAGTTTTCGAAATATCTTGAATCAAAATGGAGTTTTATGTACTTTTCAGACATAAAAATGCTTTTTTCCCCCTTTATCATCCTTTGTTGAATTTTATTAGATTTAGAAACTGGGGCAATCTCTGCCTCACTCTACACACATAAAAATATATTTTATGACTGTTAAAACAATACAACTTGTTGTGCAAACATGTTTGTGGCCCTTTCTTGTATTAATGGACTCTCGCATTGAATATTTAACTATTAATAAATTAACTACAAGTGGCTGTTTTGAGAAATAGATTCGTTCTCGATGTTCTCCAACTATTGGCTTTGATACTAGGTCACGTATTTCAGAAACTTGTTCGGATAAAGCGAACAATGCTTACATATCATCTTTCCTTCCTAACAACTGCATCCGTTTCACGGGAAAATTTAGAGACTCAAATGAACTTAAATTCGCAGAGTCTCCTACTTTATTTCATTTGGTTATTTTATGTAGATTACACTAGACCCGATTTGAACTTCCTGGACGTGACATTTGAGAGTAAAACACCGTGAATACACTGCCGAATAAACAATTTAATTATTATTTACGAAAATCCCTTAGAAACTATCGTTTCCTACTGTCTTAACCCACTATATCTTAATTCCCACAGTCTTAACCAAGTATCAAAAGCGCTTAAATATATAACCGAGTAAAAAGAAAGTAAAGTCCCAAACAATATAATTTCCTCTTAACAAAATTAACATACAATCGAATCAATACATCAAATCTTAGGAATCCTCGAAAAAAGATTCGATCTATTGAAATTTCGGAACACAGAAATATCTATTAAAAGTTTTTCTCGATAATTTCTTATTAAAGAAATTATACGCGTTACATTTCTTAAAGATAAGGTAGCCTTTGAGCTCTTATCTACCGGCCACTTCGATTTTGTAAACGTAATGTTAATCCTATGGAATTTCTATTACCATCCTTAAATCTATACAATTTTATCCATTTGAATGCCAAGTAATAATTTCTGAGGAATTACATTTTCTCACCTATTTTTGAAAATCTTTTAGAACAATTTTTAAAACTGGATATATCTTAATCGTTAAAATATGGATAAAAGTATTTTTAAAAATCGAAGGGAAAATGTAATTACGCTGAAACCTTCATTATTTTTTGCTCTGTCAGATGAACTTTTTTTGCATTCAAATAGACAAAATAATAAAGATTTGAGGAAGGTAGTAAGAATTCTATAGAATTAATACTATGCTCACTGAATCAAAGTAGTTATTAGAGGGGAGCCTTAAGACATTAAACTATCAACACAATTTATTTTAAAAAAATTATAAATACGCTGCATTTTTATCAAATTTGTTGCTTTATTCTTAATGAGCGGTCTATTCACAGGCACTTTCTTATCGCATATATAAAATATTTATTCATTTCGATACTGCTTGATCGCAGGCTCGTAGCCAGGACTAAAGGTCATATTGGGCACAGGATTTTATAGGAGGGGTGGGATAAATGTTCTATTAAACTGTTCATAATTCGACTTGCAGAGTTATTTGGAACTATATTTATGAATAACATTACACCCAATATAATTCATTTATTAGAATACAAGGTTGTAACATATATTGTAGTAGTTAATATATAGTGTTTAGAATATTGTAATTTATTATTTTTATTAGAAAAATCAAAGGGAATGGATCACTACAATATAAAAAATAATTATACAACCTTAGCTTTAATTATATAGACTTAGCTTTCAGAAAGAATTCTAATTGTCAACAATGTATTACTACCGTTACTGTAGAGTCCTATAATACCTAAGCTAAAAATTTTATGCAATGAGTTATTTATTCGTGGCTACTCACTTTGATTAGAATAACTTCAGTGTGTGATTTTGTTTGCTTAAGTATTTTCTTAGGCCCATGTTTGTTACTTCTTAAACCCTAGAAAAACCAGGTTTGTGAATCAATAAGGAGTCATGGCTAACTTTTGCTATCCGTGTATGGCATGAAAGGTTGATTAACATGTCACTGTACTGCACCAAATTTTGTCACTGTTGCAAATAACTCATTGTCTTTTTGAACACTTCTTGGATTTTGTATTCGTATCCACTTTGATTTTGTTAGGTTTTCAGAACAAATATTCCTTTACAACTGAAACTTCTTCTTTGCTTGTTACAAATACACATAAATTTTCAAGAGGTTTTAGATTTCTATTTTGATTTCTTCAATACTCTAAATAAGATCTTTATTTTTTCACTGCAACCTTTATCGGACTGAATCCACAGTCTCGTAAAATATATTCTTTAGCTAATGCAATTCAGAAATTTTTGTGGAATGTGCAGATAATAGACTGTAGTAAATATAGTCAGTGTTTTAACTTGTCTTTCTAGGTCGTATTTATATAGGAAAAAAAATACAGAAATAAAAGTCAAACCTTCTATTTCTGATAGCAGATCTTTGGGTTCCTTAAGAGAAATGTGCTTTTCGAAACTCAATGATTTCTTGTTTGATGCATTTAAAAATTACAGTTGCATTATTTAAGCTTGTAGTCTGAGATTAAATAACATTATGAGCTGGTTCCAACTGACCGAAATATTTCTTGATAAAAACAAATATATGGCGGAAAGGAAGTGATAAGAGGGTCGTTCAATAAGTCCTTAGAAATTCCAAGAGATGGTGCTCGAAACATTGGAAATTATTTGTTTTTAATAAGCATCATGACATGTTAGACAGATGTATAAGTCTCGATTATTCATATCCTTGATCATGATACCTTTCGCACCTCAAAAATTCTTCGTCATAACTTTTAGGGCTAATGAGATCATCCTCACCTTCTTTGGAGTAGATTCACCGGAAACAGCTCATTGTTTTGATTGTTGCTTGATTTCATGTGTATAACGATGACTCCATTTATCATCGACCTGGAGAACTCGATACAATAGGACGTCTACAACTCGACATGGCAGCAAATGACTACCAAATCGAAATTAACTAATGAACCAATGACAAATTTGTTTTGGCTCCATTTAATAGATGCCAGGCTCCCGATGGTAAGAAAAATTTATCTTAATGATGTCATCTGATTTTAAATACAAGTACCTTTTGAACCAAATAATGGTTGAGGACTATGTCTTCTATTAAAATGCTCTCTTCCTATGGCACTTGGCACTCTATAAGTACTTCTTCATTGTTTGACAAAATTACTTTTGCAACTGTTTGTTGTTCACTCCAATGTTGATCTAGAAGACGCACTGTAGTTCTGACTCCATATATTGATACAATTTTGTTTCAGTGAAAAAAATAAGACATAGAATGTAGATCAGAAATTTACTTTTCTTCAGATATTTCAGTAACTGTTTTAACAACTATTATGTGTCATCTGTGATTATAACAGAGGATATAAAAGACACTTCTTTTCACAATTTCTTTTATTCGAGTAGGTAAAACTTCTTTTATGTCGCTCATTACACTAACACCATCAGACTTAAAAGATGGAATGCGTCCAACCCATTTTCAAGCATATCTGCAAAAGATTAAGTATACAACTCTTTTGCTGTAACTATACGTAGAAAATGTTCTTTAAATTTACCACTCTTAACTTAGCCATTTTCAATCCCAATATTTTTCCTATTATTTCTACCTTTTGTTAGAGAGTAAACAAAGGCACATCTACATGCATTATTCGTCAGCTATATTTTCTCTTCCAGTCTCGGTCATAATTTCAATAGCTTTTTATATGTCAGTAGCGGTACAAATAGAATTCTTAAGTAAAAGTGTTGAGCATTCTGAAAGGATTTTATCACTTTCTTTAGCGTGCATTTGAGAAGATTTTAAGAATGAACCTCACTTCATTCCCTTTTTTATACTTAATTTCCTCGTAAAGGAAGTTCATGGATTATTACAAACTACATCATTTTCATCACTGATTGAACATATTAAAGGTGTTTCCTAAAAATCCTTTCATTTAACTTATAATACCAAAGTACGTGTTTCTAAACGAGTTTCTAGTTCTTTCCATAATGATATGGCACGAACATGAATTTCCGACATTTCATGTTTGGGAAGCCCACTCTTGGTATCTAAGGCATTTTCCTAGTTTTTGTTGACTACTTCCATTTAATTAGTTTATTGTATGCCATAAGACTAAAAAATTGCAGGAAAACATAACAAAATATACGAAGCATTTTTTAAAACAGAATATTGCAACTAAGAAAACTGTTTGAACCATTCAAATCGTAATCCAAGCCTATCGCTTTGTTTAGGATTAACTGCAAAATAAACTTGATTTATTAGATCTCCTCTCTGAAGTCAAGATTATTAAGCTCCTTTCAACCACGTTCCTATTGCATTACTGGCAGAACTGTTGCGTCTGATCCTTTCGATCTGTGTTGCAGGATACAGCTTGTCCTTCCTGCCATTCCTCTATTTTGTGTTAGCCAAAAATGTTTTATATCTATATATCGCTATCACCTCGCAACGAATTTAAAATTGAGTTCAAAATATTAGTGTTAAGAGTATAAATTCAAATTTTAAAATATTATAATATTTCCAACACAAAATTACAAAAGCGTAATTTATTCCTTCCATTGGCCTAGTGTGGAAGTTTGGAGAAGAGATGCCAGCTCAGGTATCGTCCACGTCCATTATCTAGATTCAAAATTACAAAATTCCGTCTCCATTAACCCTCGTTTTGCGTTCATCTTCTAAAAGATCATTAGTAAGAAAGCTCTGGCCAACAGAGTTAAAATCATACCAAAGTGGTAGATGAGGCGATAGTAATGTTTTATTATAACTGCTGACATTTAATTCTCCTAGAATACAGACGTAATCGGTGATGTCTAAGAGACTACATTAAAATGTAAAACAAATAATGTTATGTAATTATTTTAACATAGCTATGCAAATTAATCTTACCATATTGTATTAAGTTTTCTATCAATTCAACAGTGTCATACCACTTTATTTAAGAAAGTTGTGTGACTTGGGTATCTAACCACAGGAAACACGGATAGCGAAGCCTCTTTTAGTGGATTATATACACAGCTAATTAACGGATAACATTAATAAAAATGATGTAATCAACATCTCGTACTGCTTCTAAGTGAGACGTTAATAAGCAACCAATCAATCAGAAAAACTTTTGATATATAAATATATATATGTGATATGCAGGGGTTCAGCTATACTCTTACGTAATCATTAAAGAAAAAACAGATGCTTTAAATAGAAAAAAAAGCAGTAACGACTCTTTTCTCAGTCCTTTTTCCATATCTTTTACATATGACATTCGAAATATTATCAGTGTCAACTGTCGCTGATATACTTGTATACTCAGGAACTATTTAACTCTTCACAAGATGCAAACCCTTAACATGTTCCACCCCCGCACTAGAGAACCCTCCATCCAATTTTGATCCACTTTATTCAATCCTCCTCTGACCGGGATGCCTCTAATCACATCCCCAATACTCACCGTCCATCCGATAATTATCCGGCGTCCGGGGACAAGGAGATGTCCAGTACTCTGACACGGACTCAATAACTAACACCCGTCATACCTGTCAGAGAGAAGATTCTTCTTGGTAGATCGATGCCAAGATGAAAACGTGAGAAGCATTTTTAAGCGGATTCTTTTTACACGTATAATTCTAGAAAGATATATATATACAGCGATCATTTTGATGTACTTATTCAAAAGCTAGGAATGTGGTATTAGCGTCTGGCATTTATTTTTTAATGAAAGTGAAAAATATGCATTAGTTTGTGACGTTGGTTTCTGTCGCTGTTTTCCCTTCAACTAAATAATTTCCTTCTGACTGTGTATGTACTTAAAATCCCTTCCAATGAAATAAAACTTGATTCATGTAAATTAGATTAAGGTCAAGAAGTGCGATGGATATGTGAGGTCTTTTCTTTTATTTACTTTATCATATTATATTATTACTTTCCCTTATTATTATATATATTATTATTATACTTGAAGTACTTTTACTTGAATACCAGTGGCATCATTAAGGTAAATTGTTGCTACCATCTGTTAAATGGAGCAGAAAGAAATTTGACATTAATTAAAAAATTAGCTTCGATTTGGTAGTCGTTTGCTGACGAATCAAAATTTGATTACTTCCCCATCAAGGTTTTATCACTGATAAGACCTGGATTAATCATTATACACCAAAACAATTAGTTGCTTTCGGTAAATATGCTCCAAAGAAGGCGAGTTTGGTCTCATCAGCTGAGAAAGTAGTGATGAAGACTTTTTAACGTGCGAAAGGAATCATGATCAGGAACACGAGTAACTGAGATTTGAGACAGCTGATTAGTGAGTCATGATGCTTACTAAAAATTGAATTACAAAAAAAAATCTTCGATGCTACGAGCGCCATCTCTTGGATTTTCTAAGGACTTACTAAGAGACCCTCGTACTTGCAGCGAATATATATATATATATATAAAGTCACAAAGCCAATGTGGTCTATTAATTAAAGTTGAAAACATTGTGGTCAGTTACATGTTGGAATTCGAGTTCCGATTTCTGCAAAGAATATGTCGCGTAGAATGTTATGAGCTGGAATAATTCAACTAAGTTCAAATGAATAACAACTTTTAATATCATCTTTAAATATAAATTTCTTTTTCTTATAATAAAGATTTTTATTATATATATATACTTATTTCACATATAGATTCTAAAAATAGACAAATATATATTTATAAAGATGCATAAAGATATTTCTTTCCTAACATATACTTATTTTTATACAAATTTGGTTGGTTTATTGGGTTTTTTTTTATTAACATCACTCTAAAAAGCAACACCAATGCTGTTGGCGATGGACCTCGTAATTTTGAACATCAGTTAAGTGACGAAGTAAACATAAGTGCTGACATCCTCTCTAAAAATAGCCCAAACATACTTACGAAAGGACTTAAAGCCTTGGATGATCTAAAGTGGATCAGCCCATTAAGAATCGGGTGTTTAGAAGCATCAGGACCCTAACCCACAACTCGATGGAACCGAGAACTCGTGATCCTGACCACTAAATTACAACGGCCACATACACAACTTAGAAGGCGTTGAAGTCAGAAAAGTTATTGAAGTAAAATGAATATTTTTATTGCATTAAAATGAATTTATTTTGAAACATTCCAACCAATTTCTTTGAATCGATTCAAAAATTATTTTGAAATTAATTATTTTTTCTTTCCAAGAATTTAAATTTGAATAACAGTATGCTTACAAATATACCATCATAATTTAAAACACGATACTGTACGACAAATACTGACATGAAAAATGAAAATAAAATATCGATAAAAAATGGCTATTTGTGCAAATTCTCAGCAAACATTTTCGCCAAACCAAAAAAGAAAAAAATCTCATCAAACGATGCAATAGCCCAATAATAACAGAATGTGAAATCGAACTGGTTTTTCGTATTTTTCGTAAAGTCGGTGTGGCCTATTTTGCTTTTGACTACGTGGTTTTAAGTAACATTGTTTAGCGCTCATTCAAACAAGAGTTCCATCAAGAATTATAATTTTTAGCTGGCATTCCTTTGCTTTTCACCTCATGTTTTGGTGAAAATGATACAAATTCAGCTAAGCCGGTGAAGGTTGTGGTTTATGAGGTGGAACGAAGCCTTGAGGTTAACATGAGGTGGACGAAGCCTACAGTGTGCATACACACTGTAGGCTTCGTCCAAATGGCGCAATATAAAGCTGCGGGAGATCCCGCGTTACCACTTAAATTCATATACACATGAATTTTTGAAGCGTCGGTGACTGTGATTGCTAATGAACGTCGTACTAAGAAGCAACACGAAGGCTTTTGGCGACTGACCACGTCATTTTTAGCCTCGGTCAAAGCACGAGGACATTTACTGAGTTGACACCCTCCTCTCCTAACTTCCACACCAAGCCATCCGGAGGACTCGGGTTATCTACTTAATTTATCTGTATCAAACCCGCTACACGGCGGGTATTTAGTGTCATCAGAGCTCCAGCCCACAAATTGACGAAAGCAACTCCGGCCGCGAGCCTACCACCGTGACCACTTGACTACAGTAGCCACTTATGTCATTAGATTCCCAAGGAAAAGAACTCATTGTTGTCATCTTGACTGAAATTAGGGAGCTTGAAGCCAAAATGATTGGCTCTGGTTTGACAGGAATCGAGTTAACTTTCCAGGTGGACGGAAAATTTCACCAAATTTCATAGTCGACAAGATGCTAGTATCAAAAATTGTTTTGTGGTACAATTTGCTTCATTAACGCCCTGAATATCTACAATGAAAAATATAAGTATTGAATATAAGAAAAGAAAATTTGGAAGAAATAGTAGTCTGTGTGTTAAACTAACACTAATCTTCTAACTTGTTATTTTGAACAAATGGCGTCAACAAAAATGCGTGAACATAAAATATATGTTACATGGTGTTAGATTCAAAAGCAGTCGCGATTACTTTTAGTTTGCTTTATGCACATTTACACATTGCTAAGATATATTTCATTTAATATTTTATCTTTTGCCTTTATTTTAATATTCGAAAAGAATACCATTATCTACTTTAAAAATTTACCATTTTTTTTTAATTTTAATAATTAATAATGGAATTTATGGCTAAATTGTCTGTTTAATTTTTATTTTCTAATTAAATGTTTATTTATTTTGTTGCCGTTGTTAACAGTGGGAAAGTTTTTGTACTTGAGAAAGTTTTGTTTCAGAAAATAAAAATGCATTAGGAATTTGAAGGATGATAATAATTGCTTCTTTGGAGTCTGAGATTTGGAAATACATTTACCTTACGCTATTAATAATCATTTTGAATAATTATACTTTTCTGGGAACTTAACAAGAAAAAAACGTTAGCATATATTAAACTCATATTAATAAAGCCAATTTAATTTTTTTTCCTTCTTTCGTTTTCATAACGAGAATAAACAACAACTCTTCTTCATTATAAAGCAAAACTTTCATTTCAAACTTTGGGAAAAATAGGCAGCAATTTATTAAAAGTGTTTTTTCTATACCATTGACTCTAGTAATGCAGCATGACTAATCAAACGGAAAGAAAACTATTCAGAATTATTGTTTAGATCAAATGACTTCTTAAATAAATTAAATTTCCAAAATCTTTTCCAACTGAGGGAAATTCATTCTTTGCCAGACAAACACATTAGAGTTTTGTACTTTCCCTGTGTCTCGAGAAATTAATTAGCAAACAGACATGTCTGGAAAAGATTATTGACGAAACGAATCTACGAGTGGCGAAAAACAATACCGAGTAGTTTACTGTCAATTGCGATGAGACGTGCATGCATTTTTAAAGAAAATACTTCCGAGACTAAAGGAAAGGCAGTACAAATGCATTTCTTGTTCAGACACGCGAATTTTCAAAATAATTTTTCTTTTTCTCTACTGCTTTTGAAAATTGTTCGATGCAAATTGCTTTGTTTCCCGTTGTTTTCGTATTTACGAAATGAATTCTAACTGAAATAAAATTTTCATCTTTAGCAATACGTGAATGGACATAGATATATACTGTAAGATATTTAAATTGAAATTAATTAAATTTTTAATCGGATAAAATGTTTTTATGATATTATCAGTTAGTTTGTTCTAAGCAGAGATTAAGTTTTTTTTTTAAAGTTAAGTTTAACTTTTTTTTGAAAGAATCTTTTTTTTCAATCCGAAGCAGTCTCATCCGATGTTTATAGACTCCAAAATATTAAAATGAATTCCTTATAAAATATTATTAATAACGCTTCATACTTATTTTGTGTATGCCAGGGTAATTCAAAATATATTCGTGTTTAGAATTAGAAATTTGCCATTGGAAATGCTAATGTGGATTACCTATTATTATCTTTTCTTTTTAATAGAAGTCCATGAAAAGGAAACCTTTCGCATCTCAAAAATTCGTCAATATTACTTTTCCGCACGACAAGACCATCAAGCAGATTCACCAAAAATAAACCATTATTTTAATAGTTATTTGATGCCTGGTGTATAATGATGAATTCCATCTCATTGATGGCACCAGTTCAATGCAGCACCGATAAAAATTTAGTTTAGCAGGTAATGACTGTAAATACAAATCTAATCTCTGAATCAGTTTCAACATTTGTTTAGAGCCGTTTAATGGATGGCAGCACACAATGGTAATACCATCTTCTTCAGTAGCGCCAATTGTCATAATAGAATACGTACTTTTTGAACCATTTTCGTACATCCATGTTTATTACATTATACTTCTAAGATATTGAAATATTCCCTAAATAGGCTGCGTTTTTCTCTTCAACAAATAAAATATTTTAAAAATTTAGCATTATAACATATGGTGTAAACTATGGGACTTATATATTTTATACCGAAAAACATAGATTGATTCAAACAATGAACAGTAGCATAATCAAATACGCCGCTCTAGGTAAGATAGTGCAGACATAATTTAAAATTATAATTGAAGAATTATGTTATTTGAAATGAAGTGATTTTTGAATTTGTAACGTTAAGTGAATACAACCTTAACTTTCCAGATATTTTCCAAATCAATTTCAGAGTGAAAGCTATAAACTGTATAAATTCAGTAAACGTAATGCAAGACATAACTCAGATTAATATCTCAAACAAAAAAATTAAAATTGAGCTAATTGCTCATAAAAAACCAAATGTAAACATATCTAACGCAAAAATCATATTAATTGTATGTAGAGACAATGAAACATTTTCTCTCAGGAATAATAGTGGCTTACCTCTTTTCGTAGAGCATGCTACAGCCTTGTGAAACAAGCATGCAGAGCCCCATGCTGGGAATGTAGAGTACTCTCTCGGCTACCACAAAACCCACAGGGAAAAAAAGGTTGGTCGCCGGCAGAAAAGGGACTATCAACAGGGAAAGGCTCTGCAAGAAGCAAAAGTATGATTATGAAATTATTTCCATTTTTAGTAGTACACATATTATATACACAATTAATCCCTTTTTCAACCAAGCTATCAGAAAAAAATTAATATAGATGAAAATATGTACAAACCCTTTTAGAAATTCCTTTAAAATGCGAGATTATGCTCGTTTAGGAATACATTTCTGTCAATTATCGAATATTTTCAATACTCTTCATAATCACGTCGCCATATGTATACCTTTTCGGCGGGTGCTTGAATCACCACTTTGATGAAGATTATTGACCATAGGGAGTTAGGGAGCGCGAATTTGGGATGAATATATTTGGATCTACAGAAAACCCTAACGATTTGGTTATAAGACAAATTAAACGCTTAAGACAACTGATACAAAAAGAAATTTCCTTCTGATCAATTATCAGATATTTTACTCCTCTTGTTAGATGCGTCTTTGGAAGGGGAGGAGTTTGACCGGTACACACCCTTCTTAGGAAAAAAGTCTTAAGGCTGTAACATAATTTCTTGAACGATGTTTAGAGCTTAAGCTATTATTGTAATTAATATGCTTCCCCTGTTGTACAGTATGCCATTTTAGAAAGTTTACCATTAAAGTGATCAGGAGTCTCTAGTTCAGAGGGTGGGTCTATTTCATGTATTAGCCATTTATATCATTAGTCGTAATTTAAAGATAAAGTGTCCTAGTTTTTGACTGTAAGGCACGAGTTTCTGCCTTGTTGATTTATTCATCTAGCTATTCGAAACTGGGATGTGCTCTTCTCTAGTATTTGAATCCCGAGTTAGCAATTAGGTGATGGTCGATTGATCTTGGTGACGATTGGGTGCACTAGTCAAGAAATAACTTCTTCAGTATGTCTTAGATGTACTTTTGACACTTCGGAATTCCTTACTTGTTTAATTTTTAGGCACATTTTTTTTTATTTACCACTTAGGGAGAAGGGTCACCTCAGATTCTTCTGTTAATTATTTATCAAGTAAGTAATTCTAATACAAAAAAGGAAATTCAAGTATATATATAGTTAATTGGAAAGTTCTGCCTAAGTTAAAAAGTGAAAGAAAATTATACATCTTTCTTAAAATATATTTGATGTTCAATAGAATTTCTGTCGTTACTTGTGACCTCTTTCCAGCGTGCTGATAATATGTAAATACCATTTTTGAAAATGCTTTGTTTTTAACGGCGAAGTACTCAGGTAGTGCTCGATTGACATCTTCTTCAGTTGTGGTTTTTTTTTTCTTTCAAAAATTTTTGCAGGGAGAGTAACAAGTGATAATCGAAGGGTACAAGCCCTGGGGAGTAATGTAGATATGACAAAGTTTAAAACGTATCTCTGAGAGTTTTCGACGAATCGCCTAAGAAGCATGTGGCCTAGCATTATCACGATGAAGTATGGTGAGCTTCCTATTGGACATCACTGTCTTCTTTTCTTTGCGTACTTTGTTTATATAATCCATTTGCTGATAGTATCAATCTGAGCAGAGTTTCTCGTAAGTTTTCCAAAGCTCGCAATGGTCCTCAAACGACCCACTATAAACACTGCATTCTCTTATTAAGGCCTGTCTCGGTTTTGAATAGGAGGAGGAACAGTTTGTCTGGTTTCCCTGTTCTTTCCTTCGATGTATTCGTATATAATCTAGTGTTCATTATTTACCAGCGGTTCAATGAGAGTTAGTTTCTGTTCCGAGAAAGCAGAGATGTGCATATGATGACTCGATTGCGCAAATGTTTCTCAACTCACGAGGCATGCATCTGGAATATTTATACACCAATCCTAGTAACGACGGTAATTATGTTGTTCACTTCATGTTATTAAATGTATGACAAATGCAATTTCCTTCACTTCTCAAACTGATGGAATCTTCCGGTAGACATAATTATAGCCATCATAAGATCACCTTTCTTTGTATCCGATCACATTTTTATTTAAAATGAAGTTGTGCTTGTTTTCAAAACAAAACTCAGTTTAAAATCTTTATCATTATAAATCATCGATCAGATTATAATAATTACTAAAGGTCTGCCGGATTTTTTCAAAAACATTCTCCGATTCCTCCGTAATATATAGTCTCTCACTTTTTCAGCTTTCTGTGATATTTTTTTCATATTCCAGCAAATAATACTAGTTTATTTATAAATTGTAAAAATCAAAAGATGTTTGCTGTTTCTTTACATTATTTACACATGTTAAAAAAAGAAATTATTTTTGTTAATATATATATAAATCATTATAATATTGGAAGTAAAAAGTAAAAATTTAATGGGCTTTGGACATAGAATGTCTTAACTCTTAAAATCCAAGATTTATTATTATTAAACATACCAACACATCCAAGAGGTGTAGTTAAATCATTACATTACTTGCATGGTAAAAAAATACATGTGTGTGTGAACCTGGATTAAAAATAATGAAAGTTAAACACAAATAAGCATGAATCTTTTAGAAACCTTAAAATCCTTTAAAATTTAATTTATTTTTTGTAGTCTTTCATAACATTAACTTTTTCAAAAACATCCCACGAGTGTGTTATCAAGACATGCTGAACAATAAGTCGATGTTCTTTTACGTCTTCCAACGATTTGTCTATTGGTAATATCTTGACATTTTTCTTATAATTAAAATGTAAAATGTGTAGTAATCCATAAGCCACTTTTTCTCTTCAGCCAACGTTCTTTCCTCTTTTACGATTACCTTTTCATTTGAAAATCTTTTTCAATTGGAAATGTTAACCAAACACTTCACAAGTTTCAAATGACTTAAGGGGATATTCCATGTTTCTCTCTATATATATACAATCATCTATATACAAAACAAAAGCATTTACTGTAAAAATTCTCAAAACGTTATTGGGTGACAATGTGCAACAGTCATTGACGTATCATCACGGTATCAGTAAACTTATGCATGTACCTATTTTACAAGTAAAAATGACTCATTTATTTCCATATGCAAGACATAACAGATTGGAACCTTCCGATTTCTATACCAATAATACGATGTTGTATTTTGAAGTTTTAATTAGTACTAAAAGAAATATCTAGATAAAATTTATTCTGCATTTTAATTTATTCTTTTATACATAATGTTATAAATCACAATTACTTGTGTTGATGTGTTGGTTCTGGAAGCTGTGTCTCGAAGTAACCCTCAGAATGGAAAAGATAGAATTCAATGCGATGAGTTCTACAATAACAGCCTTCAAAAAATCAAGAAATGCTGAAAGAAATGTATAATTCTGGATGGGGACTATGTCGAGAATTCTTTACAATAGTAAATAAAAATGTAAGTTTCTAGCTCGATTAATTTAGTTATAATTAATGTTTTACGATACTCCAGGATGCAAATTAAAACTTTACGCTATGAAGAGTTACTTCGATATACAGATCCCTATAACAAAACGAATATACATAATAGATGTAATTTACAACAATATGCACACGTGGATCAATCAATAAGTATAATGTATTTTATCAGATATCTGGGTTATTTCAATGTAATAATTAAAACCGTACGACACCCCCTAGTTCATAGCCTTTACTTTTTAAATGAGCTATTATTAGTAAATTCCCAGTAATCCGAAAATACTCAGCTCCGATACCTGCTACATTACTGAAAGAGTAGTAAAATTAGAAAGAAATGATTAGTTTTATGCGTCATCTTCCTGAAAACGGTGATGAACGACCAAAAAGCGTTTTTTGTTTTAGAATATGCTTGCTTTTACCTCTAATGCTTTCTATAACAAGAAGGGGAATTTATTTTATTTTTCTCTTGCCATGTGATTGTTATTCTTTTCTTAATCAGTGATGTAATAGAAATGAACGACGCAATGCCAATAAATCAAAATATGCAGTAGTTTCAGAATAATATTTTTTTTAGTTTCATTGGAAATGATTTTTTTTTTGTAACTTTATTGTTTTATAAGAGCCATTTTTTCCTGATAAAAAAGATTATAATCCACATTTTTAATCCGTTTCCTTAAAAAAAAGTAGTATTATGAATAATATAGAACAGTGATCGTAAAATAGTCGTTCTGTTTTGAAATGATATAACCGCAATAATAATATAAATTGTAATCTTCAATGCAAAAGACAGAAAGAAGAAGCAGGTGTTGTATTCTTATGTCCATACTTTCATTTTTCATATCAGCTACCAGATGAAAACGAACTCATTTCCACGTTCAAAACAACTGGAAAGATTCTTGTATTTTAGAATAAGCGAAATCTTCTTGACTTGTTTCAATTTTAGTTTTATTAACATCGCAATAGAAACAACACGAGGGCTATTGGCGACGGACCTCGTAATTTTGATACTCGGTCAAGAGACGAGGACGACACCGAGTTGGCACCCCCTCTCCTAACTTCTACACCTCGCCAAAGGGAGGAATTTGGGTCCCGACAGATTTAACGTGCATCAGCCCCGGCAACACGTTGGGTCTCCAGTGGACAAGGTTCGAACTCACGCCTCAACGAAAACCGCTAGCCACGAATCTGAAATCATGACTACTAGGCTACCGTGGCCACAACTTGTTTCAGTACAGTAAGCATGAAGAAGAAACATGTGGATCTCAACGCAGGGCTATCAATGCATTCAAGAATACTGTGCTAAGTATCGAGGCCTAGATAGCAGAGTTTCACACGGTGAAAAAGTCCGAGATATATGTTTCAATAGTAGATAGATTGAGACTGTTTTGGTCTCAGTCCACAAAAATGAACAATCCTTAGTATCGTTAACTGGATGTTGTATAAACAATTGATGAAAACATTTTAAGTCAGTAATTATGTCGGAAACCACTCCGGATTATCATTTTCATATTTATAACACTTTTTAATATGGTAAACTTAATATAGTAAATTTAGTTACGATTATGGTTTATAATCACTCTACATATTAAAGATAAAATGTGTTACTTTTAATAGAATTATTTTTTTTCTCATTTAGTGGAAATGTAAGAAGCATTTAACAGCAAAAGTCAATATTCTGGTTGGCAATATTTTAATTCGGAACAATGAAGCACTATGTCAATGAAAAAAATAACAATTCGTATTCAGCGGAAACATTTTAAAATGAATGCAAAAACAAATCTTACTTGTAATTACATTAATATGTGAAATTATTATAAACTGATCATGTTAGTTAATACCAATTTCCTTCATATTTAATATAAATAACTTTCATTTAAGAAAATTTTGCTCTGAATACAAATAAATAAAAAGGTTGAAAGGCATAATATATACATTAATGATTACAAATTTACTGAATTTTTCTATTTTACCAGTATTTCTGTAAAATTTCCAAATGAAATCAGTATATAAGTAAATTACCGAAAACTTTTTAGATTCATAATATTACCGAACATTATTTACCATAATAATAATATATTTCACCGAGTATTCTTTACTGTAATAAAATATTACCAAATATTCTTTAAATGCATATGTAATCATCCTATTAAATTAAAATTCATAATAATAAGTCCTTTTATTTGATATTTGCATATTTTATATGAAAATAAATTGAATTCAAGTAATCTAATAAAAATTCATTTTTCCATAACAAACTATAAGTAATACTTATACATGAATAATTTTTCACAACAAAAGGAATTATAAAGTGGAAATTAAATTCATATTCTACTTGTCCTTTTCTTTTTTAAAAAAGAAGAAGCACGTAAGAAACACAACTGAGCAACGCTTTAAACTAATTGTGATCTGATTTTTATATGAAATAATCTCAAAATATGAAATATATTAATGAAACTTTTAAATGAAATAATCTCATAAAAAGTTTTAAATTTGAATCACAGAATTTGTGGTCAAAAACGTTTTTAGATAAGCATTACTAGAAATGACAAGAGTGACAAAATTAATAGAGTTTTATAGAATTAATAGAGTCGGAATACATTACCGACGGAATAGGTTCCAAATACGAAATACTATTAATTTTCCCATTACGTGAAATAACGACCATCCTTAATAAAGTGCTATCTACAAAGAGCCAGTTATAAGTATTACTTCCATTTAAACTGTCTAATTTTTTCATTAAATTACATTCGAGGTATGAAAATAACATTCGAGTAATATATTCTGAAAAATAGTCAAGATTTTATTCTCTTTTACTTCAATCATATAATGAACCCTTACCCACCCAGCTACTTATTTTTATCTGTATTTTTCAAAGTTCGTGCAAGTAAGAGGTCAAAGTATTTCATCCGCCATATTGATAAAAATAGCTCTTAATGAACGATGAAGCCATTTCAGAAATCATTCATTAAAGAGAGGAAAAAATATCTGCTTCAGCATCGACTTATTGAAAGAGCTCATATCTTCCAAAAGACACCATTACCTTCCGTAGTAGAGCCGATGTGGATAATTAAGACGACGCAGAACTTATCACGTGACGTGCACCAGTTGCTGTTGCCAACCCAGGGCAGAAATTTATGATGCGAGCTGTTATCGCGACTCCAGAACGATATTAGTTATCGATATCGCCCACCGAGTCATATCGGAAACCCATTAAGAGGAAGCGAATCGATGAAATGATATTGATATTGATAAATCGTTCGTCAAACTGGCTTGGGGCCCTATTCGATGCAAATCATCGTTAGGTTTGTTTGGAAAGGATTCGGAGTCAACAGAAATGACGTCATCTTTATTGGTCCCGTTAGGGAAGAGTTGATAACGAAGGAATAGTCGTCTTTTGAAAGAGTTCATCGTTACAGTAATGGTGTTTTTCCCCATTTTTTTCCCCTTGGATTGCAATTAGTGCCTACAGGACGAAAAATTGAAAGAAATTGTTTTAAATAGTTTCGGAACAGATGCGCTTTGATTGGTCACAGAGTGTTTTAATCATTAAGAAATGTATTTTTTAATTTTATTTGTCGTTTTTAGTCTTATGGGAATAGATCAGGTTCGAATATCCTCCTGAAATTAAAAATATAAGTTTTGTAAGAGCTTACAGTCAGTTCCAAATGAATAATGATTTTTGCATGGTGTAAAATTCCTGGTTGTACACTCTATCATATGTTAATAGTAATTCTGAAAAGGAAGAAATGCAGACGAGTGAACAGTTAAGAAATATCATTCTCCTATTCATCATTATCAAATAGAAACTTTGTAACTCTGAGCTTTGTTCTGTAACTTCAACTAACTTAGTAAGTTTATTTCTGACTCAAAATTCCTTCCAAGAAAATGAAACGTGACTGGATTCAAATTATGAAGTGCAGAGAAGAGATTTGAGGCAATGCAAAAATAAGAAGCGAAGAAATGAATAGGCTAGAAGAAATGATTAGAAAGTTGTAAGTAGATCAAGGAAGTTAACTACGGAAACTGATTCTGTAACTAAAGGAATATATATCATTTTGTCAAATAATTTCTGGATCACAACTAAGAAGATTCGATTTAGAGATAAAGATTTGTACCTTCATTTATTCCACTACATAGAACCCTAGTGAGTAGTGAGAAATATATTAATGTTGTAATTTAACCAATAATTCAGACGCTTTTAGGCAAGGACAGAGAAAGTCAAATCAATAACAGATTTTAAATATTCATAATTTGAATAAAAGAACTTATTTATCATCCACCTTCCTCTTCAATTTAATGTATAATTTAGTGATTATGTATAATAAGACACACACACACATATATATATATATATGTATATATAAATAGAAAGTGAAACATTTAATACTTGAGGGATGTTACAAGTTTGTTTGAAGTCGGATTATTAAGGTAGCATACGTTATTCAGTACATAGTACTCCTGTTTATGAAAATTACAACACAATAAAGGAATCATGCGAGTGAATTGAAACTGCTAATTTCAAATTATTAGAATTTCAGAGTCATTTCGCAAGTGTAAACTAAACTGTGCCCTCTGAACTGCTGATTTTGCCATTTAAATAGAGCGCTGTAACGGGATATAGAAAATAGTTAATGATTATTTGCTAGTGGTAAACACTTCAATAGATGCCTGGATGACTGCACAGGATTCGACATGAGTAAGTTACTGAGTTTGAAAAGGGACCAATGATTATAATTCATGAAAGGACGATTGTTGGATCAATGAATGTCATTTCTTAAAGTACAACAGTAGCTCGTATGGGGTGCAGTGATGCGGGTGTAGAAACAGTTGTCTCAAGAGAACCAAACGTGTCGAAATTCTGACGGTGGTCGACGCAAGATTACGTCACCACGGAATTTTAGATGGCCCATCTATGTGGCAGTGACGATTCATACAACGTCATCACGACAACATTGGAGCAATGATATCAGTATATAATTATCTACTCCAACATTTGCTGAGCCATAGATTGCGTACATAGTTCTCCTCATAAAAAAGGCATTGGCACCTGCACTTTCAATGAGCTCGTTGAGATAGTCACTGATGTGCTAAGTAGTCCTTTACGATGATTATCGCCTTAATTTGGGAGCTAAATCTGCATTAGACACTATACTGGGGAATGCCATCTTCCGGATGGCTTTATCCAATGTTATAATAGATGAACTCTAAGTGTAATGGCATGTCATTAAGTATTATGTATGATCTCATCTGCTAAAATTATGGGTAATTACAAAAGTAAATCAGTTCATCAGAAAAGCTCTGGTGTGTTCAATTTGACGTCATTCTCGTGATCTTGGAATCAGTCTTTATATTCCCTTGATCTCACTGAACCAGACATTTTTTTCTTTGGGGGAGCATTTAATTTTATGTTTTCACTATTAATCCTTGCACTTCATTGCTTAGCTAAAAATCAATATCAGTCTAAAATTCCAATGGATACATCAGAAGTTGCTGCCAGGGATTTTGAAATTTGTGATGTATTGATTCATTGTTTGATTACTAACGTCGCACTTTGAAGGAATACGAGGGCTATAGTGATGACATAGTATTTTTGAGTCTCGGATAAGTGAAGAAGACGAAACCTGAGCTAGTCCCCTTCAGACTTCTACAACAATGCCTGATGGACTTGTGTCTGACATATTTAATGTGTACCAGCCCCGCTACTCGGAGGTTCTTTAGTGGTATCTGGATTTGATGGAAACAATGGTGGCCACGAGTTCACTACAAAAACCCTTAAGCTGCAGCAGAGATAAAAAAAAAATATGATGGTAAGAGCCCGTATTTTTGAATTAAACAATGGTGCTCGTCTTATACAGACGTATTGACTTATACACGTAATTGAAATTTTTTTTTAAAAAAAAAATGTATATTATCAAATACTAAAATAAAAATGTATTATATTAAGAAACATTAAGTTGACCTTTGACCCACATTATGTATTCAAATGTTAATTTACTTTAATTTCCCTTTCTACTCTCTTCGAAGAGAAATGTATTGAAGAGCGGCAGCTGTAACCAAAAATATATAATAAATCACACATACACCCACACTCATAATTTCTGAGCACTCACCATAATGACGATCATTTTGACGTCTTCTTCTAATCGACCGAGGTTCTTGAGGACGTAGAAAAGTCCTGCAAAAAGAACTAATGTTGCCATGTTCCTGGCATCCCATACAGTCTCAACTAAGGGCACGGTGGACATAGTCCAGTCACAGCACAGGTGGCAAGGAAAGAGGAGAAGCCAGGCATTCACAGCCAACAGATAATTATAGGTCAATTGGCGGCTGGGAGAGGTTGATATAGCAGCTGGATTGTCGAACCTATAATGAGAATAAATTGCTCTCATAAAATGTCCCTGAAAAATAACTCATTCAATTATGAGTTAAACGAATGACAAACGTAACCAATTTCCTGTTCACATTTGAAAAATTTTCTTATATTATTTAAATTTTATTATTATTATTATTTTGTATAACTACAGAGATGCAAATTTTTTTACAATTCGTAATTGAACAAACAGATGCAAAAATTGATTTCTATCTTACAGAGTCTTTTACGTAATAAAGAAACGAATGTCAACTACCTGTATGTTTCTATACAATTATAAAAAAGGGTTAATATGTAATAGATATACAGAGGAATAAGTTTAGATTATCTCTTCTTTGACTCATAATTATGACTCACTGACTGGTCTCACTGCTAAATATATCAAAAGCTTAGTTTCGGCTTTCCAAAATATTATCGATTAACACAACATAGGGTAGTATAATTTGTATTTGGGAAAGGCATATATATGAGAGACATTTTTGCAAAACTTTAACTATTGCTAAGAAAAAACCAAGATACCTGGATAAAATTAATATCAACAGAGATATCTGAATATTAATTGCTTCTTATGTATATAATGATGTGAATTACATTAATGTTGATTTCTTTTGTTTCAGAAAGCCGTAGAATGAAGTACCACTCTCTAGGGATATTATAAAGGTTCTCTGTGTGATTAAATTCCTTCATTTGAAAGGATACTGTATCCGACAAATCCACAATGGAAGGATAACATTTTATGGAAATGGTAGTCCCATATTTGACACAATAATGAAGTGGAAAATGAATTTTTAAATTGACCACTGCTACTCATGGACGATCTAAGAAGTATAAGACTATACCTCACAGAACACCACTGTTATTGTGAAGAAATAAAGGACTTTATCGTATTAGATCAATGAGATGCCATTCAAATGATTATGAATGAGACTGATTTTAGTTACGGCAACGTGCAGAAAATCATTCATAATGAACTGCACAAGTCAAAAGTGTCTGCACTCAGGGTTCCACGACTACAAGTCCATTTCAGAAGCAAACATCGGGCGACCTGTTAAGAAAGAGAGACACTTACACTTTTGGAGCAAGATGAAAAAAAAAGAGGAATTGTTTGGTCTTCTGGGATAATTAGGGGTGAATCTCGGATCTATAAATATGATTTAGAAACAAAAGAAAGGAGTAAAAAGAGTGAAAGCACTCTCTTTTCTGAGTTCTATGATGAGAACTTCTATCGCTGAGAGAAATATACTCTTAAAACCTTGGATGGTGACTATATGTGTAGAGAGGAATAAAAAATAATTATGATTGAAGTTTTATAAAAAGTCTCTCTTTCACAATTATTTTAGTAATAACTAAAACATTATGACATCTCATACTAAGTACATACAATCCCAACTTTCCATACCTGTGCCTTGAAGATCTTCCTTTAATTGCGTGAATCGTTGCATACTATTAGAAAAATGATTCCATAAAATTACTAGAACTCACTCAAAACTAATTTTTAAGCAAAATTGATAATATAAGATAATAACTAGTAATGATGAATGTTATTATTATAATAGGTTTTAATACATCTTTTTATAATCTTAAGTTATTTTGTGCATGATATTGGCGTGTATAATATTATTTCTTTATAGTGTGCAGTACATTCCATTAGAAAGATAGTAAATATCTCAATGATCTTTGTCAGAAATACCTGTAAAATATCTTAAAAAATGCATGATTTCTAATAATTTATTTATTATAAATCCTGTTTATACAATTTTAGCTCAATAGGTGAAAAGGGTTGTATATAGTTTCAATATGCATCAAAAATTCTAGTCTTAATATAAGAACTCTAATAAATAATATAAATGATAATAATAATTAATAAATAATAATAAAAGAGTTAAATCTAACTGTTACTTATTGGATTAAAAAAGACTACCAATAGATTTTGGGAAAACTTATATTTTCATCAGAGGTGATCCCCTAAAGAAAATAGCTAGGAACTGGCTTTAGTTTGTAGTGAAAGAATAACTCGTGAAACCTTACCTGCTGAAGACAGGCATCCGCTGTCCCATGGCTTTCCATCTGAGATAGAGGACCAGTGCGGCCACTCCACACAAAAGAATGATCCTCATGAATTTATCTCTCAGCCAAGGTGACACTATTCCACGTCCTAACATCAGATGACGAATGCTTTGAACTCGACTCGGGTTCTGTAAAGAAAAACACAAGTGTATTTTAAAGCTTTTTGGTTTTTAGATAGACTATAGAAAATTTGAACGCATTCTGTTTTATCAATGAATATATTGTTATTGAAGCTCAGATTTTATTCTCTTCCCAGCCGTAATAATTTTCTACCTGGAAAGATGATTTGCGTACAAGGAAAAAATTGCATCGGGCAGTAATGCTGAATAGATGGGGTGATCTGGGTGACAAATATGGAAGCCAAATCTCTTGAAATTGGGCGATTAAATTAGATGTCACAAGATAAATATATAGAACTATTACTGAGAGTACAAACATGTGAGCAACTGGGTTTTCAGTTAGTGTGTTTACTTCATGCAAAGCTGATTATGAATTTTTCATTGCTGTGTTCGGTTATATAGCGAATTGAGCACTGGTGCCTGTGAATTTATGAGCGTATGTTAATTATTTTAAGAAAAGATATTGTATGAGCTAAAGAATATCAGAATACAATTTCGATTTACTCCGAAAGAGTCTGCATGATAATTGCCTAGATCTTTCCAATATTTTCAAGCTTTTAAGTCATGTAAAAGTTTGAACATGGACAATCACTCGAAACAAAGTTATTTTTACAACTTAAAAGACAACACGAAATTGTTTAAATTTTGAATGACAAATGAAAATAAAATTATCTTTGTAATGTTGCCAATAATTTAAAATTAATAATAGCATCTAAAAACTACGGCTAACATGCTTTTAATAAATACACGAAAACAGACTATATTTGTCTAATCCTTGGCCGGTTACTTTATCTGTTTAAAAATCAGTATATAAAAGCAATATCTACAGATTAATAAATATGTTAAAAAGTAATTGTATACAAACAAGCAATTTTCATAATTATTGAATAATTTTAATACCATTTTCAGAATCGGAATAGTAGGAATATTAAGAACGCTTTCATATTTGTTTGTACTGCAATTCTTCCTCCAACCTTAAAATCATCTGATAATTTTAGTTTACTTTAGTAACTTTCTACTTCCTTGCTTCGAAAAAATATACAGGACAATCTCAGCTACATTTTTCTATTAGCTTTGTAATGCGTTCGTTAGAGCTTATTCCATGAATACATAAGAGTACCGTCAGTTTAATTGTATTGGTCTTTATGTTGTATTCAAAAAAACATTTTTATGTAAGTGAATTTCAATCTGCACTATATCCGAATAAAAAATTAGAGGTTCAGTTATACAAACAGAAATATTTTTTCTGCTAATGGAATTCTTTTAATACCTATTTCAGACTCAACGAAAGCTTTGATGTATTGTTTTTCCCGCCAAAAACACCGACAGAGTTAGTTAATCATCTTTGTTTACCAATCACTTCCCGATATGTTTGCTTGGAGTAAATGACGGAATGAGTTTCGACAGGAAATTAAAGAAACAAGCCATGGAACAAAAGAGAAACGTGGCTCACAGCCAAAAAGGGTTTTATCTTTTCAGAGTAATAAAAAAAAGGATATAGAACCGAAATCCGAATGTTTCGTCCTTTTATCTGTGTTCCATTTTTATTCGGTCAACGGCAAAAGATAACGCTAATGAATCAGATAAGAGTAAAAAGGAAACATTCTTTTTGTTTGCCTTTCCTTTCTTTTTATTTTCTTTCCCTATCTCCTTAGTCGTGGAGATTCTTAACCAAATACGATTCATTAAAATTCTCCACTTTTGTTCGAAGCGTTGGCATTCGATTAACAGAAATAAAACGAGGAAAGGAAAGATAAGACCTCGTGGACTTTTTTTTATTAGTGGTGGAGAATTTGGGGACGTTAACCAGTTGTAAACAAATCAGTTGGTGTGACACAGTCAAATGCTTAGGAAGTAGATAATTAAAAGGGAAAAAAATAAAAAATAAAAACTTTGGTGGAATCTCTCTCTCTTTTTTTACGAGAGGCTAAATAAATACTACAGGAGGGGATGAAAGGAGAATTTGACTGAAAAACACACATTTTTTTACTGAGCTTTTCAGTTTTCATTTGTTAAATAGAAACGACTTTAGCGTCAAATTTAACGCATATTGATCTACTAAAGAAAAAAATACATTTGTTTCCTTTACTAGAAGTTTTTTAAGTCACTTAAAACTATCGATTGTCAAAATGATACAATGTATCTGTTTTTGACTGCAAATGTCTTCATTGTTAATTTTTAAAATTTAAAAGCAACTTATTGCGCGTTCTCTTATGGATTAAAGCTCTAATAATCGATTAATTTCACATTATACACAATACAGATTTTCTTAGTCTAATTGGGAGAACAAGTAGTTTTAATTAACTCTAATTTAAGTTTTGAAGAAGTATTCGAACCTGGTCCATATCATAGACATTATTTTGAGCTAACTCCATTTTTTCTTTTCACACTTATGCTTATAGTTATTAAGTTATAAAGTTATTCTCTAAAGTTTCTTTTCTCAATTCTCTAAGTATATAGTAAGGAGAATACTCCTCGATATTATGGTGTCATTATTCTTATTTTTATTTTTCTTTTTATGAAATTCGTATTAATCTTTTGTTTGGAGGACGTCACGACTTCCTATTAAGAGCAAACATTAATACCTTTTATTTTTCTCTATTATGCACTTATGAATTAACATTTCTCGAGTGATGAAATGATCCATTTTGGAGTACTTTTTCGTAAGAAAATATCTTAAAAACATCGCAATCAGTGAGATTTGCTGTAAGTGTAACCATTCTGTGATGATTAAATTTCAAAAGTTATAAAGATTACTAGGTTTTATTTAAGTGGTGTCAACAATTCATAATGATCAGTCAGATATAATAGTACGATATTGTTAAAGAAAATCTAGATGTAGAAATGTTAGATAATGAGTGAAAAGGACGTCGTACTAAACAGACTCTAAATACACATTCTAAGGGCCTCGAGCAACAGAACTATCACTAAGTTAATTTGAGCAACAGAGATCTAGGATTAGGGCACAACAAAAAATGATGTGCCATGCACGAGATTAAGAAGAAACAAAATGTTAGCAAATAACAACCATTCTTTAGGGTTTACTTCATAAAACAATGCTCATAATTTTCTTTAAATTTTTAGGTTTTCTTTTATTTAAATTCTTTCTGTAATTTTTGTAGCAGGCAATTGGCTTACTTATTGGGAAAATAGCATACATGACCATAAGAATAAATTTATTTTCTCGAATTAATTTAATGCGAATGTTCACTACCCGGAAAATTCATATCAATTTTGGAACTTATATTATTGCTCAGTTTGTATTAATACTGCAATTCGAGGTTCACTTAACCTGAGATTTAGTAACCCTGGACCCCGACTATCACGTGTTAACGGGGTAATAATGCATATACGAGTATTTCGGTGATGCGCCGAGCAACGCCACCTATCATGATGACTCTCTCAGCAGGAATAAAGTATGATAATCAAAAAGCTTCAACGTATTTGAATAACAAATAATGAATATGAATTTACACAGTATAACATTATAATACTAGAACTCTGTATGGGTTCTAAGAAATAAATCAATGATTTTTGATGATATATAAGATGAATGTATTGATATAGCTCTGTATTCTTTTGAGGAATAAAAGTTTGAGTCGAATAATTACTCTCTGAATCAAATTACAATAATTCATTCTTATATGTTTTTGATTAATTGCTTATTAAGGTCGCACATTAAGAAATCAAATAAAAGTTATAAGTGACGTTCCTTGTAATTTTGAAATTTGGCCAAGTGACGAAGATGATACGTAAACTGGCACCTCTTTCTTCAAACTTCCATATCAAGCCAAAGAGAAGACTTGGAGCCTCGGTACATTTAACGTGCGTCAGTCTCAATTCCTAACAGTTATTTAGTGCCATTAGGATTCGAACTTACGACTTGACGAAAACATCGTCAACCGCGAATTCTTACCAATAGGTTAAGGCCACTAGTTCATGACCTCTAGAGTTCCACGGTCCTGCCTTATTTGAAGGGAATATAGTTTTATTTCACACTGGTTTCATATTTGTAGACGTTATTTCAATAAAAAAATAAACTCATATTTTTACCATCTCACATCGACTTTCTCAAGTAGCAGCGATTGCCAAGTGGTTGTGGTTATGGCCAAATGGTTACTGGTTTTTAAATGTCATTCCTCCAAGCCAAATGTTGTTCCAAAGGTTTTTTCCAACGGGTGGTGTCGATTCCTGATATTATTAAAACCCGTCATATAGTGTGACGGATGCATGTTAATTCTGTCTAGGCTTGAAGTCCCCACTTTGGTGGGGTGCAAAGGTAGAAAAAGAGAGTGCTAGTTTAGGTGTCATCTTTATCACTTTACCAAGGCTAAAAATTTTCTTAAAAGTAGCCCACCATGTTACTTCAAAGTGCGTAGTTAATAAATAATGAATAAATCAATCGAATTCCCAATCGTTTAGTATCTCCACTTGTAACTATACATATATTGGGGAATATATATCTAAAGAGAAAATTTAATGATAAAATATCATAAAATTACTACATAATGATGACTACCAAGAATGGGTTTTATAGAGAAACAATACATATATATCACTCGTTTTAGACACATTTTGCCGCTTTATTTTAACACTAATTGTGCAAGTCATACAAATATCTTTATCTGTTATTCATTTTAAACATTTCCCTTAAAATTAAACAGTTCAGTTTCCATAGCAACAGATATAGTAAATGTAGTTCTGTAACAAACAGATATTGTCACGGGAAACAAAAATTTCTTAGTACAATGCATGCTTCTCTCACACATCTACTGTACATGCAAAAAATTGCATTACAAATGTTTTACACTTTTTGATGGTGTATTGTATATACATAGGATATATGTGGAAACATGAGACAACATAAACTATTATATTCCAAGTATTGTTCTCAAATTCTGCAGATTTGATTTTTGGCAACATTTTTTTTTATTCCATATGTATCCGATTCAGTATTATTAAGTAGTTATGCCCAGTTTTCTTATCGTAATCGAAACTGAAATTTTTTTAAATTTAATTTTGTGTTATACAAGTTGTATCAACAAGTAATGTTCATATTTTATTCTTCTGTCAGATAAAAAAGGAGCTTTCAAAATGGAAGAATACCATGAAATATAACAGCACAAAGGCAATCAATTCTTAAACAATATTCCTCTAATTTATTCAGAAGCGTTTGAATATGTGTTATTAATATATTTTGTTCGTGATTAATAATAATATGGTTTTCAATAAGCAACTGTGTTTAATTTAAAACAGTTCGTGATGCTCAACATGTACTTAGAGCATGCTAAAATAATAATTTTGAAACGAACTGCCAGGAAAATCTAGTTTTCATTTATTTTTATCCCATGACACATAAATAAGGAACAATTACTCTTGGACATTCAACTAGGATGGCATGTTAAATCATTACATTTGAACTGAACGTGTTTTACCTATCAGATGTTTCAATTCTAATAATCAAATTGAGAATTGGTTACGTCCTGATTCTCATAGAAACCAATTACGTTTGATAAATCAGGATCGGAACACGTTAAATGGATCTTGTCTCAAAATTTCTACACTTAGAGGGAATGGACTCATTATTTACTAAAGTACCATGTACAAACAATACTGAACTATTTGCAATGGACCTCATAATTTATAGAAAACACTTCCCGAGGTGACATCCCACTCTTCAAACTTTCCCATTATTTCTCATTGACTATATCGAACCTTGAAGGCTGATCACATAGGTTGATGCAAAAGCTATATCTAAGAGCAGCCAGCCTCTGAAAAACACCTAATTACAGATCTTAATTACTCTAGATTTCTTACAATCACAAGACTCAGGTGAAATCCCTTAAGTACAAAAAACTCATGCTGATAACTCAACCTATACCAATGGTAGATACTCTTTGACACCAAAGCATATTTATAACTTTCCCACAATTTTACCGAACCCTTTTAAACTTGACGTTACCTCGCACATCTATCTAACACCACAGGAGTTTCTCTTCTATTCTAAGACTCTTAATTAGATAGCTGCTACCATTCAAGCCTTTTAGATCACTTAAAATACACTCTGTTTTATCCATGGACAAACAGTATCAAAGTATAAAAGAGTATTTTCTCCATAATGCAGCTTACGATATCCCCCTGTGCAAAGCTTTTGCTTTTTAAGTACATTATTATTAGCGATTTTTCTGTAATCCGGCATTTTGATGATCTAGCTATACTCTGGTATGATATATGCTGCAATACCAAGATCATGCTCTGCAATTGGAAAGAAAAATTTACTATAATGTGGCAAAAAAATTTCTGCACATATTAATGGATCCTTATGTACCTAATGTAAATTAAAGCTACTAATGTTTGTTGATTTCAGAAAGGTTTAGAATGAATAAACCCGTAGAATCGTATAATTTTTAAATATTATTCCGGGTAACGTGATATCTTAAAGATTTAACTAACACTAAAATAACAGAGATAGAAAAATAATTCTTATACATTATTTCTCTCTACATAGTCAGTCACCTTCTACAGTTATTTCAGCGTTTTTTGACCTTTGAAGGCTGCCATTGTAGAACTCAGTAGATTAAAATATATCTTCTAGTTACTGCGACTATAAACCTACGGCTTCCCGAAATCAAACAAATCACCATCCACATCTGTAATTTCCAACATTATGTGCAGAAGAATCAAACAAAAAACAAAATAAATTTTATCTAGATATTTAGGTTATTTCTTTTCAATAATTATAACTTTACTATTCCTCCATTCTTTGATATATTTATTGTGAAGATTTGATTTAATATGCCAGTATATTTCTTCATTTTAAAGTATTATTAATGTATACATATTACAAGTAATACTAAAAGGTCGACACAGCAATAAATGAAACTTTAAAAGAATGAAACGTTAATATGTAGCAGAGAATGCAATGAAATAAAGTTAATTCTGCCCTTTCAGTGAAACAAATCGATGAATTCAAAGGAAATAAACCTTCCATGGCAATATTATTCCTTAGTTACTTCCCCGTTTTGTTTTCCTTTCCAAGATTCAACAAGAACTTCCGATACATCATTATTTCCGAGACGAAACTTTTATTCTTCGCTTTGTTATTGTTTCTACTCGACTTGTTTTTGCCCAGCGAGTCTCTCGAAAGTGGATCCGCGCGTGCGATCTTCATTTGCGTAGCGAGTCCGGAACGACGGATTTTTAACGATCTAATTATTTCTTCTCTACTCGGATCGTTCTCTCCCAACCGTTGCTAAGTGCGTCTCTTCTCCAGCTTTAGAAGAGAAACTGTTAACCTGTCAGCTTTCGTGAAAAGGTTTTGAGGGGAAAGGAAGGTATTTTGCTGTATGTTCCTTCAGGTATAAAATGTCTTTGTACAGTATATTGTGTCTTTCTTTCTTCTTAAAAAGTAAATTAACTATTTCGAACAAATGGTGATGTACTTTTCTTTATATTTGTAGACACTGAGTAATTAACGGTGCAACTCTTTGTGAAACGAAGTGTGCTTTAATAACTTGAAAATAAGCTTATGTGTATGGTTTGAATGCAATAATATAATCAAAATTAAACAGTAAATAAGCTTTTACTATTTGAAATTCCTTCTAATAAATTTCTTAAAATATATTCTGTTAGAATAATTTTGTAATTTTCATATAAAATTATTATTAATTATATTTTTATTCAGGAGATAAAGGACTCTATGCCTATTTTTTAAAAATAGTAATCAGTAAACTTTTATAAAGTATTGAATCATACAATATATGTATAAATTCAAAAGTTGTGACGTTTGGCTATTAGAGATTTTTTCGTCACTAACCTCGGGGACATTTTGGTAAATTGAAGCACATAAAATAACAACTCCTTGCCCACAAAAATAAAGCGTTATTAGGTAAATGAGATGAAAATAAAAGTGTATTGAATTAAATTATAGATAATGATGTATAAGCAAAACAGTATTGCAAGGAAAGAAAAGGGAGAGGATGACGACAAGTGTTAGATATTTGTGAATTGGATTTAACCATTGTAATTTATTCTTTGTATCGAAAGAAGTTAGAAGTGATAGCCACACATAGTTACAGTAATAAGAGTTGAAGGTATTGGGTTGGCAACTAAGTAATTGCGGGTTTCACTCATAGATGGCGTCAGTTCAATTTTTAGGTTTGCAGACGTAGTACAAATGTAAAACACATTTTATTATTTGATAGTTGGCAATTCAGCTGTCAATCAGTAAAAAAAGTTTTTTGATCGGTTGCGTAGTTTTCGCTTAGCCTTCGTTGAAGAATGCAAAATCAAAAGGAATATTTTCGTCATATTTTGCTTTTTTATTTCCGCAAAGGGAAAAACACATCGCAAGCTCATAAAAAGTTTTGTGATGTTTATGGTGACGAAGCCTTAAAAGAACGGCAGTGTCAAAATTGGTTTGCCAAATTTCGTTCTGGTGATTTTTCACTCAAAGATGAAAAACGCTCTGGTCATCCAGTTGAAGTTGATGACGCCCAAATCAAAGCAATAATCGATTCGAATCATCACAGTACAACACGTGAGATTGCAGAGAAGCTTCATGTATCACATACATGCATTGAAAATCACTTAAAACAACTTGGCTATGTTCAATAACTCGATATATGGGTTCCTCACGAACTGAAAGAAACGCATTTAAGGCAACGCATTAACAGCTGCGATTTGCTAAAGAAACGTAATGAAAATGATCCATTTTTAAAACGACTGATAACTGGCGATGAAAAATGGGTTGTTTACAACAATATCAAGCGGAAAAGATCGTGGAGCAGGCCAGGTGTACACACTCAAACAACATCAAAAGCTGATATTCATCAAAATAAGGTTTTGTTATCAGTTTGGTAGGATTACAAAGGAATTGTCTACTTTGAACTCTTACCACCCAACCGAGCGATCAATTCTGATGTCTACATTGAACAACTAACGAAATTAAACAATGCAGTTGAAAAAAAGCGGCCCGAATCGACAAATCGAAAAGGTGTTGTATTCCATCATGACAATGCAAGGCCACACACACCTTTGGTCACTCGGCAAAAATTATTGGAGCTTGGTTGGGATGATTTGCCACATCCACCATATAGTCCTGATCTTGCACCATCTGATTACTTTTTGTTTCAATTTTTACAAAACTCCTTGAATGGTAAAAATTTCAATAATGATGATGATGTCAAATCGTACCTGATTCAGTTTTTTGCTAATAAAAACCAGAAGTTTTATGAACGTGGGATTATGATGCTGCCTGAAAGATGGCAAAAGGTCATTGATCAAAATGGGCAATACATTACAGAATAAAGTTATTTAGTTCCATGAAAAAATTGTCTTTGATTTTCTAAAAAAAATCCGCAATTACTTAGTTGTCAACCCAATATTATAAGCAAAATGTAATTGAATAGGAATTACTGGTTTGGTAAGGAAAACTTTATTATATGATTATAATCTAGGATTAACTGAATTAAGAGGGATTCAAGAAAGAGGGACCAATCTTGCATATGTATATTTTGAGTTGAAAGATATTCAACTGCATTGCTTGTCCTGACGTCTCTAATTGGAGTTGTGAATTTAATGACTATTTAATTATACTTTAAGATGTCTGTGGAGTCAAATATTGAATGATGGTTATTAAAACGTCAGATATCTAAAAAGTAAGACATACATTGCTTTATTGAAAAATATTCATTAACAAGGAAATAATATAGAAATAAAAAAACACAAAAAAGATCTTTAAACCGCTTTGCTCTTAAGTTTCAAAAATGAACACAGTGCTTTTTACTTCTGGCTTATAGATATTTGTTCAAATAAAACGTTTGCTATTTTATAATAACTATTTTCATAAATATAATATGTTAAACATTATTATTTCACATTTTTAATACTGGCTTGTAATTTGCTATATTCTTTGTTCCTCATTTGATTATAGTCAATTTTAGCTCTAGTTGCGGTATCGATTTAATTATTTCGTGTAAGCCCTGGGGCTTATTTTCGTAAAGCAAGTATACGCGTCACTCACCCAACACACCCTAGTGATCTTTTTCTTTCCCATGCTGTTTATCGTGTTTTGTAAATGCGAGTGGCGCGCCCCTGGGATATCCTAAAGATCTTTCTCTGTTTTCGACACTCTTGTCCATCAATTTTCCATCTTTCTTATGTCTAGATCATAGTTATCCATGGTTAGGCGCAGCATATCCAAATTAGGCTCTTGCATTAAAAACCTACCTTCCCTCACTAACTCATTAGTTATCACTCATTTACAATAACTGGAAATAGTTGATATGCTACTCATTGCAATTTGTATGTTTTTGCATTTCTGACAATATTTTATACCAATATACCAATATCTACCTGCACAAATTGAAGATCAATAAACAGCGTTTCAGTCTTACAATCCATTTGATTCATTTTGCAACAACCGCATCAAACAACGGATTTAAAATATAATAAACGCATCTGCACATTTTTTAAATCGTATAATCATTCCCCCATTAATGAAATGCCGATATTCAATTTAAAAATGTGTTTAGTATTAAGGCACAGCAAATTAGAAATCTCTACAACTCTATATAGAAAAATTCGTTTTCCTAAAATTTTTACAATTTTTTTTTTATTTAAATTAATATATTTCATAT
This sequence comes from Nephila pilipes, assembly GCA_019974015.1. NCBI lineage: Eukaryota > Metazoa > Arthropoda > Arachnida > Araneae > Nephilidae > Nephila > Nephila pilipes. Next base: position 154,335 of record BMAW01111208.1, read on the forward strand.
TAATGAATATGGCGTTTTGTAATTAATTTTTATCTTTCTTTCTGGAAGGCTAAAACCTTAACGTTTAGTACAATTTGAAACATACGATGGCAATATAATTCTATTCATAATTTAATCACTAATTAATCAAAAAATTGTATTGGAATTTCAAATCTATGCATGAGAAAGAGAATAATCTAATCGTAAATTCACATTTTTAAAAATATTTAACCAGAATCACTCTAAAAAAATCATAAGCACTTTCTGTATTTTATAAAATAAAGCATAAATTGACATGTATTTTAATTGGAATTCCTTGATTACATTTTTTTTTGGAAATCAAGAGATTCTGTTCGAGTGCTTTTGGATTATATTGAATATAATGTGGTGAACTGGAGAAAGTTTAAAACCTTATTCTGAACCAAACTTTTATGATCCAATATGAAAATTTGTCACCACATACAAGCTCTGAGAAAAAGTAACAGCAAAAATAATAATAAAAGGACAATTTTTCAGGTCTCACAAATACGTCATAAAACGAAACATGTCTCGGAAAAATGTAGACAAACCGCGAGTATCGGAAAATGTACAACTTACTCAGACTTGGGAACATAACAATTGAGAAAACGACGTTCCATTTCCATCAGTCAGCAGCAGACTGGGGCTTTTGTCGTCGGATCGTTTGGTACACCCCACTCCCCTTTTCCGCGCCTCCTATAAGGTCATTACGGAGTACCCCTTCGTTCCTCCTTTGATTTTTTTCAGGAAAGGCCACGAAACCCATCCAAGGAATAAGTAAAGAAAAAGAAACCAGAGACAGAAAAAGTTGAATCCATTTACGGACATAAAATTTCCGCCTAAAATCGCTCCCGTGACCGAGATCTAGTTTTTCCAGTTCCGGATGGGATGAAAAAAAGGAAAAGAAACCATTTCCAGATTTTCATTTTCATTCCTTCTTTTATTTTTTGGAAGAGGAGGGAGTGTGGAAAGAAAGAAAAATCATCGATCATATTTCTGGAGCAGTTAAAAATCTTTCGTTGGTCATTGATATCCAAAATGGTGGTTGTGACAAGAGCTGTGTTCGATGGGTAAAAAGCTTCCATTTATTATTTTTTAAAGTAGATGTTGTTGTGACAGATTACCACCGATTCATTTAAAAGAAAAGAAGATAAAGTACCTTTCTACTTTTTGTATCTTTGTTATCAAACTTTTTTTTTTCTGTGTATTTTCTTTCATCAAAGAAATAGATGGACGGAGAAGAGTATAGTTTGATTTGAAATCTCTTTTTAGGTTTAAAACTCGACCCCATTGGTTACATAGAAATAATTCAAGATGAAACACAGCTTTTTATTTTTCAATACCTTTATCGAAGAGATATAAAAATTTTAGCCCCAAAATAAAATGGTCAACCTTTTTCAAAACCTTTTGTTGGTTTTTGTTTACAGTCTAATAAAGGTTCTCATTTGAAATTCGTCAATGTAGCTTGTAATTTTGAATAGTGATCAAAATCCAGGATGATAAATAGATTTTTGCTCTATTTTTTTTACTTCCGCCTAAATGAGCTTTTTGAAATATAACTAGATTTATTTATTGGCATCTCTCACTAATTCTCGTTTATCAAATTAAAGGAAATATGATCATTCAGACCAATCTAGGTTATCGCGATATAAGACTTAATGGATCCTATTATATTATCAAATTAGAGAAATACATTCAAATTTTCAATCATTAATTAACATATCATTAAGTAAATAAAATAATCCATTAAATTCATTAAAAGGGCAGCAAATGTAACTATATAAGCACACGATCAACGTAATTGTAATCATTATTATAAATTAAAATTGGACTACCCTTCAAGTAATCACTTGGCTATACTTGTTTTAGTCTCTTTTCTTCCTATTCGATTACTAAAAATTCTAATATCTGCAAATTTTATGCTCAAGAATCATACTTTATTTTTTAAAAAGAGGTAACACATTTATTCTACTCTTTTTTCTTAAATATTGTCTGGAAATTTCGGATAAAATATTACATAAATATTTTACAAAAATATCCTTAGTAAATTTTGACAACATGAAATAAACTTAATAGTTTTGAAAATGCCTTGCTTAGAAAAATAAAAATTCCGTATTTCAAGAGATAACGCAAATATTTATTACAAATGCATTACATATATTTATCTCCTGTCTTTAAACAGAATTATTAAGCTTCAAGAGCATTAATGTTTTTCTTATATAAATTTTTTTCCGGAAAGTATTAAAAAAATATTATTGACTGGAATGGAAGTCCATAAATATATTTGAAAATGCAAATGTAATTTTAATCAGCTTATCGTAAGTACAACTTCAAAAAAGAGATATAAAATGAAATGTAGACAGAGCTAAAACAATTTATTATTTAAAAATAAAAAATGTTTAAGATTCTCCAAAATTTTAAGAATTCTTTCTATATTTACAATACATTTTGGAGTCATAAAACTCCTTAAAAAAATGGAAAGCCTTATGTCTTTTTGTAATCAATTCTTACTTTTTCATTTTCAAATATTCTTAAGTTCTGATATGTTTCTGAAAATTGCTCCTGCATTACATTTTATTCTTTCTAAAACTAGTTGACTTAAAATTTAAATACTATCTTATAGTCTTATCAGTGTAACATGGGCTATTCACAAACCTTTCCGTTACTAATATCTGATGTTTAATTCCGGCTTTATATTTAAATCTCCAGTTCCTTTCCAATTAAATGAAACGCGATTACGCAAATAAAGAAAATTTTGAAAGCGTAAGAAATAGACATAATCAAGTCGTATGTAAGCGATAGAGAATTGAAATAGAGTACAGAAAAGTTACGGTAACTGAAAGATTGCGGTAGTTAAAAGTTAGCTAACGCTTGAAGGTTTTGAACTGGGCGCAGAAGTTATTTGCATGTTGGTGGGATTTGTTTTAACCAGGACCCGACACTGTGTGGTCGAAGCTCCACCATTGTGAATTAACTTGCGTCGTACACCGGTAAGAGTAATCTATGACATTGCGGAGACTCTCTTCAACAACAAAAACACAAGTTAAAATGATTTAACAACTAGCCTGAAGGTGAATCCCTTTTGTTCTAGTTAATAAAAGCACTGCAAGAAGTGACTGGACAACTTTTCAGATATAATGATCTAGGATTCCATATACCGTCTGCACTCAAGGTGAATATTCATCCCCCGACACGAGGTGCAAAACAATCCTCCCGCCATAGTGATGACCAGTTCTACGCTGTTGAATATGGTGGAACATCCTAGAACAGGTCATTGCATGTGTCTTAGATGCAAAAACTTGCCTTTGAGTACCTTTCTAAATCAACCTCCCATAAATCACAACTAATGAAAAACAGGGTACTGCGCATAAATTAAAAAGATCTGCCTTCTCAACCTAAGACAGATTATACCGTCAAATGGGAACTGTTCAATGGGAAACTCAGTGTAACAGGGAAGAGGATGTACATCAATTGCAGTAGAATGGTTCCAAACGCAACCTTCCACAACAAATATCGTTCAGTATGTTTTTATTCGTGCTTCACGATGATACAAGAGGTGGAGTTTGCGGCGGCTCTCCTCGACAGCAACGGTAAAAGTTAAAACATCTTAATAACTTGCTTGGGGGAAAACATTATTGGTCAGTAGACAAGATCATTGAAAAAAGTGACCAAATAACTTTTCATCAGATCGACAAACCGAGAGTTCGAAATACTACTGGCGCTCAAAGTCAACTGATTTTCCCCAAAGACAGGGTAAAAAACACTTCACTCACTGAAATATTTTATAGAAGTCGTTAGTACCTGCGTGGAAGACGCACACACACACACACACACACACACATATATATATATGATAGAGAACAATCCTTTTTTAGGAGGACAACAAATAAAACTTTGAAAAGTAATTGAGTACATAATGAACTGTTACTTTCACATTCATTCTTATGTGTGATTAATTTAATCACTTTACCTGTGCTTGGAATTCAGTTGAACTGTAGGTTTGCGATAAATTAATATTTAAAATGACTGATGAGTGGGCTAACAGATAAATACGCCTTTTTGTCGATTTTATGTGCAACTTAATTATATTTATTCACTCCACTTCTAAAATTTACCTCTTCCTTTCCATCCCCAATTCATTTGGTTAGAAAGGAGAGCGGGAGATTTAAATATAAAGCCAGAAAGGTACACCACACAAATGTTAGTCAAGAGAAGGTTCGCGAATAGCCCATGTTACAACGAAACATTAAATCTTTATGCTACACCAAAGCTATTGGAGACAATAAAGTCATGAATGATAGCACATTAAGCTCTTTTCAATCCGGTATTCGATGTTCAACACATTCTCTAAAAACGGCTCTGACTGAGCTGTTCGTTTTCGGACTTTTTCGCTCGAATTCTGGTGTTCGTTGACTTAAACCGCCAGGACGTGACATAGCAGTGCTCGCAATTTCGAGCTGCGTTTATCGTAACTGTCAGTCTTCATTTCACTACAGTGCTTCTTGTTTTCTAGCGAGTTACATTTCACGTTTGTATAACATTACAACTGCGTATATACAGGGTAAAACTGTCGGGAAGTAAGGCTCTTGACTTGAGTAGTTTGTCACAATCGGTTTTAACTATTATTATACTGTACTAATTTTTTTTTATTTTGCGTTGTGTTTTTTAAAATTCATTAACAATAATTTTCAATATTCAATATAATTAAGCACTTGATAGAATGACAAGAAATACTTGATTGGATATTTAAATGGTTTTCACAAGTTCAGAATATGTGAGCGTGGACACATTACATACACATTTTAATGAATTAAAATTTTATCTGTAGTGATTTATTTTTGGTATACCCGTTTACACACAAACTATATAGGCGCTCGCTAATCCAACACGACCGTGATTCCATATTAAAGATGATTTATTATACTTAGAGGAAAGATCAACTTAATATTTAAAGTGCGAATTATTTTAACAATAAATAAAATTGGAATAAAAAAAATATTGACTAAATATAGTTCCAAAGTTTAATTTATACTTTATTTGTGAATCCTTCTAGTCCATAAATAAAAGTAAAAATGTTCTAAATCAAACAATTCATTGTTTTTAAATTCACAGATATAGCCTTTTCTAACATTCCTAAAAACAATAAATTCTATTTTTGGAATAATTTTATTTGACTTATAATTCTTAGAATCTTCTTAGATCATTTTCCTTTTATGAATAAATTGTAAATCTATTAGGTCTTGCTAAATATTCCTTTCCAAAAATCTTTCTATAAATTTGGTGCGGAGAGTGTTTTATGAACCGAAAATACAGATGATGATAGATAGAATGAAAATTAGAGAAGCTGAGTAAATGGTACAAAATACATTAAAATATCAGCAATATAATTTTGAATAAGGAACGAAATAAGTGAAAAGTCTGTTTACTATGTTATTAAAAGAGAAAGAATAATTATAGCCAAAACACAGCCATCGATTCATACGAATTATTGATTTTTATACAACGTCATATCGTACAGATGGCACTCTCTGATTTGAATAATTAAATCGGTTGGATGATAAAAGAAATAAACTTAAAAAAACAATATATTGATAATTCCGCTTGTGCGTTTTAAACTCGAATAATTATATTCGTAACGATTTGAATTGCTGAAAATTTCTACCTTTTTTGTTTTGATATTTTGCATCACGAAAAGATTTGTTTGCTTTTAACTTGTGTTAAATATAACAAATGCTGAAATATAAATGACATTCCAAACGTATTCCTGAATAATAGAGAACATGCTTATTTTATTCAAACAAATTGTTGATGCTAAGTTTGGCTTCTCATCTGTTGCGAAAAAATGTACCAAATTTTCTATGGATTCCATCCTATTTCTTGTTTTGAATAGTTTACTTCGTTGCATTTTCTGGCAGACGATATTATTAGCCACTCAAGGTTATTTTAAGAGAGGCGTTTTAACGTACCAGATCACTTTTCAATTTTACAAAAATTTCTTTTTTTAATTAGCTTAAATATATTCAATTTAATAATTTATCGTTTCCTTTAATTTTACTATCGGAAAAGTTTACTAGTGTCCATTTCTCGATATTTTATCGTTTACTTAAATTCTTATATTGAATTGAGTAGTTTAACAATAATTAAAAATTAAAAAGCACACCTTGGGTGGCTAAATCTGTTCTTTCCAAAACGTTGCATAGAACATGTTTTTTTTATTTCTATTCATTTTTATTTTCTAATATAATATTCTTATGGAAACGATTATTCATGAGCAATTTTCTTATTTATCATTCATTATTGATTCTGTATTTTATACGTTTTTTGTAGCACTTTACGGCTACAGTGAACAGTGTTCCTATGTGTTTTTTAACTCGTTACCATTTTGGAAAAAAAGTGTTTATTTTCCCGTAACAGAGTTGAAATGAAACTTATTTTGAACTATCTCTTCTCTTTCCTATACAATTTGAACTGGAACGGAGAGAGACGTTCAGTTCATTCAAAAGTTGCAATAAAATTCTTAGTTTCATAAATGGTCTGTAGATTGTCAATTTAATGGAGTCTAGATTCTCTCTTTCTGCTTTTCTTCAAAAATATGTACAAAATATACATTATTGTAATCTTATATCAAAAACCCAACTCTGATATATCTAAATTTTTCAAACGCTCAAAGTTCATCAACTTTTTAAGGGGAATTTTCTTACAGAAGGTTCTCATACGAAGTTTTTCTTATAATATTTCTACATGAATATTTTCAACTGAAAGAAATCATTGAAATTAAGTTGAAATGGAAAAATACACTTACGTTTCTTCCGTTTATCTTTCAGTAATTGGGAAACATTATATGAGGGTAAATTAAACTATTAATTGTACAATAAACACATTTGAAATTTTCATGTCTAAATTATAAGAAATTGAAGGAGTCGTACCTTTGGTAAGGAAAACTCGTAGATGCAACAAACGGCCAAAACGGTAAGGGCTTGCTCTTTGCACAGTAGGCCTAATACAGCCAATAATGACGTCATACCACAGTCAAGCCAAGCTGAAAAAAGGAAAAACTGTTACAAATTTGAATGAGCAAGTGGTAACATATTTTAATAAATTTGCAAGAAACTGCAGTTTGAAGATAAGCTTTACACTTTTTCGTATATTTCGCCTGCGTGGTAAAAAAAGGTAATTGTTGAAAAACTGTACAAAGCTCTTACTTTTTACCTCATACTTAATAATAGCCTCTAAGCAGTGCGTTAAATTGCATTTAAGTGTAAGTTTCGACCCAAAAATTGAAAGTGATATTTTATTAATATTTTTTAGCGCATGAATTTTAGAAAAATAATTTTACATTTAATTTTTAACTTCTTTGTGTTTAAAAAATTAGATAAAATAACGCATCCACAGGATTAAACAGAAGTTTCTCAAGAGGCTCTTGAAAAATTCAAGGGTGAAGAAACAACAATATCTAACGAATAAATTTATGTATGTAATTTAAAAATGTTGTATCTAATGTATACGTTTGCTCTTCATACTCCATAGAAGAGTATGACCACTAGGAAGTGTTAAATCACCGAAATAAAGGAATAAATAGTACAATGTATATAAACAATACATCCAATTATTATGTTTTTACACGGTTTCAAGCCTCTTGGTCACAAGATCTGCCTAACAGGCAGAATACAATTCGAATTACCATCGCTAGGAGTGCCACAAGTAAGCCAAATATCGCCTGATTCCTCACGTACTTTAGTACTTTTCCAACCTTCCAGGGGAATCATTTCATTTGTTGAGAGTACTTATTCTTTTGGTGAACTTTGTTTACCTATAACTGTCAAAATATTAAATTGAAAAAAAAGAGAGAGAGAGAAACAAAAATTACTATGCTATGAATTTGTATATGTTTAGGTTATCTATTTGAAGAAAAGTATTATTTCATATTGTAAGGTTCCAAATCATACCAACCGAGGAATTATGAGAAGGATGGAAGCCATTTTGGCCTTACTTGGTAAAGAAACCGTGGGATTCGATTTGCTTATAGTTGTTTAGAAAGTGAATATTTTAACAAACCTTGTGCGAGAATTTTTCTGAGTAATCAAGAAGTTTCTTATGCATCATATAATTTGTACAAAATTTTTGTGTTTTGTGTTAATGAAATGACTGTCGTAATCTCTCAGAACTTTCTACTCTCTTGGCGAAAGTTTCTTCCTTGCCAAATTTGTTTTCACACAGTTTCACCTCTTCTTATTCTGGTCAGATTAGATTCTGAATTAATTGTAGTAGGAATTCGTCAACCCTTTTAATACTTTGGAAGAGTCAGAAACTCTTGGTGCTAATTAAATGTATAATTAATTTTGCTTGTTATGTTAAACCTGGTGTGAAAGTCAATTAATTATATGCTTAATTTTTGACTAGCTAACTATATATGCAGGAGCACACATTCAACATAAAGCCTAATCGTAATCCAGACGCAATCACCTACACTTTTTCAATTTCCTTAAATTTGTTTCCATTACAATTTTATAAACATTTCTCATTTCTAAGCTATTGAAGATAATAGTTGTCAATCTTAAACAGATAAAAAATATCTTACATTTTTATTTCATAGTTACTCTCATCATTTTTCCTGTTTTTTGTGTGTGTTTCCTCAACTAAATTTTTATCTTACCAAATAATATTTAGGATTATATAATTACATACATTTTATTACTTGAGTAACATTTGTGAAATAAAATGCGTAATGCAAAAAATTAAAAGATTCTTTTTTGAAAATGTTAAACAGTAAACTGTATCATTTTCGTTAACTTTAAAAAATGTCTAACTTAGCCTCTGTTTTTCCGTTAATATAATGTACTCCTCCGTCTGAAAATAACGATCTGAATTATAAATTTGTATATGATTGAGGAAATAAGAGTTGGAAAGATAATTCTGAATATGTTACCTTCTATTCCTATAAAAGGGAATTTTATTAATTTATGTTGATTTATTTTTAATTTTTATAGAGCTTTGATGAAGAAACACAATTTATTGATCGATTGCTTATTACGTAGCGCTTAGTAGCAAAATGAAGGCTACTGGTGACGGACCTTGTAATTTGAACCTTGGTCAAGTGACGAGGATGACACTTGATCTGGCACTTCCCCCTCAAAACTTCTACTTCACACCTATAGAAGGACCTCGATAGTTTTGGCATGCATCAGCCTCGCTACATGGCAGGTCTTTGGTAGCATCAGAACCCGTGCCCAGGTATAGATGAAAACACTGCCGACTGCGAGTTTGCGACCATGAACACTAGCTTATCACAACCACGAAACGAAACTCAAACTCTGAAGAGAAAAAAACAAACTTGCATGAGCTATTGAGGAACTTCAAAAATGAAAGCATGGTTATTAGTGGCTACTGATAAAAAAAAACGTGATGTTTCAGCCAAAAATTGAAATGATGTCCTAGTCGCCGATGACGGATCAAAAGATAGATGAAATATCCCATCGTGCTGTTGGCCGTGGTAGTGGTCATGGTCACAGGCTCACGGCCGGTGTTGTTTTCTACCAATCGTGGAGTCAAGCCCTAATATTACTAAAGATCTGCCATGCAGCGGGTCTCATGCACATTAAATCTGATCGTGGTGCAAAGTGCTCCCATAGTATGATGTGGAAGTTTGGAGAAAGAAGTATCAGCCCATGCGTCACTATGTAAGCATTTCTACAAAATTTTAAACCTACCAACATAGATCATATAATTCAAGCTATTTATACTTCATTCAATGCGTTTTAATGTTGAAACATCAAGCGATGTTTTTTTTTTACTTTGTAGCAGTGCGTGGAAGGTACTATGCAGGTTTTTGTGAGGAAAATAATTATAAGCCGTCACACACGGAAATGATAGTTCACCTGATCTCAAATTAAGCTTCTGAGATTCATTACTTGTGCCAGAGAATCCATTAATGCGAAATATGAAGCAATAAACAATTTTAAAAATAAATAACATGCAATATACGAGGCATGTTTTTTAAGTAAGTACCGTTTTGCGATTCCGCCGCCGCAGCGCTCCGGTCGGCGTTCCGCGCATGCTCGCTGGTTACCTACATCTCTTGTCTACGCACTGACGCCATTACAGTCTGATTCTTCATTGCATACGTTGTTTACAGAGTGTTTAAGATGCCTCCGACAATCGTGAGTCCCGCTGATTGTGAAGTACGGGCTGTTATACGATTTCTTAGTGCTAAAGGCGTAAAACCGATCGATATTCATCGTGAGATCTGTGAAGTTTACGGACAAAACATTATGAGTGATGGAATGGTAAGGAAATGGTTGAGAGCATTTAAAGATGGCCGCACAAATGTGCATGATGAAGAACGGAGTGGGCGTCCTTCGGTCGTTAATAAAGATTTGGTGCAGAAAGTGGACGAAAAGGTGAGAGAAAACAGACGCTTTACAATTTTATCATTATCCGACTGCTTTCCTTAATGTTCTCGTAGTGTTTTGTATCGCATTGTGACCGAGAACTTGAATTACTGGAAATTGTGTTCACGTTGGGTTCCAAAAATGTTGACGGATTTGCACAAAACCCAACGTTTAGGCAGTGCATTGACTTTCCTTGAGCGGTACCGCAATGAAGGTGAAGATTTTTTAGACCAAATTGTTACTGGTGACGAAACATGGGTGGCCTACGTCACACCAGAATCGAAACAACAATCCATGGAATGGCGACATTCATCATCACCCAAAAGAGTGAAGTTTAAGCAAACAATTTCTGCCCGGAAAATCATGTGCACAGTTTTTTGGGACAGAAAAGGAGTATTGCTAGTGGAGTTTCTGCCTCGTAATGAGACAATCAATGCAGCGTCTTATTGTGAGACATTGAACAATCTGCGTCGTGCAATCCAGAACAAAAGACGTGGCAAGTTGAGTAAGGGTATCGTTTTGCTGCATGACAATGCCCGTCCACATGTGGCTAATCGGACCAAAGATCTCATCAAATCTTTTAAATGGGAAATTCTAGATCATCCTCCATACAGCCCTGATCTGGCGCTCAGCGACTACCATTTGTTCCTGCACTTGAAGAAACACCTGGGCGGTCAGCGGCTTCAAGACGACAACGAAGTCAAAACATTTGTGATACAGTGGTTAACAAGTCAGGCGGCAGAATTTTATGAGGAGGGTATTCAAAAACTGGTGCCACGTTATGACAAGTGCCTCAATAATCACGGAAATTAAGTAGAAAAGTAGATTAAGGTACAGGCTTTCATGTAAAAATAAAATTATTGCGATATCTTTGCACGTCTTTTTTTTAATTTCAAAACGGTACTTACTTAAAAAACATGCCTCGCATATAAAATAAGAATTAAATAAATACCACATTTGCGAGTATAGATGTCAAATTTTTCAAATTTTTTCTAAGCTTAATCACAGGGGTCACCTTATAAATGGATCCGCATCCATTAACCAAGAGCAAGTGGTAAATCGCCAAATACAGCACGTTTTTATCTCTTTAGTAAGTAAGTTCACGAGGATGTAATATTTGTAGCATCTCCAATTCCTAGTTCTTATCACCTGTTGGTCAATATGGTGAGGTCTACATTGACAGTGTGCTTTGGCGTTTTTCTTCTCCTAACTGTCCCTATTTTTATATTATGGAACTCATAAATATCTGAATGTTTTATGCATATGGATAACCGGACAACCCGAGATACATGTGTTCTCCGAGTTATTAATATTTCTAGATCGTTTACATATTTCAGAAGGATTTTAATGAAATGAAAGAGATTCGTCGACGAGAAGCCGATCGAAGTTGATCCTCAGCAAGAACTAGGCAGTCCTTTATCTGTGTCAATACGTGACGGCTGCCTCAAAATTTCCTGTCACTAAACTTCTATGAATAGTTGTACATAAAATGAAATTAAATATTTTGTACTTAAAGACAACGTTTCTTTTTTTTTCTTCGGGTTTTTCACAATATCTTGTATTCTCTTTGAAATGGTACAAGGAAAATAATTCTAAATGAAATTTTTATTCTTTTTAGGAAAATGAGTTGTTTTATTTTCAAAAGTGCTTTTAGTACTAGTTCGTTGAGTCGTTGTTCTAACGAAGAATCTGACGTTGGTAAAATTTTCACGTTGCTAATGAAAAAGTATCTAAACGTTCATTAGGAATAGTAATAGAATACCATCGATACTGCACAAAAAAGATCGAGAATGGAAGAAAAAGAATATTACTTAAATCTTCTAACTGACATTTTAGATGTTTGAAACCTTTAAACAAAAAATTTATCTGAATATTTTAAAGTTCGTATCCATTTTCTCTCCATTTTGGTTTTTCTCCCCATATTGGCTTTAAATTTTTCATAAATTCAAATCTTATATTGGAAGAGGAAAAAACGCACTCCCAGCATATACATAGACCGGCTTATATTCGGAAATATACGATGCTATTTGCAGTTGAACTTCATTGACTTGAGGTAGTCGGGGGTCCAGGGTTATTAGACCGTGGGGTACAGTATTAATATTAACTGAGCGATAATATAAATTCCAACATTAATCTGAATTTTCTGTTTTACATTTACACTCTTTCGACAGAATTTTTTAATTTTTGCAGGAATAGCTTATACAAAAAAAGCCTATGTAAATCTTAAAATTTGAGCAGTAAAATTGGTTAGATGTACAGCTAATCTCACTGACAAAGAGATCTTGGAAATAATCACCTACATAAAAATCCAAACTGTAGTATTTCACTTCCTGAAACATGGGTATTCCTGTTTAATCCAAAAATTCAACTCCAAAAAAAGAAGGAAAAAATTCATTAATAAAAGTATCAAATTGGTGGACCCTATCTTAGCCTCAAACTTAAAAAAAAAAAAAAAAAACTTGCGTCTCAAAGACTATCTTTTGTTCATCTCCGCTTATATAATCCTATATTTATCTTCTCTCTTTTGTGACGAAAGTCACCGACTACTTTTTACGAACAGAGGACTTGAGAGTATCGTTAAAGATTCCAACTCTATTCACAAGCTTCTTTTTTGCTCGCTCGTTTTTAGGTACGCAAGAACCATTTGAGATGTTCCATTCTCATGCATCTAATAACTTTCACTCAAAGTATAAGCTTGCAATTACAAATTGGAATTCCTTATCACATTTATCTCCATCTATATACAAGGAGTCATGCCATGTGTTCTTTAAACAAGAAATGCTGACACCATCTGAAAAAAGTTTAATTTGAATCTCTCAAAAATAGAGCTATAGTAAAAACCCAAGTTAATGGAAACCGACTGTATACTCAAATTGTTGTATAGTACTTAATAAATTCTACTTACGCCTTAAAATTAGCAATAGAGTAGGGGGAAATATTGTTTTTTTTTTTTAAATTGAACACTCACTGCAGTACAAAAAATGTAGGAAAACAGGACAATATTACTGATACGGAAGGGTCCTCAATGGGCATCATTCATCCGAGACACCGAGTGATCTTTTTACTATCACACGGGATTTACTGTCTTTTTTAAACTTCCCGAGTTACCCTAGAGATCCTTCTATTTTTCGACCCTCCTTTCTGTCAACCATTTTTTTAAAAATCTTTTTTTCATTTTTTCAAACGTCTAGATCATAGTTTCTGATATTTGGGCGCAAAATGGCCATATTTATCTCTAGCGCCATTAAACATTATCATTATTCATCAATCGATACTGAGGGAGTATTTTTAGATGAATTCTTAAAGAATGTATCAATATTGTAAAAATAAAATTGGATGTGTATCGTTAGTGAAGATTTTAAAGTAAGAGAGAATGAGAAAATTACTTTTACCATTGGATTTCTGCTGATATCTATGATGAATATAATAAAGTAAGGCACTCAGAAAGGCAACTGCTGAGAGAAGCTCCGCTCGTCCAACGATGCCACTCACCTATTGGTAAAAAAAAGTCAGTTAAACTACATCGCAAACCAAGGGAAATGCAATGTACTAATTTTTGAAAAAAAGAATTATTTCTCAAAAATTTCTGTCAGATGCATCTGAAATCTTTGTTAGTCACAAATACAAAATATTGTATTGCTTATACCGAAGGAAAGATTGCATCGAAAATATTTCTTATCCTAAACATTTATTAATTGCAGAAATGTTTGTCATATTTTAAATAACAACAAAAATATCTGTTTTTATTTTGTTTTTTATACCATTGCAACCATTTTCTAACATTTTTTAAAATAATCATCTAAGAAAGCCTGATCATTAATGTGTTAAAAGTCAAAGAAATACACTTTTCTGAATCTATTCCATATATATATGTGAAGTCATAAAAATACTTTTAATAGCCTTGTGAACGAATTAAAATAAAAAAAAATCTTTCTTTTAAATTCGTACATGCATTGATTGGTTTTTACAAGAAGTTATCGAAAATTTTTAATTATTACTATAAAATAACCAAAAAATATATACATTACATGGCAGTAAAAATGCAATACCTAGAATGCATCTCAATGGGGAAAAAGTTTTTGAAAACTGGCAAAAAGAGAATCGCAATAACGAACAATAAGGTATTTTTAGCACGATATGACACTCATATAAATAGAGGGACTGTGCAGTATGATCAGTAATTTGTAGGACAACTTAAAGAAACAATACGTTTAGCAACACGTCTAGGAACAGATTTTAAGAGTTTCCGGATTGTCTCCTGAGAGTTGGCTGTCTATTCTCTTTCAATCACATACCACTGCTAGGCTTCTGAACGCGACAGTGACAACCTGCACAAACGACTATCAATCTTGTGACGAACATGTCTTATTGATGATAATGGTGACTTACAATTGTAGACGATACCACCTGACAACATGATGCCGCGTTATCACGTGGTTTGGTATCCTACAGTTGTGGCAGGATTAGATCTGTCACAATGCCACCTCCACACTCGTACACGACAGAAGTCATTGCTTAAACAAAATCATGACTCATCTCATAAACCACATTATGCTACTCCGAAGTCCACGTGACTCTATTTCGACAATTTCGTGATCGGAGGTGCCTGAGCTTTTGACTCAATGGCAGCCTTCTTAACGGACGGCATCGATGTAGGAACCCGGATGCCAAAAGGCGAATATTGGTCCGATTTGATATATTAGCATCACAAGTGCCCTGCACCTACTACAAAATGTCATCGGAAGGGGCTTGCGGGATTTCCAGCGAAAGGCTGAGGACACGTCTGTCTATTCGTGATGACGTCACTCTGGCGGTACCGTCACACTCAGAACGAACCACATTAACATCTTGCCACTATTTTGACACAGACGGTGTGTGGTGAACGCTTATATGTGCCGGACAGCTACTATTCAGCGGAAGAGACCAATCTGCTCTTCTCAGTGCGGTAAGCATACTCTTGGGATACACGGATGTCCGTAAAGGTGCCTCGGTCTTCCGTGTCCTAACATTCTCAATATGAAACGTTTCCTCGGCGAAAGAAGAGTATTTTTACCGACGACGCAACACAACTACTGTCAATATATTGCAGATTTCTTCTCTTAAATGTCGCTTTAACAGTCTCATAATGCGACGCATTTCGCATCATTTACATAACTCGGGGCACCCCGCATTTTTCATATAATTCTAATTAAGTGTTCATGGTGTTGCATTTCCAATGTCACGTAGTATATATATATATATATATATACATGTGTGCATGTGTTTGGATAAAATTTATTCTGTGAATTAATTGATCCTCATGTACATAGTATTGTAAATAAAAGCTATTCATGTCGATTCATTTGGTTTTAGGATGTCTCATATTGAAATAGCCCACTGTATCGTAATTGATTGATTTTTTATTAACGATACACTTAAAAGCAACACGAGGATTATTGGTAACGGGACCTTGTAACTCCGAACTTCGCTCAAGTGAAAAACACGACACCTGACCAGGCTCCACACTCTCGAACTACCATACCAAGGCGAGAAACGAAATGGGACCTCAACATATTTAACGTGCATGAGCCTTTCTATATAGTAGGGGTAAATTGGAATCATGGGTCGAACCAACGACTTGATGTAAACAGCGAAGATTACAAGTTCGCGACCTTGACCACTGGAATACTGTGGCCCCACTGTACTTTAATGTTTCAGTTACAATTTCGGGTACAGTAAAGCTTTAATTAGTACTAAAAATAATCTAGATAAAAATTTAAATTTCATTATTTCTTCTTGCGACTTTCCTACAAAGTCATCATCCAGATTTGTACATTTCTCCATGCGTTTCTGGACATTTCGAAGACCACCATTGTAGAACTCGGCAAATTGAACTCTATATTCTTCATACTGCGAGTTACTTATATCAACGGTTTCCTGAAGGCAAAAAGAAAACCAACAGCAATTAATATGCAGAATAAATTTTATCCAGATATATATCGGGAATTTCTTAGCATTCGTTAAAACATTACGATTTCCTCTCGTATACTTCGTATTCTTAACACTCTAGAGTATGATGAAATTTATTGGCCAGATGTCTGATAATTTTGAACCATCAATCAAGTTATTATGAAATGTATTCGTTGCTATAAAGAGACATACTAACGCAATAAAATCAGCCAAAAACCTTCAATTGCACAATTTCAGATAATTTAATTAAGTAAAATCTAAAGCTTACCAGGAAAGAATAACAACAACAAAAAATTCCTACAACATATAAAAGTGTTTTTATTGAAATTTTCCAGAACCATTATGCAATATTTTTGGAAAAAACATTTCTCGGCTATATAAACTGTGTAAGTACACTTAAAATGTATAGTATCGAATTATAAAAGATTTTCCTCCAAATTTAGAGGAAGTTTTATCTTGATTCTGAATAATTTTATAAAAGATTTTAAATTTTATGTGAGTAACTTCGTCAGAATTATGTAAAATAAGGATTAATGCTGTAAGAAACTAATTTTATAATATTCAAAAATAATTATAAAACCTCTAAAACTCATTTGTAATTATATATATACAGTTAGAGTATATATATATATATATAAGTAGAAGAATATAATTTTATCGTAAAACAATTATGCACAAGAAATTACTTAGTAATATTTGAAATTATAATGAAAGGTATATTTAAGAGAAAGATATGCTGTTCTTAACAAAATAAATCACAAGTCACACACACATCGCACACATACAATAAATACAATTTTGATGCGAACTTAATAAGTTCAACAATTAATATTTTGTTGTAATCACGAATCGTATCACTGTTTTTAAGCTTTTGGGAATGGAATGAATTAATTTTTGTGGTGTGTGTATGGTGTTTCTTTTGGTTCAGGTAATTATTTGCGTTATTTTTGCAGTTGTGGTGTATTTCCTTCATTATTTAATTCCACAGCAATCTTACAGTCAAATTAAATAGTCAATAAGATCAAAACTGCAATCAAAGATACATAAGGGAAGGATAACATAAAACACTCTTTTATTTATCAAAAAGTATGCCTGATCTCTTTCAAATCCCTTCTTACTCAGTAAATTTTAGTTTACATTCAAATACTTCTCGATTATGGAAAATTTGACTCCTATTATTATAATTAGGAGTCATTTTTAATAATTCTTAATGTAAACGATTAATACGATGGCTCACTCAGATATTTTACAAAATATCCCTGAACGCTATTGAAGACAAAATTGTGAATAGCCCAGTTTTACTCGGTGACACTTCTCAAGTATTGATTCCTTAATAAATAATAGTACATTTTTCAATATTTAATAGAATAATTTAATTTAATAGAATTTTAATTTTTGAATAATAAACCTAAAACAGAATAATGGTAAAACAAAAAAATGGGGATAATATAATTATATATATATATATATATATATATATATATATATATATATAT
>BMAW01111208.1:172174-207545 GCA_019974015.1 Nephila pilipes
TATATATATATATATATATATATATATATATATATATATATATTCTAATAAGCCCAAGGGTGCTATAAACATACTGTAGTTGTGTATTAGTAATATTTGTCATTTGTTCAATTATATGTATTAAATTGTCCTTTGTGAATAATCAAGGTTTCATCATTTTCACATACCTAGAGCACCGATCAATTATTTCACACAACCTCAGATTAATTCGTGTTCGATCTGGGATGGACCTGTGAATTTAGGTTTTGAATTTTATAAAAAAAATAACTAAATTTTTTCATAGATTTGATATTATTCTGTGATGTAGGGCTTTATAAAGAAAAATAATAGGAGGAATTTTGGACTGAAATCGGAAGGCAAATGTGTGTGGGTGCGTTTGGACAGAAATGCGGAAGAGACAAATTGCCTGTGGAATAAAAGCGCATTAAAAAGAAGAGGAGGTTGGATTTTTTTGATTATTCTTATTTGAGCAACAAATATTTTAGAAAAGAAAAATATTTAGGAGTGCGATAAAAGAGGATTCAATTAAACTTTTAAGTTAAATGTATAATACCCCTACGAATACTTTAACCGTTTGCCGGAATTTGTTGTTGACCTACTAAATGTTATAGTTCAGTAAAGAAAACATACTGAAGAAATAAATTTGGAGTTAGAGGCACATAAACCGGAGATTCAGCGATTAAAATTATTAGAACTGGAAGAACAACTGCTGTATTGGTAAGAATGAGTCAAAGCTCGCGTAAAGTCGATTGTAGGGCAAACGAGAGCGCAAACGAAACCATCGAAAGATATTTATAGCCGGTGGAAGTATGTCCACAACGAATGAAATTATAATCCAAAAGACAGCTTAGTTTCTTCAAGAGAGAGACAGATGGAAATTTTAAAATCAGAGAATCTTCAGTGGGGTGCGCTCCAAGTGTGGACGTTATGAGTTCAACGAACGTATTGGAAAGAGAGACTCAAGAGTGTCAATTAGTTTAGTTTAGTTTTATTAACGTCGCATTAGAAGCAACAGGAGGGCTATTGGCGACGGACCTCGTAATTTTGAACCTCGGTCAAGTGACGAGGACAATGCCTGAGTTGGCACCCCCCTCTCCTAACTTCCATACCATGCCAACGGGAGGACTTTGGGCGCCGACAGATATGTCGTGCATCAACCCCCGCTACACGTGGCCAAGGCCCGAACCCGCGACTCAACCAAAACCGCCGGCCACAAGTCTGATATCATGACCACTAGGCTACCGAGGCTACCTAACTTTGTCGATAATCGTGTAATATCTAGACATTTTCCGAATGCATAGCCTTCTCGTTCACCCAACTTAAATCCTTGTGATTTCTGGTTGTGGGGATTTCTATGTTTATAGAGGAGGAATTAGGACTTTACCTCATTTGAAAGCTAGCATTTTACGCCATGTGGCTGAAATTCCTCATGAGTTGCTTAGCGCTACCATTGAAAACGCTATAATACACTTTCAACACGTTATTGATGTCAATGGAGCACATATTGAGCTTATTCTGTAACTGAATAAATTTTAACGATTCCAAAACATTTTATTTTTTGTCCTTCTTTGGGCACTACATTTCCTCCTAGTGGTCAAAATTTGAGTTTTTTGTTTTATTGCAGAAACCTCTCCCCCATGGTCCATATAGCATATATTCCAAGTTTCATCAAAATCCGTTGAGCAAAACGGGTTCTACCGGACTCTGAATAGTGTAACTTTAATTATAACCACCCAATATATATTGTTACGATTTTGGTATTTAAAATGTGTTTATAATGTTAAATTATGTCAACATTGCTATTCTGCTTGAAAAATAGTGCAGGATTAATGTTTATTGCATGTAAACATGTGAATTAGATCAATTGCTATGGGACCTTGTAAATAACATGGGGCTCTTTGGGTATCTCGCCAAGTTGGCGCCGTTGGCGAAATATCATTTAGTTGGCGACAGTTTTGGCAACTTATTGTCGCCAAATGTCACCGTGTCGCCAAATTTGGCGATATTGGCAATGACTTCCGGTTCCGGGCGGCTCTCCTATTCTCTGGAATGTTCTACCACTTTCGCTGTGTCTATATAAGGCATACTGAAATGCAACATGGAGAGTTGTTATTCAGATTTCTTGAAGCTCAGAAGGGCCGGCAGCTTCTGTTACTTTGCGGGTGATTTCGTTGTGATTTATGCCGAAGAGAGTACGAAAGCCTACGGCTTTGAATTTGATCTATTCCCCGCTGGATCAGTACATTGCGTTGTGTTACTGTTGTGTTGTATTACTGAGACCTTGGCTGTTCTTATTTCTGAACATTGTATTCTTCATTGGGCTGATAATAAAGAACTGTTTTATCTGTCCTGATTAAAGATCTATTCAATCCTGACAACAAATTGAAATTGTTACTATATATATATATATAAATATATATATATATATAATTAAAACTATGTTTGTGAAAATGCAAGCACCATGAAGAATCATCAGAATGAAATTCGCAGCAAATGTCAATTATAGGATATTGTAAAATTAATAAAGTTTCAGACCATCGCGTGCGGTGCGCAGTGCCCTCTGATTGATGCTGGCCGTATAAATAAAGTGCTGTAGCGGGACGTTGAAAAAAGTCTATGATTATTTGTTAGTGGCAAACGTTTAGTGAGACCTGAGTATGCCTCCACGACGGAAGAAAAAGAAATTCAAGCAACTTACGGAGTTTGAACGAGGGAGGATAATCGGCCTTCGAGAAGGAGGATTTTCCTATCGCGCAATAGCAGCTCGTATGCAGCGGAACAGTTCCACAGTGATGCGAGTTTGGAAGCAGTGGACCGACGAGCACCGAACAACTCGAAAAACAGGCACTGGACGACAGAAGGTGACGTCAGAGCGCGATGATCGACACCTGCTCCGCATGGCGGTGAATGATCGCACAGCTTCCTCCAGGCAGCTGGCAGCACGTTGGTCTATTGCTACAGGTGTACAATTGTCGGCTTCGTCAATTCGTCGTCGTCTGCTGCGCCGTGGATTGCGTGCAAGGGTGCCTTTATACAGGATTCCCCTCACGGCGAATCATCGACGGCTGCGTCGGCAGTGGGCTCTTGAGCACAGAGACAGGCGAGCTGATTGGCACCAAGTTGTCTTTTCAGATGAATCACGCTTCAATTTGTGGACCCATGATGGCCGTGTTCGTGTTAGACGTTATGCCGGTCAACGCTGCCTTCCTGAGTGTATTATTGAACGACATAGTGGTCGAACACCCGGAGTTATGGTCTGGGGTGCGATTTCGTATCATGGACGATCCAATTTGATACGAATTGAGGGTAATCTCAATAGCAACAGGTACGTCCGTGAAGTGCTACAGCCCGAAGTCGTTCCTTTCCTTCAAGGCATCCCTGGAGCTATCTTCAGCAGGATAATGCACGCCCACATGTTGCGCGGACTGTTCGAGACTTCTGTTCAGCACAACGCATGCAACTTCTTCCTTGGCCTGCTTATTCACCGGATATGTCGCCTATTGAGCACGTGTGGGATATGGTTGGTCGGCGTCTCGCTCGTGATCCGCGTCCTGCAGTTTCCAAAGACGAACTTTGGTTGCGCATACAAGCGATATGGAATTCTCTTCCTCAAGCAGATATTCAACATCTGTTTGACTCCATGCCACGTCGTATAGCAGCACTTATTGCAGCGCATGGTGGCTGCACCAAATACTGATTTCGGACGCTTAATTTGTTTCTTTTGTTTTGAAAATTTCATCATTTATTTGTATCAGTACAAGTCGTTTCTGCATTAAATTTCATTTGATTCTGATGATTCTTTCATGGTGTTGCATTTTCTACAAACAGCAGTATATATATGCATGTATATATAATATATATATATGCATGTATATATATATATATATATATGCATGTATATATATAATATATATGCATGTATATATATAAAATATATGCATGTATATATATATATATATATATATATATATATATATATATATCGGAGCCTAAGAAGCGAGGAGATAGAATGTCTTAAATATCAAAAATATAAAATTACATTTTTGATTTATAAAAAGAATGAACATTTTTGTCAAAAACCATTTGTCTCTTCGTATATAAATATATTCATCAATGAAAATAATCAAAACGTTAAATAATTATAGGAACTAAAATGCATTACAAAATGTTATTTTCTTAGAAATCAGGAAAACATTTTTATTAAATAACCGATAAATTCATCAGTATTCATTGGATCATTTATTTTAAATCCAGAAAGGAGCTGATGTTGTGAACAAATTTCATAAGCAGGGAGAACAAACGAGTTTTCTTGAAGTTCAAGTATCATTAAAAGCTTTTGTCCATTAAAATTAAATTAATATTATTTTCAGTAAAAATTTTAATTTCATAGAGGGGTTCTGAACCGTCGAAAATTCTAGAGAGTGTCATAGCTACCTACGGCCTCTGTGTGAATGGGATGGACTGCAAACAGAGCACTGGATAAAAGACTAGATGAAGCTGCTAGAAAGTGGAGGCACAATCTGAAAAAGAAATAAAAAGATAGCGCTTTAATAAATTGGAAGCAATTATGTAAAAACTTTGGTAGTTCTGTCTTGCTCTTATCATGTTATTAATTATTTTATTCTTTTCTTAAATTTTTTTCTCTTTGGTTTTTGATATCGTATTAAATTATTATTCCAATTATCAGATTGTTGACATATCTCCTTCATTTTTTTTAGCTCTAAAGTCACCTTAAGGTCTAATAAAATTGTTAATAAGCTGAAAACTACAATTGAAGATACTTAAGAGAAGTACAATACTCTTTATTATGTATCAAAGAATGTGCAAGATCACTATTCCTCTCTCTTTGTTAACTCAGTTAATTCTCGTTTACATTCAAATTATGAAGACTTTTTACCAAATCTCTCATTCCGATTCAAGAACTTCTTGGTTATAGCATATTCTACTCCTCATAATCTGATCAAGGGTCATTTTCATTCTGAAGTATTACAATGATTCACTCTATCTATTAACTTGTCATTATCATTTGTCTCCTTACTCTTTCCTTTTAATTCTATTTCGCTTATATATTCTTATCTTTTTATTCAATTCTGTACACTTCTTATGTTCATCTAATTTACTTAATCACGTTTAATTTGGATGACAAGGAGTTGTAACAGACACCTGTGAAATAATCTTTTAAATTCCAATCCTACATAATTTATAATTTATTCTTTTTTGTTCATCCCAACCGAGTCAAATTTCGATATATACCTACGTTCTAACTTCCTAACCTATGTTCAACTCTCCACTTGATTTTTCATCTGCTTTTGACCTATTTTTTCGTTAATTTTGTATTAATTGTGAGTTTTTATTTTATTTACTTTCCTTAAAATTATTATTTCGTAATATTTTTATTTCATATTTTCTTAAAGAAAATTTAATGAATAATGTTAATAATTTTTATTAACGAATATTGTTGCAATTTTTAGTATTCTTTGTGGCCTAACTCTCGAACGATATGAAGCAAAATTATTTATCCTTACACCATCTGAGAGATTCAAAGTTTTTTAGTAAGACTGAATATTTTCCGAGTGTGGAAAGTTTTTGTCAATTTGGGAAAACAATGTGGAAAAACATTAATTATGATTATGATTTTTAAGAATTTTCCAACCATTCCATCCAGAAATGTAACAATTTAAAGAACACAGTTTTCATACAGTATGCGGAATGAACATGTAGCCCTCTTCCAAAAAAACAGGAGGGAAATATGAATTAGTTCATTTTATACAAAATTTTAACTGTTCAACATTTGACGAGTTTTAATTTTTTTTATTCCCCCTCCCCTCAGCTTTCTTTGAAATTTCTATTCCTTTGCGAAAAGTTACGGCGGATATAGCGTCATATGATGTTGCAATTCTCCATGTTTTTGATAATTATTCTCCATAGATTTTTTCATGGATTGTTATGTTAATTCATTTGCTTATTCCCATTAAAAATAGACTGAAATACTTCGTAAATTCTTTTCTGGAGTTTTATTTTAAATAATCACCCAGACGAGTACTTCGGCTATTCTTAAATGTTATCCTTAAGATATTGAAGAAAAAATGACGTGAGTCGGTATAAAATACACGAGAGACAATGAATAATTTCATATAAACCAATTATACATCATAATCTCTCGAGATTACCTTTCTGTATCATTAAGAAAAAAAAAGAGAAACTGTTTGAGTGGTTAAGAAATGTGAACTTTAATTTTACAGAAAAATATCTCTCTCTCTATGTAAACATCGATCAAAGCCTTATTCTCTTTTTACATACTACACACAAAAGGATTGTTTTAATTAAATGCGGAGTTACAATGTTGGGAACTTATGTTAGCGTAGCTTTAAAAAAAGAAGCCAATCAAGAATGAAATAAAATAGGAATTGGCGGCGTTTAGATGCATTATTCCCTAAGCTTAGAAAAGGAAAGTCCTAAATTAAACAACTAAAAGGTTCTTTAAACAATTGTATAACATTTATGAAAATGTCTTTCAGTTTTCTCGAAGTACCTGTAATTTACTTGGCAAATTAAATTTAGTTGATAGAATTACGATTGTTTCAAGTACAAACGAGGAAGAAAAAAAAAAAAAAAAAAGCTTTTTTCCAACAAAATACGCTAAAGATGAATTTTCTTCACGAAACAAATTAATAACGATTATGAAAGGGAATAAATATTTATTTCGGCTGATGTATTCTTTCCACTCTCTGTCGTTTATTTAATTCTCCTCTTTTTTTTTCATTTCCCCCCTCCCTTCGCGTTGTCAGAAAATGCGAGGAAGAATTTAGGTTTCATGTTGAAAAATGCTCTCCGCTTTCAGAGCGTGGGTAAGTAATTTTCCTCTTTTAATTAAAACGAGAAAAGTGGTATCAGATGATTTAGAAAAATAAAATTAGTGCACTCGAGTTGTACTTGATTGTTTCTGAAATATTAATTTAGATGTCTGTCAGAGTAATTTTTCTCAAATGAATTACGCATGATTGTATTTTTATTTCGTTCGTGGTAAGAGATGAGTTCTCCCGTTTATTAATTAAACGATGAGGTAATATCTTCAATCTCTTATTCTATTTTTTGCATTGAAGCGTGTATAACTGTCATCTCTGAAATACAAGGAAAATTATTTAAAGTGTCCAAAATATGATGGAGATTTCATACACACACAAAGAAAGATGAATAAAATAAAATAAAGGTATTGCGGGCTCAAATAATACTAAAGAATCAATGGAATAAATTTAATTAATGAAAGCAAAAAAATATACACATAATTAACTACAGCTGTTCATTCATCTCTGAACAGCTATAAGCTATAATTTCACGAAAATTAATTTTTAAACGGTAAATTAAATAATACGTGGATTAAGAGATAATGTATCTTATCTTGATTTATTTGTGATCAGATCATTGTTACATATCTAGATGGAAAATACTGCCACGGCAGAATTGAATTTTATTATTTTAAAATGTCCAAAATAGGATGGAAATTGGCCAAAAAAAAAATGAAATAAAAGTTAGTAAAGGTATTACAGACACAAATAATACTCAAGAATCTGTATGGTATATTCAGTTAATGAAAAAAAAAATTATACATATAATTGACGGCAGCAATTCATTCATCTCTGAATAGCTATGGCGGTAAATTTGTGAAAATTAATTTCCAAAAATTAAATGAAAGGATTTTGCGAATCAAGTGTATTATCTTGATTTCTCTGTGATAGGGTTGTAATTATATATCTAGACGAACAGTATTACTACGGTAGAGATAAATTTTATTGTTTTAAAATTTCTAAAACAAGATGGATAGTAATCAAACAAATAAATAAAAGCACATCACAGACACACACAAAAATATAATACGAATCTAAAGTATAAATTCAAGTAATAAAAAAAAAAATTGTGCACATAATTAACGACTGCTGTTCATTTTTCTTTGAATAACTATGGCTATAAATTCATGATAACTAATTTTCAAAAGCTATATAAATAATGTGTGCATTAGGAGAGAATGTGTCTTATTTTTATTTATCTGTGATAGGGTTATAATTATATATCTAAATGAACAGTATTGCTATGACAGATCAGAATCTTATAATTTTAAAATGAATAGAGTGAGATGGATATTTTCTAAAAGAAAACAAAATGTAAAAGCATTACATACACAAATAATACTCGCTTAATAATCTGTGGTAAATTCAATTAAAAGGAAAGAAAAAAAAATTACATAAAATTAACAATAGCTATTCAATTGTCTCTGAATAGTTAAGGCTATAAATTTGTGAAAAATTGTTTTCAAAAATTAAATGATATAATTCGCAAATTAAGTGTTTTATTTTTATTTATATGAGATAGAGTTATAAATATATACCTGGAAGACAAATATAACTACGTCAGAGAAAAATCTTATTATTTTAAATATCTATAATGGGAGGGATATTCGCCTCCCAAAAAATATATGTAAATGCATTACAGACACAAATATTACTCGAAAATGTATGGTATATTATGAAAGAAAAATTTTATACATAATTATCGACAACAATTCATTTATCTCTAAATAGCAATCATATTAAGTTTGTGAAAATAGCTTATCAAAAATTAGATTAAAAAAATTCGAGAATTAAATGCATTTTCTTTATTTATCTGTGATCAGGTCAAAATTTGGCTGCCTAAAGCTGAATTTTATGATTTTAAAATTTTCAAATAGAATTTAGTTTAGCCAAAAAAATAATACGTGAAGGCAATACTCACAACAGTAATACTTACGAATCTAAAGTATAAATTCAATTAATGAAAGAAAAAAAATGTGTACGTAAATAACGACACAGCCGTTCCTTCATCTTTGAAAAGACTCAGCTACGGCTATCAATTTACAAAAAACAAATTTCAGAAACTAAATTAAATAAGTCGTGAATTAAAAATCTTTTATCTGCACTTATTTCTCTGTGATTGGATAAGAAGTAATCGTAAATTAAGGAAAAGAATTTCCAGGAATTATATTAAATATTCATACATATCCTTGATTTATCTATGATCGAATCACAGTTGATGATCTAGTTAAGAGTCTGAATTAAATTTGATCTGGATCTGAATTAAATATAATCTAAATTAGACTTATCTAGTCTGAATTAAATTTAATTATATAAACCAATTATATACATTTTTCCCCTACTGACAACTGCATAAGAAACTGAACTGAAATTTTTGGATATTGACCAATATAAAAGTAAGAGGTATTTAAATATTCGAGTCGCAAGAGTTTATATCGGAAAGTAATTTCAGAAATCATTCTAAGATAACTCTAAAAATAAGTTAACTGGAAAAAATTTTAGACAACAATGTTCTGTAATATTGTTAAGATTTTTTTTTCGAAAAGAGAAAAACTATCATTAACAACACCTAATTTTTCCCCCTAGATGCCATCACTACAGACGATTGGACATTTAAATTTTTTTAAAATATATATTTGTGATATCTTAATACTTTTTCCTCATATTTAATTGTATTTCTATAATTTTAGTTCTATTTTTTCCCTAATATTTTGTTTGATTTATGATTTTAACTATTGTCTTAAAATTCAAAAAAGTTAATAATTTAATTTTTCAAATTAGTTGTAGTTCTTAATTTTTTTGGCAACATATATTTTTTTTTTGTAATATACGATCATATATACACAATCGGGATGTATATACACATGTAACAAGGTTTAATTCTTTGTGATTCTAACGGTGAACAACTTCAAATTCTTGTTTAAAGTATTCTTATTTGAAAATGTTAATCAGTATTCTTTAAATCACTGTTTAAGAGGATGAAAGGTATTCTCTTTTTGTTTAATTCTGTAATAACAAAGACTGAAATAAACCCCTGTTAAAATATTTATTTCTTGAAAGTTGAATTTTTTTAATAATTGCGAATGTTAATTGATTGATTGTTTATTGATGAGTCGCCCTTACATACAACATGATGGCTATTGCCGATAGACCTCGTAATTTTTAACATCGGTTAAGTGACGAGAGCGTTGCATGAGCTGGTCCTTCCCTCTCAAAACTTCCACACCACACCAATGGGTAGACTTGGAACCCCGATAAATTTGAAGTGCTTTTGCCCCATTACACCGTAGGTCTTCTCCTTGACTTGACCCACGATTCAACGAAACGGTTGCAATTTCGTGAATATGACCACCAGGCTACCTCAGCCCCGTCTTGGCGAATCAATTCTAAGGAGATATGTACTTTCATCATTATGATTTAAGCGCATATATGCAAATAAAAATGAAATAAATGAAACAGATTTTTTTTTCATTTCGGGTTCATATATTCCATAAATACAAGAGTTAAAAAATGGTGAATATCCAACTTGTTGCTTTTCTCGGTGGATCAAATTTTAAAAAAAGATATATTAGAGCTATTATTTGTTAAAATAATTATTATATTTTGACCTCGAATTACAAAAAGAGATTGACTATCAAATTAAATATAAATAAAGGCGTTTTAAAGCAGAAATGAAATTAGATTTTCTAATTTTATTTTAACACGTGTTAACGTTTTTTTTTTTTTTTTTTCTTTCTTCTTTCTGTTAAGTTCTCACAAAGTAGAATTGATAAAAATGAAGTTAACTAGTGTAAAGTAAGCATACTTTCGAATCCCACGCTCCACATAATCAATATTATCAAGACAAGCAAGAAAAGAAAATATCTTCTTTAAATCTCTAATATATTTTTACTTTCACATTCGGAAGTTCATAAACATTACCAATGTTAAAATAAAATTAGAAATAAAAATAGATGGTTCAGCCATAATAATCAATTGTTCAATTAAATATTAAAATAAGGGTAAATATTGAATTATTAAAGGAGTCAATAATATTCTGTGCGCAAATTAATTATAAAAATACGCTAAAATATTAAGTTAAACAAATGTAATCAATATAAATATACTATAAGTGAACTAAATTGTAATTATTATAAATAATACCAATCTTTTGAACCTAATATCATGTATCTTTATTTTATGCCCCACGATCTTTAGTTGACGCCAGTTTCTCAAAACGACATCATGTTAGCACATGTTAAAAACAAACACTAAAACTTAGCAATTTAGTGATAAGATACCAATAACTAAGAGAGATAGCTTTGATTATTCACTGAATTATATATAAAATCGGATATGTGCTTGCGAATGGTATGTAGCAATATGATATCGATATTTTTTATTTACATTAAATTACGTTGTACACGGGAAACGGGGCATTGTGCTAATATTTAGAAAACATAACTATTTAAGAAAGTTTTAAATTTTGATATTTGGAAGCAATTCTTCTCTTACCTTGTCTCAAGAACAAAAACATGGATAGTTTTACGACCATATACTACATATTTTTTCTTTCACCTATCACGCGCTAAATATTTTATTATATGGAGCTGGGGAAGTCTTTAATTTGCTCATAAAATATTTATAACTATGTCGGCGGCTACTTTGAAGCTTTCTGAAAGAAAAGGTGTTTTGTTAATACAAAAATAAGACCTTCGTAGTACTGTATGCATTAGAGAAAGTAAAAAAAGTAGATATGAGAGAGTTAATGATACTAAAAGTCGGATGTGTACTTTTTCTATTAAATTTTGTTAGTTTTTACGAGTTTTTTTATGGTTCGGATAATTAGATCGGACTCCTCTAGTTTTTGTACTGGTGAATACGAATAGCGAATTTATATTGTCGAGGAAGAAAGTTGTGCGGGATTTTGTTAATAAAGAACATTTTCAGCCCACAAACATTGTGCGTGTTTATTGCAACATCACATGAGAAAAAGACTTAAATCTTTTATAATTCCATTATAGTAGCTGTCGGGATTTTTTATATATGTTTTTTGTTCAAATAATATGAATATTTTAATAGTCAGATCAACCTCTCAACCAAAACTTTGATAAATATTAAAAAACTATTTTATAGATGTTTAAAAAAAAGTTTTTGATTTATATATAATCAAATTCCTAAGATACTAAAATGAAAATACTTAAAAGTCTATTTCGTTATTATTAATAATAAGATAGTGTTTATTATACAGAGTTTTGGAGTTTATATGTCAGACCCCGAGAAACTTTTTATCGGTTGTGTGGCTGAGTTTTGAATAAATGTTGCTGCAAGACTAAGAGAGAGCTGATGGTTGTACATCAAAATTCTTCCTGAACAATGGTTAAGTGACTATGCACGCACATGAGTAGATACCTCACTGTCGTAACTTTCATGCTACGCCCCGTGATGATTTTAAGGCCCAGTTGATCCTCATAATTAGCAATTTCTATTAGTCTTCACAATGGGTCTTTGATGAGACTAGGACTAGAGCTCATGATTCGAGTTTAACAAACAAAATGATAACCACTAAACTCCTTATTTTAGTAATTGACTATCGGAACCTTAAAGGACTTTGAAATTAAGTAGTTCAATATCGCTTATTATTCACATTTAATTCAATGTTTCAATGTAGCTTATCATTGACATTTAATTCTATGTAGCTTATCATTGACATTTAATTCTATGTAGCTTATCATTGACATTTAATTCTACGTAGCTTATCATTGACAATTAATTCTATGTAGCTTATCATTCGTCTTTCGTTCTTTGTAGCTTATAATTCGCATTTAATTCTATGTTTCTATGTAGCTAACTATTTATATTTCTATGTAGCTTATCGTTAATTTTTAGTTCTATATATCTTATCAATCACATTCAGTCCAACGTAATATATCATTAATATCTATATAGCTCATAATTCACATTTAGTTATGTGTAATTTATCATTCATATTTAGCTCCATGATTTTATGTAACTTATCACTTATTAGTTTTAAATAACTTACCATTCATTTGTTCTATATAGTTTAACATTTAGTTCTATGTAGCTTATTTTAATTTTATTTATCGGTCATTGATGGAATTTATTCTTAAAAAATGACCAGTTAACTATTTGTTTTTCTGCATTAGTCCATACAACATAAACTTCTCAAAGCTGCCCACTATCCTGAAAATATGCCGCTTAGGGGTGTTCAGTGCATTTTTACTGATGATTTGAATATCTGTGGAGAATATGCGATTGTGAGGAAACAAGTATTGTACTGAGATATATTAGAGATGAGTGAACCGACCCACCTCCAAAAAAAGAATGTTTAAATACATTGAACGTTTTCATATTTTCTTCATCTACGGTACAAATCTCGACCACCTTTCTTAAAGCAAAATCCTGCATATACCACAAATGGGAAGTTAAAGTAAAACACGAGGAATTTCAAATGTTCTGAATATATAATTAATACTGGATTGCTTCGCCAGAGAGAGTAGGAAACAATAGTTTATTTTACTTACTTGTAGAAGAGCAGACAGACGCATGCATGTAACATCACATTGACTAAGTGGTATCCGAAGGGTTGGAGTTCGTGGACGGCATAGTTGAGGCGGAAACTTAAGACAGTCAGCGGCCTGTATGATTTGTGACTTTGCTCCTGTAAAGAAAAACATTTTTTCTTTTTACTCATAAACATCTTAAGCTGATTTGGTTGGTTTGAATAACGGCGGATGTCTGTTGATCTGTGCTATGGTTCAACTGTTTATCTACAGGATCATAGTAATGCCCCTTTTACAACAGAGCCAGAAAGAAATTCCTTGCTGGGGCAGTTATTCAACGCTATAATTTCTGGCAGAAGAGGCGCGACACGATGTAAGTCGCAACTTTTCATGTGGTGCCCGTTACGTTGAACCAAAGAAACTGGTTTTACCGGTTATACTGGTTATACCTCTGAGAAAGACCAGGCGACAATTTTGTAGTTCATAAGTTTTGAGACTAATGTTGACGTAACAAAGGTTAAAATTGCTGAAAATTCAAAACACATCCCTAACATAACTTCCATCAGTTCAGATGTGATATACGTTTCTAGAAGAGGCGCTCATTGACCAATAAAGGAGAATATTATTTAAACTACTACTAATCTACAGAAAATATAATGTCACTTGGTTTTGTAGAGTCGGAGCCAGACTAATTCTACACAAAAATTTCGTGGTAAAAGAACAAAGAGATATTAAATGAGCGCTCACAAGAAAATAGACGTGTTTATGGACGTTTTGATAATAATAATAAACTATTTTTAGAATGTAATTTGGTCAGCCAAACCCTATTCTATTACAAAAGTAATGTATATGAATTGGCAAATCCGGTGCAGAATGCTCTTATAGCCCAGCGTATGAGATTTATATTTTTATCTGAGTGATATCTGCATTGAACATAAGTGATGAAGATTTTGATTATTCTAAAACATAAAACTATTTATGTATACAGTTGTATGTCGCCATTTTGTGAGGCAATTCAACGTCGGAGTTAGAAGCATCAGTAGGGCTACTGGTAATAAACATCGCAATTTTCTGCCTAAATAACGTGAAGAGGACAACAAATGAGCAAATATCTCCCTCTCCAAACATACACACTATGCCAACACGTGGACTTAGAGCCTCGACAGAATCAACACAACAAGCAGGTTTTTAGTGACATCAAGGCTTGAGCCTAATACTCGACGTAAATAACACGAGCTCGTGTTCGCGACCACTCGTCAACCACGACCACGAAATGTGATGCAGAAACCGAGCAGTTTCTTTCCAGTTATTTTAAACTTGGAAATGATTTAGCGCTTGTAGCTAGGGGTGGACTCAATAGCCTAGTTGTCATGGTCACGTGATGCGTGGCGGCGTTGTTTTCGTCGAGTCGTGGTTTCGAGCCCTGATGCGGCTGATGCACGTAAAATCTGGTCGAAGACTCAAGTTCTCCCATCCGAGTAGTGTGGAACTTTGTATAGGAATTTGCTAACTGAGATGTCATCTTCGTCACTTCATCGAAATTCAAAATTACGAGGGTCGTCGCTAATCTTTTTTCCCCCAAAAAATACTGAATGAATGGGTATTGTGTCCCGGGAGGCCGGCTTGCAGCTCTAAGCTTTTTTGGGTGAGTTCGATTCTTTTGGGTAAGGCCTTCCGTCTATAGTCTCGTATTACTTCTAATTTAGCACTGAAATCGCAATTAATATTTTAGCAGTTACATTATTTCAAATCCCGATGCTTTTTCAGAAATCACCATTTACTTAATTACTGATAACGAGCTACACTATTTGCTATTGAGCCCTTTTTAACCGTTTTGGATCGAAGCATCATTTTTACCATCCATAGAAGAAAATATTTTAACAATTAGTATTAAAATTAAACGCCATTAGAATTTAATTGCGTTGCTTAGATTGCTTAATATTAAATTTTATGCTTTCAGAGAACAAGTAAAATAAGTTTAATTATACGTTATGCTTATTAATTTGCGTTATTCTTCTTGAAAGATATGTTGATTTTTATTACATTTATCATTCTTTTTTGTCAACGTATACTCAACATAAATCATTGCATCAGTAATTTTAAATCGAATTTAATTGTGATTTGATTGTTAATATGGCACACTGAGAAGCAATACGAGGGCTTTTGGTGACTGATAAAGTCCCACTTTCTGGTTACATACAGATTTGTGTGTGTATATATGTGTGTGGAGCTTCGATAGATTTAACGTGCATCAGCCCCACTCCACGGCAGGGTTTTAGTGGTATCGGTGCTAGAATTTGACGAAACGAAGCTGACCACGAGTTCTAAAGGATTTTTCTGCCATTGATGTGAGCGATCGAGCAATATGGACCTTTATACTTAAAAGAATTTTTGCAATGAAAAATTTCGTTTTGCAAGATAACTCTATCAAGACAAAATCGAATGTGTTTACATATTTTTGTAGCTAATTAATTCAAAATATTCCTTACTTAAATTGGCCTCGGAAACCTAGTAGTCATTGTCACGAACTCACGCCAACATTTTTTCTGTCGAACCGTGGGTTCGAGCCCTGATGTCACTAAAGACCCGACGTGTAGCGGAACTAATGCAAGTTAAATCTGACGTGGTCCAAATTCCTCTCGATGATGCAGTGGGGAAGTTTATGGGAGGGATTGTGCAGATACAGTGTCGTCATCATCAATTGATCGAGGTTCAAAATTACGCGGTCCACCACTAATAGTCCTCGTGTTCCTTCTAAGGGTGACGCTCATAAACAATCAATCAACCTCATTGAAATAATTTGCTTTTGTTCATGAATTGTGAACAATATATTTTATTCTATTTATAGAAATTGAATATTCAACAATTTAGAGACTCCAATGGAAATTGAATAAATTAAAAATTTGTTGACAAAAACAGCACGAAAGTAGTATCCGAACGCATTTCCACA
This sequence comes from Nephila pilipes, assembly GCA_019974015.1. NCBI lineage: Eukaryota > Metazoa > Arthropoda > Arachnida > Araneae > Nephilidae > Nephila > Nephila pilipes. Next base: position 188,473 of record BMAW01111208.1, read on the forward strand.
TTTTTAAAAAAAAGATTATAAAGCAATTTTCTTCCATCAGTGGAAACATTTTAAAATAAGTTTATTTTCATCACTTTTCCTTGTACTAATGAGAAAGAAAGGAGAATATGAAAACTGTATCCTTTCAACTAAATTATTTTCTCAAAGTTTATTTGAAATCGTTGCAGAATCTTCTCATTTTTAGGTTTACGAGACTGTAATTTCCTGTGCTTCAACTTTAATGTAATCATTTAAATTCCCAATATATGTAGTTCAGAATTTTCATAGTGTTTAAGCAAATTCACATTTGAATGGTTCGAAATATTTCTCCTTGTGTTGATGCCATTCCATTTTTTTACATCATTAGTTATGTACTCTTCAGATAACGTTGGAAAGAAATAGATTGAGGAATGGTATCGCAAGTTTATATAGTAAAATGTTTATTATAAACTAAATATATTTAAATTCACACAATAATGAATTTTCAATGAATGTGAGTATATAATAATAATTACAGGTTCTTGTTAATCCTAGATGATTAAACTCAAATCAAAGTTATTCTTTAACTAATTATTCGACTCACTGACTACAAATTAAAAACAAGCATATCGGCACTCCCCTCTCCCAACATCCACACCACACCAACGAGAGGACTTTGGCCCCAGACAGATTTAACGTGCATCCACCCGGGTACACGGCGGGTCTTTGGCGGCCAAGGATCGAACCCGCGACTGAAGAAAACCACCGGCCCCGAGTACGAAACCTTGACCACTAGGCTACTGCGGCCTTGCGCTTCTTAGATGAATATAAAGTTCAAATTCCTTGCTAGTTTCCCATACTTTGAATCGGATCTTCTCTGTGGGTTTTGAAATATTCAAAATATCTTGTATATTTTTTTATGGAGCTCCTAAAACTTCTTCCCGTTATCCTTGAACGTTGGACTACTTGACAGTTATTATAGTAATAAAGCTCTTCTATAAGAGCAAATGATAATAAACTTTTCTGAGGAATTGAAATTTTTCTCCGATTATGAAAACACTTTTACATTTATTTTAATGAATGTTTTGTGGATTTTCATATATTTAAGAATATATTTTTAAAAATTTTCACAATTCAAAGGGAAAACACAATTCCATACATATTCTTATTAACAAGTTGTTGTTTTGAGAAAAGGGCGTCAACAGATATGTTTGGGTTTGAAATAAAGGATACATGGTGTTGGCTTCTAAGGATAGGTATTATACTACATTATGATATGAATAAGATAAAGTTTGCTTCAGGTATATTTACACTGCTTAAAGTATAGTTAATTTAATATTTTATCGTCTACTTTTATTATAATATCTGAACAGAATATTATTGTCCATTTTAATAATTTATCATTTGTTCTTAATTTTTTGAAAATTTAATTAATATCTCATTTTTATGGGATAATATCGTCTGTTTTTATTCTTTTTGTTGTTAACATCAGCAACGTTTTCGTACTTTGGAATGTTTTGCTCGTTGAAGAAATGCATGAGGAATTTGAGGAAAGTATTTACTTTCTTTGATAATAATTGCTCCTGTGTAGTCTGGGACTCCGAAGAACGCTTACTTTACCCTAATTAATATTCATTTTAAACAATTCTTCCTTTTCCGAGAATTTGAAAAAGATAAGAAGTTAACATATGGGAAAATGAAATTAACAAAGTCAATTTCATTTATTTATTTGTTCATTGTTATCTTTCGAATACATTTTGTTGTTTTCAAATAAATATAATTCTCTAGGTTTGATTTAAAAGGTAAATAAGGTCATGAGAATTATATTGACATCTAAATAATGTTTTATTTTGCCTTCAAATCTCGAAATAGACAAGAAATTTTTATTGAGTTAAGAAAAAGAATCTTAAAAATAGCTGGATCACAGGAAATAAATATTCAGGAACACTACTTTAAAATATTATCCATGAAATATGGATTCCCTTTATTAAAATGTGCATCATGTACTAAATATTTTCTTTAATAATTACTTAATCGAAATAATCATTGCAGAGCACAGCGTCAGTGAATGCAGCTTCTGAATATTTAGTTAAATTTTACATCAAAATCTAAAATCCACTGAAAAAAAAAAGAATATTTGATTCGATCGAAGCCATTCATGCTTAGAACAACACGATATTTCAACGCAACATATCTCTATCGAATTTCAGTAAACTCTTATGGCTCAGACATTTCCGAAAATGGGCAAAAAACACTCCATCTACAACCGCACGACAAAAAATACACATCTCAATATATTTCCTCTCTTCGGGCTTCGAGATAGCAAAATTGAAAAAGCGCAGAATATCGAATAAAAATTCACTCTAAAAACCGAGATTCTCGAAAGAAATTCAATCTTGAGGAATGACGGCATTTGCGATAGACTCGCCAAACAATTCTCCTGCTTCCGTCTCAAATTCAGAGCTCTTCAGTCGCTGGTTTAAAATTTCATATATTCCCCGACATTCTCTTGCGACATATTTTGCAGAATCTGAGCCGCTGCCCGACGCTTCCGAAATCCTGAGAATGAAGGTTTCAGCGAAAAATGTCAGGAATGTTTATTTTCATTTAAGGGGTTTGAAATTTATGTTTTTTCTTCTGCTTCAAACAGATCTTGATTTTAAAATGTGGTGGGTCAATACATTTTAATGCTTTTAAATTCAAGGGCCATTCGTTTTAAATGTTCTGACGGCTTCAGATTAAATATAAAGGTAGTTCAAAGAGTACCTGTTTTTGGACAAGAGATAGCATTGTTCAGATAAGCTGTTTTTGCAATTGTGAGCTTCTATCTGTTTAACAGCATCAAAAATAATGATACTGGTTCATGGGTTTGATGCAATTAATGCCGCGTCGAGTTACCATCGATAATGAGGTCTTAGATTCGTCATTACTCGAGGATATTGTTAAGGTTTAATTATTACTAAGAAATAAGTAAGATAACCGGATAAAATCAATTATGTTCTTATGTATATAATGTTGTATATAATAACTATTAATGTCGGTTTGTTTGGTTTCAGCAAATCGTAGATTCAAGTACCCTGCTCAACGGAGAACATAAAGTTCAATCAGGTGAGTTCTGAAAGATGATCAATTAAAAAGATTATTAGTTTGCTTTTTGTATTATCTACAGCTATAATATATGTACCAAGACTTTAAACATCATTACTTACTTAATATGTCTATATTTAAAGTGCAGGTTTCGTTTTTTTTCACTTTCTAAATTCGAAAACTCGTTTTTTGAACATAAATTCGCGTGAACATCATTAGTAATTTTTAATACGACTCTGCGCAAATCATTTGAGTATGTCGTCGGATTCTTTCAACGTTTTTACTTTTTTTTATTTTTGAAAGCTCATTTCATAAGATTGTGAATGGCAACAAAAAAAAATCGTCTGCATGAACTAATTCTTTGATTTTAATGAATTCTGGAGTGTCCTTGGACATAATTCGAATTTTTGTTGCTTCAATTGAAATACGAGACAGTTACTGCTGATTTCCCCAAGACGGAGCCACTCCACACACGCTAAACCTAACAATGAAAGTGCTTAAGGAGTTCTTTGATGACCTTTTAATTTCAATAGGCTTCTGGTCAATAAGGTCAATAGACCTCAACCCGTTAGATTATTTTTGTAGGGTTTTCTCAAATATAGGATTTTTCACTGAAGTCCTGCATGCTTTGATGAATTAAAACAAATCATAATAAAGAAATCTCGTCAATAACACCAACAATGTTGAGAAGTGTGTCAAAAAACTTGGTTCGACGTTTTCATGTTTGTATTCAAAATGGTGGTTAACATTTTCAATATTTTCAATAAGGAATGATAATATAAAAAATTTGAATTAAATTATGTTTTTTAAAAATAAAATTATTACAGGATTATGTAACATTGTGCGTCTGAATTTCTGTTTTATCTCATAAATAAAGTTGTAACAGTCCATCAATGTTGAAAATTGTCTCCCACACTTCAACAAGATTCAAACAATAATACTTCAGTGTTAGAACAGTTGCCGCATCCGTCAGATTTAAGGGTAATAAGAAAAACCGACGAGTACTCTTTTAAATTGATCACCCTATACAATGACGATCTTCGTATGGTCAAGAAACGCTGGGAGAAATGTATGACTCTGAATGGTTATTATATAACTAGAGATGTCTTTAGAATAATAAGAAAAAATAAATTTATATCTGGATAATTTTTAGAAATTTACGATATACTAGAATAATATTTAAAACTTTAAGATACTAAGGCGTACTTCAATCTTCACTTACCTGAAACCAAACTCATCAATATTGATAGATGTAATTTGCAGCATTATATATGTAAGGATAAATTATTATGCTGAATAAATTTTATTCTAATATCTCGATTACGTTTTAGAAATAATCAAGCCTAAATATATATATTATCCCTACGTACTCATTAGCCTTCAGGGACTTACTTTCTTCTTCTTATAAGTACGAGCATCACTCATTCAAGGCCCCCTATTGATATTTTTCCTTTCCATAAGGTACGAGAGTCGTTCAGTAAATGCTTAGAAACTCCAAGAGATGATGCTCATACCATCGGAAATGGTTTGATTTAGTAAACATCATGACTCACTAGATAGCTGCTTAAGTCTCCGTTACACGTATTCGTGATCACGATGCCTTTCGCACTTTAAATATTCTTCGTCTTAATTTTTTCAGCCAATGAGGCCATCTTCGCCTTTTTTTTAAATGATACACCGAAAGCAAGCCATTGTCTTGACTGTTGGTTTGCGGTGTGAATTGATCAATCCAGGTCATGGTAACAACAATTTACACTTGAATACAAGTACTTTTTTAACCATCCGCATATTGTCTTTGGTAAATACGGGTAACGCAACTCCTGGATGCCGTAGTGGTATTTTTCCGATCTTCCTTCTTGTCAATTTACTTTCATCTTTTTTATATTTTTCAAACGTCTAGATCACAATTACAACTCGTTCCTGAGCATTGCCATATCTGGCTCTTTCAACATTAAATTTTATTAATTATTCACTCACACTATACGTACACGTGAAAACAAGTAGCCATTAAAACTTTTTAAATATGTATCCATTCTGGTGTACCAACTACATTGAGAGCTATAACAATTTCATTTGGCGAAAAAGTTTAAGTAATGATTTTTTTACGAAGGGCGAGACACTGGACAATAATGAGTTGAGTTATACCCTATTTTCATTCCTAATAACCTTTTCCCCTTTTATTTGCACAGGTGCTATTAAAAAAAACTGTCAAAAATGCTTGATATCGAAAAAACTTTTAAGAAATTTTTAATCAGGCGAATAATTAAGCTGAGAAGCTTCTGGGGGAGGGGGGGGGGGGGCTTTCCGCCGAAATATTTTCAAAATCCTGAGAATGAAGGTTTCAGTGAAAAATGACAAGAATGTTTATTTTCATTTAAACGCGCATTGAAATTTATTTATGTTTCTTTGCTTCAAACAGGTTTCGGTTTTAAAACAAAGTATTTTAGGATTATAAGTATGGCAATGGGTCGTTCTTTTTAAATCTTTGAGTAATTTTAAAGCTGGTCCGGATTGTTAATAATATTGCTTTACTATAACACTTTACTATTATTTACAAACATAAATTCAAATTTTTTTTCATGAGGCGAATTATAAAGCTAAAATGTTTCCGAATTTTTTTCACTGCCCAGCGCTTTCAAAATTTTGAAAATGAAGGTAAAAGTGAAAAATGTTAGAAATGTTTATATTCATTTAAGGAAGATAAAATTAGTGTTTTTCTGTTTCAAGTAGATTCCAGTCACAAAATGTAACATACTGGGATTTAAAATGTGGCAACATTTGTTCTTTTTAAGCTTTTGTATAATTTTAAAGATGTCCCGGATAGTTGTAACTTAATGGTATCATTTAATTCTGTGTGGGTTGTTCACAAAGTATCTGTTTTGGACAAAATAGGACGTTGTTATTATCATTGCAGGATATCATCTGTTAAATGGCAACAAAAAAATTAAACATTTATTCATGGGTTAGTTGTGAATTTGTGTACATTTTCTACCAATTTAATAAATTATTATTACCGCGTCGTCACCGTCGAGAAGACCTAGGTTCATTATTTTATTCTGGAAACAAGCAAACATTAAAATAATAGATTGCTTTAAGTGAATCTGCCTCAAAATAGGCAAAGAAGGTCTCATCTAACAGAAAAGTTATGGTGATGGTTTTTTGGGACGGAATTATTAGAGAAAACAAAACAACTACTGAAGAATACAAAAGCGCGTTATCCCATTCTCATTTTTCATTCAGAATGCCATATTTCTCATTTTTAAGTCGAGTATTTTGTAAACGTCCTCATGAGAGCTTCATGTCGAATAAATTCTAAAAAATCTTTCATAAGGCATATAATTAAGCTGAAAAATTTTTAGTTTTTCTCTTCACTGTCCAACGCTTTCAAAATCTTGGGAAAGAAGGTTTCACTGAAAAATGTCAGGTATGTTTGTTTTCATTCAAGATGGAGAGATGATAATTATGTTTTTCGGTGTAGAATAGATCCCCCAGTTTAAAATGATATATTTTTTCTTTAAGAATGGGGCAACAGTTAGTTCTTTTCAAATGTTATGATAATTTTAAAAGTATCCTTTTATTGTATGTGCTTGGTATTGAATAAATTCTTAAACATTTTTTAGATGAAATGAATAATTAAACTAAATAGTTTTTCTATTTTTTTCACTGATTACCACTTTCAAAACCTGATAATCAAAGTTTTAGTAAAAGTATATCGTGAATGTTCATTTTCATCGAAGCGAATATTATTTTTTTTCTGCTTTAAACAGATTTCAAATTTCTGTGACAAATTGGAGTCCAATAATTCGATGTTGGAAGTTAAAAACTTCATATATACAATAAAATTTATATGTAACATCTTTTCCACATATAGGCTAACAAATAGAGTGAGCCTTTTTCTCACTCCACCCTATAGTCCATAAGGCAAAAGGTATTAAAATCATTCAAACTCACTAAACGTTCGTATATTTTTCCATATACGATTTAACGATTAAAATACTAGTCCTCCTTCCCTAAAGAAGAATCGTGTGTCTGTTACTGTTTATTTAAAAATAATTTTTAAGAAAATTAGAATTCGCGTATAATAAGCTTTGTTAAAATTAATGAAATTAATTAGGTTAAATAATCTTGAGCGAATGGCTTCTTATACAGGAAGGCAACATTCAGTTGTTGAGAAGCATAAAACCACGATTTCATTATAAAATTTTCATACATAATTTTCAAAAGTTCGTATGCAAGTTGGTTGTCTTTCAGATTTGAACGGGGAAGAATATATTTCAATCAAACTATTTATAATAGTCAAAAGGTGATAATTTTTGAGACATGGACCATATCAGCATATGCGAAGAGAAAATATCTGAATTTTTCCCAGAGAAATAATAACTCTCAACGTACTTCAACTCTCCGGAGTTACGAGTATATCTATAGAATTCACAATGGATATAATTTCGAACAGAGTTTGTGGTAGAATGCTTCAAAAGTTTTTTACATATCTGTTCATGCAAATTAATAAGTTTGTTTTCATACTTATAAGAATAATACGATCCAAACATTATTAATCTACTGTTTTATTTCTTTTGCTAATGATTCAAAATTCGATGCCTGAAAGGAGAAAAAAATTTATAATATTTCATTATAATATTTTCTTTGGTAATTTTGAAATATACATAAAGTGCGTTGATCTCACAAAAATCAAACATAAAAACATGTTTTGAATATAAACCTTTTAAATAATCAAATATGAAGCTTAATTTTCAAACATATATTATATTAGCATGTACAGGTGCGAAATTTTTTAAGATATACGCTTTTTAAGATATACGATATGTATATTTCTGTATTTGCATGTGTATGCATTCTATCTAATGCATTCTAATTTATAGTAAAAGTAAAATATTTCATTTAGCGTCGCACATTTAATTATCAACGAAAAAGGAAGTTCTTTGCTTACATATTTCGCCTTTTAAATGGTCGTAGCTTAATCTCAATAACGATTTAAAACTAGAGTTTTGAAGCTTCTAACTATCGCAGAGATTAAAATAATGTATTAAGGTAAACCTCTATGCAATTTGAATTAGTAATTATCTCAATTTATGAGTTTTTGAAGAATTTCAGGTTCCGACACCCTTAAAAACACGACAAATATATAAAGATAAAAATCCATACATTTACTGAAATATAAATTATACATAATAATTTTCACATATCTGTGTGTGTATGCGTGTGTGTATGTGCGTGTGTTTATGTGTGTCTAGCGTGAACTACTACTGTTGTGCTGGTTTGGTCTCTTCTAGATTTGTGATGCCTTATGTGTGTTATCCACAACAAGAAGATTTCTCCTTCAACATATTTCATTTTACATATTTTGTTATATACAAAATTATCTATATGATGATTTTGCATTTCACAAATAATTGTTGGAATCCAATGAATATAACTGATCATATTTCAGTCTACGAGAGATTTAATCGATCGGTTCGAAGGAATGTTCCCAACTGGAAACTTTCCCATGGACCTGAAGAAAGCCTTCCAGCCAAAGTTGGCCGAGAGAAATCCCCCTATGCACAGTAAACTAAAGAACCAAAAGTCATGGGATAGCAATATGCAAACATTCAAATGGATGTATCATCGCTTTAAAATGTATAAATGGACTTTGCTATGGCTTTTATTTGTACTCTTAAGGGATTCGTGCGAAAAGTTTTCTGAAGTACTATGGCCGCACAATAGGAATTAACAGAATTTGAACGCAGAATGTTAGTTGAAGCTAAACTCAAAGGGAGAAATTGTTAGAGAATTAAAAAATATTGGAATGCACAGTATCAAGGGTGTACCGAAAATGCATAAATTCAGGCGTTACTGCTACCTTGGACAATGCGGTGGCCGATCGCATCCACTTAATGATCGAGATTCTTGAAGTCTGCGTAGAGTTGTCAGTATTACCGAAAGAGCAACACTTCGTCAAATAACAGCAATGTGGAACGTACGAGTAATTGATTCATTGCTGGATAACAGAACACTTAGCAGCCACGTAAGGGATGTTCGTAATATTGAATGAAGTGATGAGAAAACCTGAGCTAGAGCCTTCCTCCCGTAACTTTTTACACCACACCAATGGGAGGACTTGGAGACGCGACAGATTTATTGTGCATCTACCCCGTTACACGACAGGTCTTTAGTGTCATCAAGATTTGAATCCAGGACTCTACAAAAATAAAGCCTGCTGCCATGACTACTAGGCTACGTTGACCAGATGGACCGTTAAACTGTTATGTCCACGAGTTCAGTGCGGAAAATTTCGTGTTGATGGAATAAAGTAACATAAGACTAACATGAGTGCATTTGACATGAATTTTGACGTTTGTCATTTTCTTTTTAATGGGATTATGAGAAACTATTTATTTTATTATTTCTCTTATTGCTGTTGAAATTTTTTTTTGTCTATGAGTGTTTCAATCAACTAATGCAAAGGAATCTTCCATTCCCGAATGCTTGAAAGAATACTTCAAGGCTGGATTTGCAAGCGAAAAGTCCGTTGGGTATAAAAATAATAACATTCATTATTATTAAAATTTGCTTTGCTGATTTCAGTTTAGCATGTGCTAACGTTTTTTCCTGTTCAATTCTGGAAAAAATAAGAATGCTAGAAATGAATATTAGTTAGCTTAAAGTAGGCGTACTTTAGAATCCCTGGCTCCACAGAGGCAATTACTGTCAAGAAAAGAAAATACCATCCTTAAATTTCTAATTCCTTTTTATTTTCACAAGCAAAACATTCTTTCAAGCAAAGCAATACCAATGTAAACAACAACAATAAATAAATAAAAACAGATTATTCTGCCAAGAAAATCAATTATTAAATTAAATATTAAGATAATGGCAAAAGATACATTACTAAAGTAGACAATATTACTTGTATTTTTCTCTGACATTAAAATGAAAGGAGACGATAAATTTTAAATTAAATGAAATATATCTTAGCAATATAAATGTCCTTAAGCAAACTAAAGATAATAATTGTAATCATAATGTATTATAATGTCAATCTTTTGATCTTAACACCATGTAGCCTTTATTTTAAGCGCATAAATTTTTGTTGACACCATTTTCTCAAAACAACATGCTAATAATAGAAATTATATTAAAAATGCATTTGACCTTCAATAAGTCTGGTTTGGACCTTCGATAAGTCTGGTTGGATAAGTCTAGTCATTAACCAATCATATCTTTCTTCCTCTTCTTATTTTAATTAAAAATTCAATTCTGATCTTTAACTCCTCACATTTTTGACATATTTGGAGGGAAATGCAATTTTTGATTCCATTCTTTGTATGGTTCGTCTTAATGAAAACCATCTTCTAACTTATTTCGTTTATTTTAACAACACATATTCATTTGTAATCTCAATGTAAATATGCTTTTATCAAAAACAACAAATAAATTGAAAGATTGATCTAAATTGAGCAACTCGAAAAGAGATAGGAGTGGAGAATGTACCTTGTGCAGGGGCGTTCCCCAGAAATCGTTCCTGAAAAGGTTGGCGAGGGGCGTATGAGGGCGCAGGTCTCTGTTATCACGCACCGCCGCTACGTCGTCGAACACCATGTCGCCCCAGAGAGAGTTACGGTAGCATAGGGCCACCAGAGACACCAAGATCGCTGCGGGAAACACTTTCATCTCGGCGGCCTGCAAAAGGAATGATAGATGCGCATTACCATTACAATAATTAAATCGGACGTGAATAGTATGTTGAATTTGTGTGGGTTTGTTGAAAGCTAGTGAAAAGAGTTGTAGGAATTGCCGACGTGACGAGCATTAATATTAAAGGAATTCGTGATAATCTATTAGGGAATGATTTTGGCTACGAAATAAGTAAGGCATTTATGCAACAATCTTTTAAACTTGTACAAAATATTTATGTTTATTCAATTACATAGATGAATTCAACGGATTCAAGCAAAATAACAGAAATCTATAAGCAGAAAGATTAAACTACTAAAACTACTTTATGGATTGACATTAGTTGCAATATTATTCAACAAAAGGGAGAAGCGATTTTTTTCCCACCAGGTGGAGACCAAGTAGTTCAAGTCCTATATTTGACTCTATATATGCTTTATGTTGATGTTATGAAACGTATGACAAAACGAATATTGTTAATATATGTGTGAAAAAGAAATACATATATATTATAGTACATCCTTTTTAATGCGACGTTTGATGGTTCGGCACATTCTATAATTTAGCACCAGATGGGCCATTCATTTTAGGGGTTTTTCGTGTGGATTCCAGTTCTGTTGACTTTTACCGCCAGATAACGGTCGTATTTTTGCCCACTATTTATAGCAACTCTCAGTTTTCCTTTCAGTATAGCGTTTCTTGCTTTTAGAGGTTTTAAAAATCATATTGGCACAAAATTACAACTGTGTATATATGGTGTGTTGTACAGTGAAATGTTCTCGAAGACTTGTCAATGTTCTTCAAGAGCTAGTAAAACAAATTAGATTAAGCATTTAACCCTCAGTATACAGTAAAAGATATATATATATATATATATATATATATATATATATATATATATATAATGATCTGGAAAAAGGTGATAGGATAGCTGAGGTAGTCTAGTGGTCATGGGGTCCCAATCTCGAGACTTGGGCGTCGAATCTTGGGTTCGAGTCCTAATGCCACTAAGGACTCACTATGAAGAGAAGTTGATGCATTTTAAATATATTGGGGATCTAAGTCCTTACCAAAGATTAATGGGGAAGTTAGGAGGATTCCAACTAAAGTGTGGTTGCCAGAGATTCTAAATTACAAAGAAAATTTAAAGTAGATAGTCAATGAAATTAATTGCTCCACTCTTAGAGAAATTTAAATAAATGGCTAAATAACGTACCTAGCACTATACAATTTTGTACGTATTGTTATGCTGAAAGTTTGAACTTCGTTGTCTTCGCTTCAGAATGATTACTGTGGCAGGAAGTATTATTTTACCGACAGAGAAAGTATATGAAGACATATTTGCTTCTGATGCGATATTTGTTGCGTATTTTGAACTGCTGTGATTTTGCGAACTTTAAGTTGGTGCAACCGTGTATTCACATGTGAGTTTTAACTGCTTCCAGTTCAGAAGAAATGTTTTGTATTTTCTTGAGAATCTCGGAATAAAAGCTGTGTTTACTCGTTTTTTAATCTTTCATTCAGTTTACTTGATTATATTGGAGGTGTGGACCTATCCTACATTTGAAATGTAATCAACCGCATAACATTATATTTTGAAAATGTATGGAATCAAAATAAAGGAATAAAAGAATTTCGATATTTTGGTCACTTTTATAGCCCTATTCCTCTTTTCTTTTATTCAAATAATTTCTGATTTATGGGAACAATCTATCGAACATATAAACTAGAGCTTTATCATTCTGTTTCAATTTCGATTTTTTTAAAACCAGAAGCAATGCATATTTAATTAATTTTTTTCAAAATGTCTTCCGTTTTCGTATGTATTTATGCAAACCTGCTATCGAATAAGAAATTGGATCGAGCTGAGCGAAACAGATTTCTTTGCAAATTCTTATTAACTCGGAAACACACGACTGAGGCGCATGATACTTTTTTTACTCGAACCAGAATGAAAAATAGCTGCTTGCCAGATGGCCTTCGCAACATCTTTCCTCCCATACCTCCCTCTTCCCTTCCTGAAAGTAACAAACCTAATTTCTCTTCCTCTAGAGCGCATCATCCCTTTTAATAAATAATTTCGAACCGATTCTTTTAGCTCAACGGACGGAAATGAGAAAAAAAGCAACAGCCTAAATCCCGTTGAAATGAATCCTGAAACAAAAGATTCGATCGGAAAGAAGGAAGAGTAACTCTCAACTTTGCCATTTATCCAATTTCTCTTCCACCTTTCGACACCCCATTCAATTTTTGTAAAATAAGGAAGAAAAGGGGGGGGGGAGAGTGAGAGAGAATTTTAATGAAACTTGTTTCGCCGAACGAGTTGGTGCCTTTAAACGCATGTTCCAAAAGGGTGGAGGAAAGATGAATGGTGTGGTACCCCCACCTGAACCATTTCAATCCCTGCAACTTCAATCTCGTGCAGACACCAAATGAAAACAGAAAGGAATAGATGAGTAGAAGAGGTAATAGATATGCTCCTCTTGTTTTTCTCTCACCCTTTCCCTTGTTTAGTGGTGGTTGAACTCCGAACAAACTTAAGAAAGGATCGGTCGATTGTGAAAAATTAAAAGTAAGGAAAGATCCGCTTCTTTTGTTAGATGTAAGGAAGATTGTATCCGAAGAAAAACCTTGTAGACATGCAGATTCATTAAAGAAGGTAAGCTTTTGATTTGTTTTATTCTTCCCAGGCAATGTCTCCCTTTCCCTACGATTGAAAACTTGCATTGAGTTCTTAAAATATAGCTGTTTACTGCAATTTGATACTACTGGGTGTTCTAAAAGTTTCCATATTGACGATTCATAAATGTATTAAACAAAAAGAACAAATTTAAAAACAATTATTTTTTTGCAAATGGTGAAAAGTCTTTATAACATCCCAAAGAAAATAATTCTGTATCTACAATTATTGCAAATATTCAAAATAGTCACCCTTTCTAAGAAGCAAACTGAACGCTTTTTTTTGCATATTTTGAGAAACTAGTTTTAAGATGCTGGAAATAACTTCTTATATCCTTTGAGTAATTTGACAATTTTAGATAATCTATTACTTGCTGATTATTTTCATGAACGTTTTTCTTTACGTATTCTAACAAAAAAAAACAGTCAGAGAATTTTCAGATAAAGACAATGCGATGGCCAAAGATCTCTTGAGAAGAGCCGATCGCCTGAAAAACCTCTGGATGCATGCTTATAGATCCACTACTCGTAAAGCATATTGTGCCGTCATTTTTCAGCCACGAATCTCGTTCCTTTGATCTGAACATGCCTTTACATTTTTTCTGTGATGACATGTAAAAAAACGAATTTATGAAGATAATACGCAATCATTGCGTCTATTCATCCCATTTAATTGATTACCCTGTTTTTTTTTATCAGCATTGCTTCATTTTTTACATTAATTTATTTCAAACTTATCTGACTTGGGGTTAAAAAATCCCCACTGTAATTTGTTTCGTTTTTTAAGAAAAATTGGCTGCTTTTTACACCAAATTTAAAATTTTAATTTTTCAGTATTTCTTTTTACGTCAAGCATAGTATTTTATTTATGTTTTGGTAATCATATGTTTTTTTTTTTTAAAAAAAAAAAAAACTGGAATAGCTTAGGCAAATACTTGGTGCTGCACAGCCTGATGCAGCAATTGCGCCATAAAAACCTTCAATCACACATACTCCTCAAATAACAGAGGATATGAAAATTGCAACATCATTATATCTTCTTTTATTATATAATCATAAATGATAAAAGAAGTGACTCACAGCATGTTGAAACTAGTTTCTCGAAATATGCGGAACAGAATTCAATTTTGCCTCGTAGATAGGGCGGCCATTTTAAACATTAGTTGCAAATGCAATTTCAAAAATTTTTCTGTGTTATGGCAGAACTGCTTCTTACCTTTAGCATAAAAATAACGGTTTTGAAATTCGTTGTGTTTGCTTAATAAATTCACGAATCGTCAGTACAGAAACTCTTAGGACAACAGTGTATTCATCATGTGCAGGAATATATAAATGTTTTTTTTCCTTTCAAATGAATTTAACAGTCGGAGGTAGTTGCGTAATATGCGAACAAGAAAAATGATTGATAAAAACACTTGTTTTGGTATCCCAATAAAAAAAAACTGTGAAACATTTATTTTTAGATATAGGTGATAGATAACGTAATTTTGAAGTGATAATGTCGACAGTTGATTTGATATATAAACCTCCTAAATTCTGCATCAAACCAACGGGAAAAATAAGGTCTCATAAATCAGTCTCGCAACTAAAATAGTATAACGAAATATGGGACATGTACTTATTACCACTTCCAGAATCTGTAACTTAATGAATAAGCTGCCACGGGTCTGAAAAGTTACAGGACTTTGAATTAAATTTAGTTTCTTTCACAATTAAAGCTCTGCACGAGGTATATTGACAGCAAGTATCATTTTGCACCAATGTCTGGCCACATGAATAATAACCGATTTTGCCTCTCCACACCATACTACGAGAGGATTTAGAGACTCAACATTTAGTAACCATCACATTTCAGAGCTAGTTTTTTATGGAATGCAAATTTTAATTTAGTATAGTTGCGTAACAATCAGCATGAAGAGCCTGTGATAGTTTGCGTTCATATGTGATGGCTTTTTTTCTCTTGCTCTTACTCAGACATTATAACTTATCCTTCCGCGATAGCTAGATTAAATAAAAACCCTATCTTTAACAAATAAAAACAAAATTTATATCCGCTGCTCCATTTGTCTCGGAGCTTGCCTCCACTCCTACTTGTCCCTCATGTGTGCATGTGTCGTCTGACTACATTACATTGGCAGCCCCTTTCGCGTCTTTAGTTTAGCAAAAGAGAAAATATCACTCCAATTTTCTCAGGCCAACAGGTGCCTATATTACAGAGCCATCGAGATGCAATAAATAATTTGTCACACCAATCTTCAACTAATTTTATTCTATCAGATAATGATCCAAATAAAAGTATATTACTTTGAGGACGTTAATCTAATATCATCATTAACTGAAAATTATTATTGGGAATTCTACTTATTTTTTTTATTTCCTGTGAAAAAGCAATTATTAATATAAAAAAGGAGCAAGAATATGAAGTGACAGAAGTTATGTCATCAAACTTTCTTTAGCACACTATTAAAGCGCCTTTTCTGAGTCGTCTTGAAGCGATGCACAATTACGGAAGTGGTCTCTATTCATTGGATATGCCGAATTACTGAGAGGGCATCCAGATGTCGTAAAGATTTCCAATGCGATAGAAATGCTCTCCAAGCAAATGCACAGACTTTCAGATACAACTAAGACAGAAGTTAAAACGCCTTACTTCTCTAGTCAGGTGAGGCGTTTTTTCAGCCTAGTTGGTTATGGAACAGCAGAAAGTGACTGGTCAATTTTTCTTCGGACCCACTGGACCATGGTTCGAAAAAAGCCCTGCTGGCATCCAAGGTTATGCAGTGATTCTCTTCAACAACAGCACCGAAATGGTGACTCAAGACTTGAACACTATATGGTAGAACAGTTCATAATAACTGACTGGATATACCCCCGACGAAAAACACTTGCCTCTGTATGTCTAACTAAGACAAACGCACACAAATCACAGCTAGTGAAATTCCGGCTCTGGCGCACATGTCGACGAGACCCTCCATTGAACACGAGACTGCCGACGACTTAAAATGGAAACTGTCCTAAGCAAAACTCAACTCAATTGGGAGGAAATGCATATCAATTGCAGTAATGGCTAAAAAATTCTAAGAAACCTTCTGCACAAAATACCAGTTTTTCTCTCCGTATAATCACGATTATACTGAAGGGGAAGTATGCTGCGACTCTCTTCTACAACAATGCCAGAAGTTAAAACGCCTTACTGAACTATCCAGATTAGAAGTCTTTTCAGCCTAGTTGGTTGAGATAGGACAAAAAATGGGATCGATCATCTTTTCTTTCAACCCACTGGTCTAGGGTTTGAAACAACAGCGGTACTCAAGGACAAACACTTTCTCTCTCTCCACGGGGTAGAATAACATCCTCCGATGCTTCGGGGAAAACGTTCTACGCCGAAAAGTCTTGACACGGCAGGATACAAGATTGAGTAACAGCTAGCCGCCTTGGCCCGCTGGGAATTGTCAAGAGATCTTCAGCTCACCAGCTCTTTAACTTTATCCTATTTTGAATTAGAGATACATAACATTTATCAATTAATTGCTTAAAATCTAACCTTATAGAAAGGAATAAAAGTGCCGAAAGTCTCGTTTGAAGTAGGCCTTTTTTCTCAACCTTAGGGTTGCCCTTTCCAAAAAAACCCACAGTGGTCAGGTATTCATTGAATCACTACACGTTTTAACCTCATAAATATCTCCCACAAATATTGCCGATATCGTGAGATTTCCACTTATGGGGGTGGACTAGTTGAACTAATGGCCTAAATACGGGCTTGGGAATCAGAAAATGTAAGACCATTCGAAAAATTATCCTCAAAAGAAATAAATATTTTAGAGAAATTCGGAAAACCTCCACTTCTCCTTTAAAAGGTATTCGATATTTTCTTGTAGAGGCACAGAAGGATAATAAGTTCGATAAGACTATTGAGTCTTGAGTAGTGAGATTATCAAACGGGTAATCTGTAGAGGTATTCCTCTTAAAAGGTTCGACTGAAAGATACATATTTGTTTCAATCTGTACACTATCAAGTGTATTGGATGGCTTTGCAATATCTACGTATCTTAATAACAGGAAATAGTTTGTTTGAATAAACTGGAACTGAATACGATAGACTTCTGATGACTGGATCCAAGTCAAATATACACTCTTAGCAGCTCTCCTCACATTGCTCGCACATATACGGTGTGCTCAAATATCTCGCTACTTCCTCGATATCCTCTTATCTCAAATTCTTCTAATACATCCAATCTTCTGTCTGATTCACTTCACTTCTTACATAATAATACTAACTTACTTAAGTCACGGCTCTTTTGCAAGGCGAGCTTCTAAACAACTTTATAATGTATTCCTAAGGGATAGTTAAAGGGGATTGCGCTGAGAACCATTGCAAACTCAATTTCAATATCTTTGATCACAAAACTCGAGACTGTAGCTTTTAGATCATACTACACCCGATGCGATAATTTTTTTCTAAGCTTGAGCGACTTTTTTTGTTCAATACATTGTAAAGTTTAATATAGGATGTATTTCTTTATATGATAATCTAGCAATAGTATAGTGCATGCACTGTGTATAAGGTTATTTTCCATTTATGAAAAGAAAATTACTCGTTTCCAAAAAGAATGAGAATGGAAAATGTAATGTAAACGTGATGGAGGGTATGACAGCTCCCACTACACTATTCTAAATAAATCCACGTAGAAAAAAGTGGCTATGGACTGCTTTCACCGTGCTCAGTTTCTTGAGGCGTATAGTCTAGGAACCCGCAGATACTCAGATTAAATCCTGTATTCCACAAAAATGCGTGAACTACGCCATCGAAGAAGTGGCCCTGCCTTTAAGACTAAAGGGCACTTCGTCTTAATTTTGCATTACTGATTGATGTATGTGTTAATGCAGTTGAAACATCATAAACTTTCTCTCACACGACCTTGATCTGACACCTTCAAATTTTCATCTTTTCACTTCTTTAAAGTCATTTATGGGTGAAGAAAAAGCTTCCAATCGATGATGGGGTTCAGGGGGCAGAAGACTTTTTTGATCAAGGTATAAGAAAGTAGAGTTGGACATCAAAAGATGTGTATAATAACACAAGAAAATTAGGCTTATGTATTTAAAATTTTAATTTTATCAAATTTAAGAATGCTTCATAAAGAATTTTATTATGAAAATTTACACTTCATTTTTTATTCTAATCATTGTGTATTAAAAATTCATATGTATCCTTTCACTAAAAATATAGAAACAAGTTTATGCACATAGTAATAAACGTTTGCAAATACTGCAAACTAAAATAAAATATATTTATCTACTATTTTGTGGGTTTTAGTAAGAAAATAATATCTAATAAATTGTATGTTAAAGCATTGGAAGCGGACTTTTTAAAACGTTTTTATGAATTTCACTTAGTGTGTGTGTGTGTGTGTGTGTGTCATCAAATTTTCGATCGTTAATTTAACCAACTTCCCATCAAGCTAGAGTTTGAAATTTTGGGAATCGTCCGTACTCGCCTAACAATGCAATATTTAGACATTTGCGACAAGTTTTAACTAATATTTTCTTTAATAATACAGTTTAGCCCAAATACTTGGCGAGATTTCAAAAATTGGCACCAAACTTGGCGATTTTTTTTTTTTTTTGGCTGAGCGTTAAATCCGTGAAACGGAACAGGGTAGCCACATTTGGCA
>BMAW01111208.1:212545-237078 GCA_019974015.1 Nephila pilipes
TTTGTGTGTGTGTGTGTGTGTGTGTGTGTGTGGAGAAAGTCACAGGAACGCTGTAATGGTTTGAGCAATCTCTGGTTTCGCAGAGTATTCAATTATTTATTCGTTTTTATACAAATGACTGCTTTTTCTTTTGTTATGTACTTTTCTTTGTTTGTTAGCTTGCAATGCTAATTGTGTTATTTTTATTCATTTATTTGTTTAATTTTATACACATATACTTGTATGTGCGAATGCATTTTATTATACGGTGGTTACCTGTATATCTTCAAAGAAATGGGAGCAATACTGTATTTCAAAACCTATTTTTAAAATGATTTTAACCAAGAACAAATAAATTAGGATCCTATATATAAAATTCATCAATAAGATTAGAGTTATGAAAGTCAACTGATTTCGAAAAAATTGTTTTTTTTTCCTCACAGTTTTTTCTGAATAAAATGAAAACAATTTTGAAAGCATTTCATAGGACACCTTTTTCCAGATTAAATCAAGCCCTCTCTTTGCTAATATAAATTTAATGAAAGACTTAAAAAAATGTTAATGTATTGCAAAAAGTTTGGTAACGTATTTCTCCCTATTTTCAAAATATTCCGTTTTTCTTTATTAAAAAACACTAAAAAACTCTAATCTTCTTAAAACATTTTTTATCATCAACTATTTTTAAGGATTTATTTATATTAATGTATTAAAATGCATTAATGAATGAAGAAGAATTCGGGATGCGAAATTTTAAATTTAAATTCATAAGCGTGAGGCATTTTTTATAACAGTCCTAGCCGAAGAATTAAACCGATGCTTAAAAAAATGCTCCGCATTTTTTAAGAATTAATGAATAGGTTAAAGAATTTTTTTCGAAATAAGGCCTTGCTGTGCTCTTGTATGTGTTAGAAGGAAAGGGCATTTTTTTTTAATTTTTGTAATAGAAGAGACTTCATTTAGTGGTGTTTTTAAGGGGGTAGTGGAGGCGGATAATTTAGTCAACATTGGATAAAGTCTTCAATTCGAGTTCATAAATAAATTCTGAAAATTATTTTTACTCGTTGAATTCTGAAATTTACTCTTTTAAAGCTTTAGAAACTTTCATTATGCAAATGTGTGTTATTTCAGGGAGTCAAATGAGATTACGCGAGTGTTTCTGTAAATTAATACAGAAGACCGAGTTCTTGATTTACGTTAGCATTCTTCATTTATGTATGAAAATAATTTTACTTTCAAATACCTAATCATCAAAAATTAAGCCATAAACTTTCTTCAAAGTTCACCGACTGTGTGAGGTTCGACTATTTGTGATTTTCTCTTCATTAACCTCGGGGACTTAATAGTAATTTATGTGTGAGAATTACATAAAATTACAATTTCTTCCCAACTAAAATGAAACGTAATTAATTAAATAAGATGAGGAAAGAAGTGCAGTGAATTGAACTATAGACAGTAATACATTAATGAAACAGAATTAAAACAAACTGAAGGGAGATGGAAGATAACGCAAGATGTGATAAACATTTTTAAGTTCTAAAGAATTATCGTAGTTAATATTTGGTATTGAAGCGAATCATGGTTAAAGTTCAAAGATAAAGGCAATTTATGAGAAGTGTTTGAATCAGAACGAGTGAATTGGTAAGTTAAGTCTTTATCAGTTGACCATAATCTACAATTGACGCGTTAAGTGGGGTTTGTGAGAGGGTTAACTTATCTATACTTCAAAGATCAATAAAGTATTTTAACTTGTATTTACGTATCTTCGACTGGAGTCTTATTATTATTGAATGTGCAGTTGAACGGAATGATGGTGATAGAATTAAATAATGACGGATGATGGTGACAACTGTTGCAGAGGATTCAAGTTTTTCCCTGAGAAACAAACACCATAAATATATTTTATGTTTATATATATATATAAACAAACAACATATATGATGTTTGCTTATATATATATATAAAAGTAGAATTGGAAAGGAAAGAAGTTTATTCAAGAAGCAGTAAAAATGAAAAGGATCTATGTTATTGATACTGTGATGCTGGTTATAGTTAACTTTTCATTTAGCATGAATAGGTTGATAAAAGAAATGGGATTAGACATAAAAAACAAAGGATCAGACACAGTTAGAAGATAAGATTCTTAAGAAAAACATAAAGCGAGCATAAGAGACTTGTGTAAACATCATATTTAACCAATCACAAAAAAAATAACAATTAAATACATCGTTATGCTGCAAATTTGAATGTTTGAAAAGCTATTTGAAATCGTTTTGAACACAAATTTGAGCATAAAAAGCTATAACATTTACATATCTGGCAAAAAAAAGATAAGTGTATCTGCATTTGATCATAGTTTACCACCTGAAGGATTTGTGCAAATGGGCTAACATCTCGTTTTGCAAAAATTGCTATTTCGCAGTTTATACGTATGAATCCAAAATTATATAATGTTCCGTTTGCATAAAGTTTTAGATTTCTTTTCTGTGCTATTCTAATGAAAATTATCTTTTTTTTCATAATAAGATATCTTTTTAAAATCGTTTCAAAGTCTTAGATGTAGAAGTAGTATTCATGCGTGTTTTCTCGAAGTTTTTTTAAAATATGTGATTACTAATAGCTTTAGAAATACTTAGCTACGAGTACAATAGAAAAATGACATTCATATGCGATGATTTATCATAAAAAAAGAAACAGTTTTGACTCTTAGGAAAGCTAATGTAGAGTATACATAAAAAATATCATAAATTTAACTCTAGATTTAAATTATTTTATTCCCATTTAATACCACAATTTTAAACGGGACTTCTCGTTCTTTATATATTAATTAATTTCAGAATGTATTGTGTCAAATTTCGTAAAGTATGGCATAATTCAATCTAATTTCATCCCTAAAATGCTTTACTAAAAAATATTTCTTTCGTAAATTTGGTAGAAGAAATCGTTCAATTATTAAAATGTCTGCCTGTAGAGACTTAGAAAATTTCGATAGGTGGCTTCACCAATAGCAATCTTAATAATACAATTACCCAGTCAAAGTAAAATATGATTATGCGGATTGCATATAAAATTCACTATAAAGACGACTTTTATTCACCTCCTATTTTACACACACACACTCACACTCATATATATATATATATGATCGTATAAGAACCCGTATATGAAAGGGAAATTAACTATAGTATTTTTTTTGCGCAGGACAACCTTCAAAACCCAAAAAATTATTCTTTGGAGCAGATTAACTAGAAGCAAGCCATTGTTTTGATAGTTACTTGTTTTCGGGTGTAATGTGATAAATACGGGTATCTTCAATTGAGACAACCTAACGTAAGAAGAGAACATGGAACCAATCGAATGGTAATAATAAAACAATCGAATGGTAATCGGATAAAAAAAGAACCTATGAATCAGTATCAACTTTGTTCTGGCACCGTTTAAAAGATGAGAGCCACATCAATGGTACCACCAATTTTCCTCAGCGACGCCCTATGTCATCAAAAATAGGTAATTTTTGAACCATATCCTGCATATAAAACTTAAGAATATCGATGTATGAAAATTATATGCAGATTTTTTTTGCCTGATGTTTATTGATATGTTTGTTCCATCATGTAATTTTATTTTGAGAAGATCAATGAATGTTGAACAGATTAGTGAGACTAATGAGCTATTTTGAGTTTAACATTCAGTGGCACGCACCAACTCAAACTATTTGTGAGCAGTATACATCAATTGTTCACTCACCGGATTTGATTGATGTTTGCATTCTTTACATCTCTTTCAATAAAAATTTCTTTTTTTTTTAATTCCCAAAAATATTTGATAAATCACCACATGGATTTTCTCAATATCGTAAGGCGACATGGCATCCAAGTGGTCTTAGTTGCAAGGATTCAAGCAATGTTCTTCAAGTTGAGAAGCTAGTTCGATTCCCGATACGCTAAGGACCTGTCGTATGGAATAAGAAGGAAAGCTGAGTTTAAATTGTAATTAGAGTTCACGAAGTCCACATAAGATTAGGTACGAATTTATTGATTGATTCATAAATAACATCACAATTAGAAACAACACGAGATTTACTGGCGATAGGCATCGTAATTATGAACTTCGGTCAAGAGAGAAAACATTTGCGCAGACCTCCCCTCACCAAACTTCTATACATTGTCCAAGTGAGGATATTGAGTTTCGATAGATTAAAAGTGCGGGAATTCGCTACACGAAGTATTTTTCTGGCATTAGGACTCGAACCTGCAGTTCGAAAGAAGAAACATTGGCCATAAACTCACTACCACTCGACTATCGTGACCACAGGTGAGTTACAAAAATATAAGATTTTTGTCGCCCTCGTTTCTTAACAATGATTCAAAACTCTACGTCCATAATATCCTCTTCGTGATTTGGTAAAGTTATTTGGGAAAAAAAAACGAAATTAAAAGGGATGGAAAAATTGTTAACAAAACGAATTAAAATATCTCGATGCGTTAAAAATTATAAATGCATTCAAATATTTATGTTAGTGCAGTTTTTTCGATGACATCTTTCCAAACTAATACCATATTACTAGAAACGACGTCTTCGAAGTAATTAATAAGCAACTCCGCACAAAAGGCACCTTCTCCTGGTGGAATATTATATTTCTGTGTTTATTGACTTTTGTTCTTTTAGATAGAGAAGCATAGAGCAAAAATTAAATAAATAAAAGCTACGAGACTCTCTCGGTAGAAAAAAGGAACTCTCCAAACTCACTTAATGAGTTCTCGTTTCCAGGATTCTAATTAAACAGTTAATTATCAGCTATAACTGCTCTCTTGGACTCTATACCTCCACTTTCCCCCTTCTTTTTCTTTCGGAAGGAAATAAAAATAAACCGAACAGAAAAAAGATTTCACTCCCTCTTCCCATTAAAAATTAATCCCAAACAAAAGGATGAACCACTTCTACTCTCGCCACTGTTTCGAATTCACAACAGATGCTGTTTGCTAAGTATTTATTAATAACTCTCTTCGGTTGAAGCAGTAATGAATTTCTCTTTAGTCTGTTGAACGCTTTAATTAATTCCTGCTACTAATGAAATCGAGCTACAGTTTCCAAAGAGCATGCATTTAGTTCAATTAATATTGCACTAGAACTATAGGTTTGGTTACTGAACATCTGACTTCTTCATTTTGAACCACTTCCTGTAGAATTAATACCTTGTAAGCCGAAATATCGCTCTAAAGATGTTCATATTATATTACAATGTCGTAGTTTGACTGTCTTAGGGATGTAGAACAACATAGGCTGTTGTCTCTAACGTCAACACCAAAGTACTATTTATTGAATGTTTTTAAGTATATATATTTCTGTTTGACTTAAGTTCAATTAACATCAGTCAATAGGTCTTGTAATTTTGAACCACGTTCAGACGACAATGTCGATATCTGAACGGGAACTCCACCTTTTCACTTCACGCGACACCTACATGAGGATTTCTGAGCATCATCATATTGTTACGAATCTACGATGACTCTTCCCTGCAACGTTACTTTTATCAAACAAAATATATATTTACAGATATTTTGTCGATTAGCCAAGGAAACCTTAAGTAATGATCCCTCAACATTGGCCATGGATTTGATAAGAAATTTGGCGACTTTATTGCTAAAAAGTTGTTTCTCGAAAATCCTGGAATTTTGTCCATATCTCGATTTGGGTGAAATTTATAGACTTTTCCCGAATTTTTCTGTAACATCCCACTTGGCAAGAACAGTTTTTAATACATAAATGCAAATCCGATACTATTCGTCGGCATTGGATGAATGGATCTGTGAAAGAATTGTAGAAAGTATGAGTGAGTGAATTTGCTGGGAAGTAGTTTGTATATGCCGTGGAATCTGTGGGGACTGCCGGAAGCTATCGGAGTATTTACGAAGCATTATCTTAGAAATTTGTCCATGGTGTGAATTAATAACCTTGTGAGTTGTCCGTTATTGAAAGTTCTGTGACTGTAACTTCAAGTATTGTATCTATTTGTGTTGCTAATCTGTGCAAATGCTGCCTTTGTTACTGTTGTGTTGTTAATCTGTGTAAATTAGGCTACCTGTGTTCCTCTTGTTCTGAATATTCATCAATGATGCTTCATTTTCGATTTTTCCTCGTGTTGGATTGATTTCACTCAGACACCCACATAAGATTGAGAGTTTTGTAACAATTTAATGAGCATCATTCGCCTTCATACGACGAGTCTACAGCGGGAACGGGTGAGTGAATGAGTTACAGTAGGGTCTGTCGCGTGAAGGAAATTTGAGGTTTATGGCGCGAGAATCAAATCCAGGCATGCAGCGCCAAACAATATTGGTTATCTAAGACGTCAGAAAAGAATGAAGAAAAGGTAATAAGTTGACAAGAAGAGTTGAAAATAGAGATGGAAATCGCTAGCATATCTCGGGGTGCGTCACACTTGTTTATCAAAGACAGTCAAACCCATATGAAAGAAAAATATCGTTAGGGAACCTAGGGGAAATGATTCTTTACTTACGAGTACCTAAAGAATGTAAATCCTCGAGAGAAAATCTTAGGGAATTGAGCGTACAACGCAATTGAAATATTAATATCATACTTAGAAACAAGACGTGGGATATTGGTAACGGATCTCGTAATTTTGAAATACGAACAAGTGACAACGGATGACGCCTAATTTGGTATTTGCCTTTCTCAACTTCCATACTTTCAAAGTCACAAAACACAAAATTGACTTCCTTTTTAGTTACATTCAACTCATTTCAAAGAGAAATAAAGTTTGTGTTCATAAAAATTATACAGCTGCTTTTTTTTTTTTTTTTTTCATTACTCCTTTTGCTTCAGTGTAACAAACTTTGGTAGAAATGGATTTATGAAGAAAAGATAGGAAATGTGTGTGTGGCCTAACTTCCTTCTCTAGCTATATATCTCACAAAAAAAAAGAATTTTGTAACATTTTGAATTTGAAAGTGAAAATTTAAGAACGCGAGTGTTGGTGAAGTTTAATGATACAAGAGCCAGGTGTGTAATTATGCTGCGCCAAACAAGGTGCAACTGCGATCCGGACATTTGAAAAAAATAGAAAAAAATCAGTTGACAAGAAGGAGGGTCGGAAATAAGAAAGGATCGCTAGGATATCTCAGGGTCGCGTCACTAGCGTTTACCTAAGACAATAAACCCCATGGGAAAAAATGTCACTTGGGTGCTTTGAGGTTATGATTCTCATACCTGCCTAAAATGATAAATCCCTGAGAGAAGTGAGAATCTGAAGTCAATACCTAAATTATTTGGAAATATAAAGATGTTAGATAGTATTAATAGCCACGTGTTTTTCATTATTTTCAATTTCGTTACAGTCATCACTATCTTAGGTTATAATGAGAATGACTGTATTACC
Organism: Nephila pilipes; assembly: GCA_019974015.1. Lineage (NCBI taxonomy): Eukaryota > Metazoa > Arthropoda > Arachnida > Araneae > Nephilidae > Nephila > Nephila pilipes. The sequence continues at coordinate 219,921 of BMAW01111208.1, forward strand.
CTCGGGAACAGAGAGATGTTCGCGGACACACGGCCGACATTGTTTTCGTGGAGTCGTGATTTCAAGTCCTATACCACTAAGGACTGGCCGTGTAGTGGGACTAATGCATATTAAATCTGATTGAGGCTTCAAGTCCTCCTGTTGGAGTAATGTAAAAGCTTAGAGAAGGAGGGTCAGCTCAGGTGTCGTTTTCGTCACTTGACCGAAACTTCGAATTACGAGGTTCGTTGTCAATAGCCCTCATGTTGTTTCTAAGAACTACGTTGATAAGCAATATCAATCTCTAACCTTATTTAGATGAAGTAATTGATGCAGAAAAACGCACAAAAGTATTTAAAAAAACCAGTCTTTTAATATGTGGCATGACTTTCCACCTAGAATGAATGTCTCTACAATAAAAAATATTTTATTAAATAACTTCACAAATAACTTCTTTAAAAGTACTTACTGTAGAATTTTTTCTGTCTTGTTGCTTAGTTATTTTCTTTGATTTAGACACTTCATTGTAATATCATAATAACCACGGAACGTTTCGAACCCCATCTGTAATATATATTTCGTATTAAAAACCGTTTCGAGAACATTATCACACAAACTGCTTTGCCCATCAAACTTATTTTCATAAACCCGCCAACTCGCATTTAAATTCCCAGCTGGCGTGCTAATCGATAGACTTTGGTACCGCTTCCAACTTATCGCATGAAATTGGGTGACTCTTTAGGGAAGGAGGAGGGGTCGACGAATAGTAGAGTTGAGTAGTCACTCCATTAAACAGGCCTGGAGGGTGTCCGCATGAGATAAGGGGGGTGTCGTGTTCGGCTGCGAAAACAAGGATCTCTCGAAAGTTTGCAGAGACATTAACGATTTTCTATTAACAGTTTTACACGTGTCGAGCGATTAAGAGGGGACGGAGAAGACCTGCCTTAATATTGGGGGAATGTATGATTAGAAATCACGTGATTACAAGCCGAATTATGAGAAGGGGCTTACTAAAGATATTGTGATAAGAACTAAACGCCTTTGGAATAAATAGGACGTAGAAAAATTATCTGCATGCAATTTTTAAGAATTTTTAGGAAGAAGTATTTTTAACAAAGTCACATTCATTGTTTTGGGCCCTCAGGGGCTTAAGGTGGTACGAGAATCATGACCTCGAGGCTCCCTAGTAATATTTTTCTTTCCCATGGGGATAATTTCTAGTAAACACTAGTGATGTGATTTCAGGATACCCTAGTGATCCTTCTTTCTATTTTTGACCCTTCTTCATGTCCCTTGAGTTTTTCTATTTTTTTTCAATCTCAAATCCCCGTGGCCGCGGTAGCCTAGTGGCCAGCGGTTTTCGTTCAGTTGCGAGTTCGATCCTTGGCCGCTAAAAACCTACCGTGTATCCGGGGCTGATGTTCGTTAAATCGGTTGGAGCCCAAAGTCCTCCTGTCGGCGTGGTGTGGAAGTTAGGAGAGGGGGTGCCAGCTCAGGTGTCGCCCTAGTCATTTGATTGAGGCTCAAAATTACGATATCCATCGCCAATAACCCTCGTGTTGCTTCTAGTGCAACGTTAATAAAAACTAAAATAAAAAAAACAATCCCAATTCCATCTTGTTTTCTTGCAGCGAAGCCATATATGGATCTTGCACCAATTAACTTCACAATCACACACTCTTTGACGTTTTTAGGAATAATTACGAATGAAAACACAGTATGGAAAACATACTTATGAATGTAGACAAATATTCAATAACATATTTTTTTGAGGTTTCCATGAAGATTTCCTGGATAAGTTGTGGAAGTTAGAAGAGAGACATACCAGATAAGGTGTTATACTCTTCATTTTACTTTGGCTTAAAAATATTTGAGATCCGGTGCCAATAGCAATTGTGGTGCCAATAGCAACTTTTCATACTGTGCTCTTTCGATGCCAAATTGACGCATTTTGTTGATTTCTTTTGCGAAATCCTGTGGCTTGGAATGAACTTTGAATTTATTATGCCTTTTATGCATCGTTTTTTCAGAACTTTTTGTAGCAACTTCAATAGGTTAAAAAAAGAATTGGCAAAAGCACCATTAAGTAAAAAAAACACGAGTCAATCAAGGCTTGTCACCTATCGCCAAAGCAAGACTCAATCCAAAAAGCATGCCAAATTTTTGGATTTTAGTTAAAAAGTGCCCTTTTATGATGCTAATAAATCATAATTTATTCAATTTAAAACTTAAAATATGTATCGTAACACCAAACGAACTTACACTAATATCGGGGAATTATTTTATTTGAAAAAAGTGTTTCAATTTTTAATTCTTGAACATTTATTGAAAGCAAATTGAATAGATTTAATATCAAAACGTATTTAAATATATTACTTCCACATTCAGAATCATCATTTGTTCTGTAATAACTAAAATTAATTAAACAAAAGTTGGAAGTTAGGACTGTTAATTATAAAGATTTAATGAAAGGAATTAATATTTTTAAAGATATTTCACCCGGTTTCTTTTTTGGTTGTTGGGAAACTTTAAAATATTTAAACTTTAACGCATTTCAGTCTGGTATTGATATTAATTTTGCATACTTTCGCGGAATAACCTTCGATAAAAATTCTCAGAAACGCAAAAGATTTGTTCGATTTTCAAAACTGAACGATCTCAAGCGTGAACATCGAAATAAAAATACAGTCACTGAAACTTGACAAGCATTCGAAAACTGTTGAAACATTAAAAATTCCATTATTCTTCAAAGTCATGAATCTTCGTCGTTGCCAAAGGAAAATGGCAAAAAATTTCCCGCTTGGAGTCATTAGGTAAAATGTCAGGGTACCCTCTCATCAATTAGAACACTTTTCCAATTACAAATGGAATTCCAAATCAATTTAATTTTTATGCTCTCTTCTCAGAAACAGCAGTCAATCTATCTTTGGAGAGAATGCTCACTTCACTTCAAATCTTCTCTGTTTCGAAAACGAAAATGTAAATTAATGGTCGGTGCTGTAACAGTAACAGAATGTCTTACACGATGACCTTTTTTATATTTTGCTTCTTTCTCTTTTTCACTTCGCTTCGCTTGATATTAATGAGATTTTGTGAATTGGGATCGTTCGAATTCATCGTGTTTAGCTTTCGAACTCTCGGAAGTAATTCCGATATTTATGACGGTAGGCATGGCAACGTAATTGACCAAACGGTGATTAATTGAAAGTGTCTTTTTGACCCGGGCTCTTTAAAAGGATATTTTATTTCGTTTAATAGAGAAAAAGAGGAAGAAAAAGCCAAAGATTCATCGGAATGGAAACTAGTGAGTTAGAAATATTTTATGAAGAATAAAATTCAAAGAACAGTTTTCAAAAGACATAAAACTAGAAATAGTTTGAGTTTTAAATGATAAGATCCATTATTTATTTTCTTTTTTAGTTACAGAGAAAAAAAAAGTATTGTATAATAGATTTCATACTTTTTGATTCTGTATACTTTATCATTGAAGATCGTATTCAATAATATTGTTTTTAGTGATCGATTTTGATTGTTTTTTTTATTAGCATCGCAATTAGAGGCAACACGAGGGTTATTGGCGACGGATCATGCCTTTTTCAGCCTCGGTCATGTGATTAAGACAACGCCTGATCTGCCACTTCCTTCTTCACTCCACTGCAAGAGAAGGAGTAGGCGCCTGGACAAATTTAAGTAGCGCAAGCCTCTCTACACTGCGGATCTCTAGTGGCATCTGGAGTAGAATCCACTACACGACGGAAACAACACTAGCAACGATTTCGAGACCATGACTACGTGGCTACAGTGGCCTATTAAATGCAGTGAAAAATTCTTAATATGAAAATGATTAACATGAAAAATCAGTAAAAAAGAAATAATACTGCTGTTCCGACAAAATAGAATGTATTTCCGTACATATAGTTTTCTTTTAACAAAAAACAAATATTGCTTAACATGAAAAGACTTCACTTCTCTGGTACAGATTTTTCGGCTTATTTCTTACTGCATTTATTCGTAATGACGAAAAGTTTAAAACCGTATTTTTTTTAAAATATAAGAACATTATCAGTAGAATATAAAACGAACAAAAAAAAAAAAAAAAAAGAGCCACTGTATTCACAGATTTGGATTTTAAATTTGGAATAATTACAAGATTATGATTGGTTGTTTTATTAACTTCACATTTAGAAGAAATACAAAGGCCTTAGGCAACGGACCAGGTAATATTGAACCTCGGTTAAGTGACAAGACAACACCAAAACTGGCACCTCTATCTTCAAACTTCAACATCATAACTCTGGAATGACATAAAACTTCTGTTATAACAAACATTAGCTCCACCACATGGTGAATCTTTAAAGGGATCAGGACTCGAATCCACGACTCGACGGGAACAAAGTCGGCTGCAAGTTCGCGACTATATAATTTACAAGGACCTCTGTCTCTCTCTTTCTCTGGCACACTTCCATACTAAATTAAAAGCTATAAAGATTATATTTTTGCCTCCAATTACAACAAGTCCAAACAACTATGAATTAAGGCAATATACTAAACGAAAAATTAACTGTGAGAAACAATATCTTCAAAAACTTGCATTTGGAGCTGCAAAAGATATCTCCTTCAATTTATTAGATGCTCTCTATGCGTTGTGTCTTGCAAGGAATTCAATGAAACCAAAGACGATTGAAAATTGTTTTCACTTTGCGGCTCTCTCAAGAATCATAGTGCTCGTAAATCGAAAATGAGCAGACATTTAATTAAATGTTTGGGAAAATTTCTCCATAATTAAACTATCCTATAGTATTGTTCAATGATTTTATTGTACTCATTGATGGCGTGTGTACAGCACCAATTTCTAGAAATACACGTCCATCTTTTATAACATGAAAAATCATTTGAGTCTTCTCAGTTTGTCCCAGAATTTTGCTCTATAAATAGATACCATGTATTGATATTTAGAATATAGTATGTCTCTAAAATAAATTTTGTGTATAATATAGATCATATTTATATAAATAAAATATTAATGACTGTTGCACTTAATATTTACCTATTATGCACTATGCATGTAATTATTAGAACAGGGTGGTGATTCCTTGAACCTTATTTGTAAGTTGCTATAATAATTTTTAATTGGTATTTGGTGTGTTGTAATTTAACGTTTCCTTTGGTAATTTTGTATCCTTTTTTCCCACATTGTGCTTTTGCAGCGCCTGATTCCCCCCTATCGGCGTTTTTTGGTACTATTTTTTTTCCTTTAAAAATCGAAACCTCATACTCTAATGCGGCTGGTGACCAAATTTTGTTACATTTCATCCATTACATAACACACTACAGGACTCCGAATACCTCCGGTTATTTCTTGATTACCCAGTATTTATGATTTCTTTGAGGACTCGGTGCGCGTGCTTTTTAATTTGGATCGGTCTAATAGCTTACTAAATTTCGAGAGATACGAATCCGCTTCGGTTGAATTTTTGGGCAGAAAAGCTTCTGAATCAAATATCTCGTTGAATTTTCCTTATATTTCTGTTCCCAGGTATTAGTTGATTTTGATTCTGCATGTTTAAAATTGACTGGATTTTTGGGGCATTGATTAAAAGTGGTGGTATGGGGTCCGCCATAATGTTAGCATTTTGCAGAGGTACTTTTCAATTTTTTGCACTCTCATATGTGGTGATCTTCGCCACATATGTTCATAGACAAGCTCGTTATCATGTACGTTTCTATCTCTCCATCTCCTTCAGCTGGCCAATGAAAATTCCATGCTTCGTTTGGAGTACCCAATCGTAATTCGGCGCGTCGGAACACTGGAAAAATCTTAATACTGCACCGGAGTTTGATATTCCCAGATGTTTGAGTCTTGATGTGACTAAAAATTTGATTTCAAATTTATTTAATAATATAACATATTCTCAATTACGATTTAAATTTATTAACGATGATTAGATGACAATATTTTAATTAATTAAAATTAGGTATACATTGTAATTTCATGCCGTTACTGTCGCTATCAGATCTCTTTTTCTTCCATCTCGAAGCTTTTGTGTGGAATGAAGTTGGTCATGTTTTTTCAAATGCGCTGGTGATTCGATTTTGGGCTATTAAAAATTATTACATGCTTTTTTTATGTAAAGGAGCGTGTGCCATATGCATCCAAATTTAGATGAAAATATTTAAACATTTTATATCTTATAAATTATGTAAATAAACTTTTATTTAAAAGCTTAATTTAATTAGATCCAAATTTGCTACTACGCTACTCATTCTCTTTAACCCTCATCATTTCAAAACCAAGTGATTCAAGTATCGAAGGCCTTCACTTGATCGAGGTTCAAAATTACGAGATCTGTCGCCAACAGCTCTCGTGTTGCTCCTGAGTGCGTCATTAATAATAAATCAGCACTATATTTTTAAGATATTCAATCATGAATTTTTTTTTAAAAAAAAAAAAAACATTTTCTCAACAATTCATCTGTAAAAAAGAACACAAACACTTCATATTTGTGTTACGTAAAGGTATCGAATATTAAATTAAACATTCACCCTCTTCCTCCATACAATTTCATCACACTTCTATGCATTATTCAGTTCACTCCCCAAGAATAGTGCACGATAAAGCACGTTCGAAATACGAAGCACTTTAATAATTTCGCGCCGCAGAGACAAAGATGGCGGCTCGATGGTCGGCGAGGAAGCAGGTCTAGACGTGACTGGCTGTCGAGTCACGTGATCTCTCCCGCAGAAGCAAAGGGACTGAATTAATACTTGAAGAGCTATAAATATTCCGGAGTTCCAGATTAGAAAGTGGAATTCACATAAATTCCCAACAGTGCGTGTAATCTCGAAGCGGACGGTGATAAGGCTGAAAATGTTTCTCTTTAGTTGGACAAAGGTTCGAGATTACGTCTAATCGGAGTGGCCGAAATTGATACTTTGTATGATTTCAATGGAGTTGATTCGTTGATAAAAGTTTATGCGAGAACGAAATATGCAGATTGAATATATAATGTTTTTAAGCTGTGTTAAAACGTACTATTCCTATTTTGGATTTGTTTAATTAGGGTTTTCAATATCAAAGGTTCTTAAACTTTTTTATTCTATTTGTCCTTTTCAGAGTACAATAAAAGCCACGGACAACTTTTCAATTGGGCATCTCCTCTTCTGAATTCCTCTCCTAAGGATGCGTCATAAAATTAATTATAAACTAATTGGTTGAAAGTTTATTAACGTCATAATTAGCAGCAATACAAGGCTATTCGAACACATCTCGAAATTTTGAACAATATTAAATGACGAAGACTAAACGTGATCAACACCATTCTCTCCTATCTTCCACTCGGGCCGCGGTAGCCTAGTGGTCAAGATCGTGGACTAGCGGCCGGCGGTTTTCGCTCAGTCGCGGGTTCGATCCTTGGCCGCCAAAGACCCGCTGTGTAGCCGGGGCTGATGCACGTTAAATCTGTTCGGGGCCTAAAGTCCTCCCGTTGGCGTGGTGTGGATGTTAGGAGAGGGGGGTTCCAGCTCAGGTGTCGTCCTCGTCACTTGACCGTGGTTCAAAATTACGAGGTCCGTCGCCAATAGCCCTCGTGTTGCTTCTAGTGTGACGTTAATAAAAAAACTAAACTAAAAAACCTATCTTCCACTCCACGCTACCGAGAAGAATTTAAGATCCAGCGAATATGCTTCGAATGAAACCATACAGTTATATTGAAACGTAATAAATATAAAATTATACAGAATTTTTCATAAACTATAATCTTTTAGAGATATTTGATGTTTTGTGAACACATGTTAACTTTCCTATCAAACGAACTCAATACCTTGGACAATTCTTTTTCATTCTGATTAATTGTGTAAACTTGTCTTGATTTTCATCTTAATTTTGTGAAGGCCATGGAACACTATCCAATTAGCCCATTCTTCTGAAGAATCTTTATACTTATGCATATTTCATGTGTGTTAAAACTATGAAAAACACCACTAAGTAAGTACAATTAACATAATAAAAATTGTTATAAAGTATTATACAGTATTATATTTATACACTTTTTTCTGAGAAAATTTTCATTTTATGAAGAAATGTCTCTCTCTCTTTCTCTTTTACACATGTAGCCTTTTGAAGAATTGTTTTCTATCTCGATTAAATGTGCAAACTATGATGCGGTAATCGTGATGACAGGTATAATTATTGTAATGTATTTTTATGCCAGTCAGTTCTATTTTTTTTAATTATAATGATTTCAAATTATTCTCATCTGGCTTCTCGTATACTCTGAATCATTTCATACACCCCGAAATGTTGCATACGAAACCTTTTTCCGGACTTGCATTATGGAATAAAAGCTGCTGTGCATTTTTCAGCTACGATAAAAAAAAACGAGGTTAACTGTTCTGTTGAACCGTCAACCTCGCTCTTTTATCGTAGCTGATGAGTGATCGTAGTGAGAAGCAACACGAGGGCTGTTGGTGACGAACATCGTAATAATGAGCCTTGGTCAAATAACTAGGACGACACTTCGACTGACTTCGTCCACCCCAGACTTCCTCATCATACTCACGGAAGTGCAGAAGCCACAACAGATCTCTCGTGCATCATCGTCGCTACGGAAAGGCTTTTGAGTGGCATCAGGATTCGAACCCGTGACTTGACAGCTAAAAGGCTTGCCATGACCTCGCAAGCATGACTAGTCGGTGAAAGTTTCATGGGAAAGCCTTAGTTAAAAAAAAATATTGCGAGTTGAAAAAGTTTTTGAACTACAGCTGCAAAGTGAAACTCCAAATGCCAATCGATAAGGAGATATATGTATGAAGACACTAATAATAATTTTCAGTTGATAATAATTCTCAGTAATTTTTAATACAGTGAAAGCCGGAGTTAAGAAGATGCCGTAAGTTGAAAAAATTTCGAAACTACAGCTGTAAAATAAAATTCCAAATACTAATGGAGAAAGTTTATTTATAAAGGAACTAATGATTTTCAATAACTTTCAACATTCAGTGAGTGAGTGTTTGACAAATATGGTCAAGCTGCGACAAACATTAGTTTGGTAAACAAAGAGTAAAATTATTTAAAAAAAATACATTCAGATAAAATTATTCATAATGCTGCTGCTGATCGTAATGTATTAACGTCGCATTGAGAATCAACACGAGGGCTATTGGCGACTATTGATTGTTTTTTAAATCTGAGTCAAATTGAGGAGGACAACACTGGTGAGCTGGCCCCTCTCTCTCCAAATTTTCACACCACACCAAAAGAAGGACTAGGGACCTTGACAGATTTAACGTGCTTCAGCTCCGCAACACGACGGGTCTTTAGTGGCATGATGGGTCATTAGTCGAACCCACGACTCGACGGAAACAAAGCTGGCCCAAATCCGCACCATGATTCTTACTCTACCACGGCCACTAACTGCTGTATAACGAATGTTTCTCTTAACCATTTAAGGCTATTGACAGTAGATCGTTTAATTTGGAGCATTGGTCAAGTGACGGAAACTAACATTGAACTGGAATCCTATCCTCCGAATTTCATCATCACGCTATTTAAGTAATTTTTCAACAGCTTCTTTTAGTAACACTATGGTTTTCTATGTAATCAAGCCTTGTTGACATGACTCGACTTAAAAGTATCCAGTCATAAAATTTGTGACCATGACTATTGGACCATTGTGAATCTCCAAGACATGGGCATTAATGTAACGCGTACTTTCATTCCGGAAGTAAGAGGATTTAAAGATGTATTTGCAGTTACGAGCAAAACTGCTCGTGAGCTGTTCGTTCAAGTTATTTCACAACAAATTTCCAGAGATCATTAGAAAGGGCGTGAGTGAATGATAGTTATAGTTTATGGTGCAAGAATGAAATCTGGTTAAGCTGCACCAATATGTGATTAAACAATCTAGTCAGAAAAAAGGAAGAAAAAGGTAAAATTTGGTTGACTCATAAGAAGGAGGTCGAAAACAGAAAAGAATTGGTACGGTATCCAGGAGATGAGTTACCCATGTTTACCAAAGACAGTAAACTCCTTGAAAAAGAAAAGGATTATTAGGGCTATGATTCCCGTACCCACTTAAATAAAGTAAGCACCTAAGGGGATAGGAAATGATGAGTCAACCACGAACAACCAAACACACGAGATAAAATAGTTGATGGAGCTTAGATGGATGCTAGCAAAAAGAAAATCTGTGACGTCGTCTCATTGTAGACGACGAACTCGCTCTGAGATCATCTGAATTTCACATTTACGAGTTAAGCAGTTTCCGATCCTTTCCTTGAAAATATGATGTTTCACATTATTCCTTGAAAATATGCTGTTCGATATTAACTATCCCGAAAGAGAATTCTATTTCCACTCGTTTTTTTTAGTCGTCAGCGAAGATGACCGGACGATGTTTCTTCAAGGAAAAGGACACAATGACTGAGATTTCGAGTCACCCCTGGTAATCAAGGATAACAGTCTCTTCTACATGGAGAGAAAAAAAACAATCAGAGTGACGTATACATCTCATTCGAAGTGTTGACACAGGACTTAAACGCTAGTAACAAACTGTCCAGAGCTACTGGTTGCATATACCCCTAGACAAGCATACTTTTCTTTGTCTAACAAAGACAATGACTCATAACACCACGACCAGTAATATGCCTAGCTTCTGTGTTCGAATTAAATAGACCCGCCATCTTAACGAGAGACAGCGAATGACGTTAAATGCGATCTATTAGAAAACGACATTCAGTTCAAAAGGAAGGAGATGTATATCAACTGCAGTAATGCCTGGAAAAGCAATCTTCTCTAAAATATCGTTCAGAAAGTTCCCTTTTGTTTTATCCCGATGATACTGGGGGAGAAGTATTCGGCTGCTCGCTTCAACAAAGAAGATTTAAGTTAAAATGACTTAAAAAAATGAGCCTATAACAACTCCTTACTGGCTCGGTGATCTAATGAGTGCTAAATGTACACCAAACGAGATTTGGACCGAAATAAAAAAAAATACCATCCTACAGTGTGGCAGAAAACATCATAGCTGACGATAATGTTAGTTCTTTTAATTTGAATCAATGTTGCACTAGAAGGTACACGACAATCTATTTGCTACAAATCTTGTAAATTTGAAACAATCTCAAGTGAACCCATATCTAAAAAAAATTCTACACCACAGCCCTTAATGAATTTGAGGACCAGATTAATTTAGAGAACTGCTCTCGCTATACTGCGCGAAGCATCTTTGCTCGATAATCAAGACTTGAAATGGATGGTCTCGAAATTCCCATCCATGGTCACTAGACTAAACCGGGCTAAATTTATTTGGACGAATAATTGGTATGGAAACTTAAATCCTTGATTTAATTCAAACCTAACTCATAATTAAAGTTGTAGATAGCGCCGCTAAACACTACCTCATTCCATCTATAGATTTTACAGCCTAACTGGAACTGACATACAGCTAATTGTCCTATTATTTAATCGTGTAGAGATGTGATGTGAATGTGATCGGTTGCTTATTAACGTTTCACTGAGAAGCAATACAATATTGGCGACGGGCCTCGTAATTTTGAATCTCTGGTCAAGTGTCAAGAACAATATCTGAGCTGGTACCTTCCTTTCCATGCTTCCATATAATGCCAAAGGGTGTACTTTGTACCTCAACAGATTTAATGTGCATCAGTCCCACTACATGTCAGGTCTAAAGTGGCATCAGGGTTCAAACCAACTACTCGAAAAAATGACGGCCGCAAGTCCGCAACCATGACCGCTAGGCTACAGTGGCCCACTCGTATAGAAAAGCTGTTTGCTGCTCGTTAAATCTGTGAAGACTCAAAATCCTCTCGTTGGTGTGGTGTGCTTGTTAGGAGAGTTAGATATCAGTTCAGGTGTCATTTTCGTTCCTTAACTGTAATTATAAATTGCAAGGTTCTTGGCTAATTGTTCTTCTGTTAATAAACTATCAATCAATCAAGTCCTATGATTAATATATATTTAAAAATATAATTCAGTTTTAAAATGACATCGGGATTATTCTGTATATCTAATTTTATTTAACCCTCTATCTTGAGTTTTAATTTTAAATTGCTTTAATTATTAAGTTAGTAACATCTTCATCAAGAGTTTGTTGTAATATATCCTACGAGAATTCAGTTTCATGAATTCTAAGCCAACCCATTATTTAAAACAATAAACCATGGTGAATTCTAGTCTCGGGTCTGCGATCATCCGATAACGAAACTATCAGTCAACCACAAGGTTATTGTGATATTTATTCTTGCATGACAATGTGAAATACTTATGTTTTCATAAAAATTTCAAAATTGTATTTTTTTCGATTTAGAACGAATTTTTTTTTCTCAGTGTACGAAATACAGTGATGTATTGTGAACTGAAGAACTCTATAATGTAAAATTATTCCATAGTGAAAGCAATGGAATAGCAATCTTTGTAACTACGCATTTGTGTACTTTATTTGTGTATTTTAGATCATTTAATTTTCTGTCTGTAAAAGTATGTCATACTTACAACACTGACACAATGCATTACATACACATTAAACAAAGATGTTTTATTTTTATTCTCTATCAGCTTCAATGCCTGCTCTTCACACAGGTGAATATTTAAAACAATTTTCTACAAAAATTTTATAAAATTGTTTCAGTTAAATTTTTTTTTATTGAGGAACAAACAAGTGAATAAATATAACGATCTCCGAAAATTCTGTGGAGAAAATAAAATGCAGAAGCACAGACCGGGGAATTATGTAATGTAGTATGTGCCTGAACTATGCACAGCTTTAATGTTTTTTTAACAAAAATGGAAACGTTAGAATAACGGAAGGGAAAATAATAGAAAAGCTAAGCTGCCACTTTTATGTGCACTTAAAAAATTGTGTAAAATACACTAATTGATATCCCCCCCTCATTCCTCTTTTAAAAGTGGGTTAAATTTTCATTCAGTATGCCATGTGAAAACTATATTGTTTCGAATGAAAGATATCTCGATGGAACAATTTAAAGAAATAATGAAAAATAAAAAAAAAAAAATCTTAAATTGGTGCTTTTTAGTGCTATTAAAAATTGAGTCATTAATTTACACATGTCAAGTAAATTTAATTTTCTTATAAAAAAAACATCGTTTTTTCAGGTGGTGCAAGAGTAGTAATTTTGTGACTTATTGTTTTAGAGCTAGATTCAAAAATATACAACAAAAATCGCCACAATATTATTATTTAAGACGTTTTTTAAGAAACGTGAAAGAAAAATAATAAAAATATCTATTCATTATGTTTATAATATATATATATATATATATACACACACACATAATGGACGAAATACGAGGAATTGAACTCAAACCCGTAAATCAGAATGAGGATGCGGAAGCTTCTATACTGCATATCAAGCAGGAAAAGAAATCGCAGAAAATGCGAGCTATGTTGCAGAAAAATTCAAAAAATATTTCGAGATGTTGGGATTTGAAATATAAGAAAAATATATTTTGAATATAAGAATTTTAAACATCTCTCTCACTCTATAGTAAAAATTTGGAGTGTATTTTTTTAAATATTGTTTAGTTGTATTAAGAGTTCAAATAATCTTTGAAGATGTTTAACAAATAATTCATTCGAAACAGAATCGTAATTTTACGATAAAGAAAATTAATTTATAAAAACAGCTATCACCACAATACTGTAATTTGTTGTGTGAATAAGCTTAAAGATTCAGAGAATGTCTTCTTTGACGTAAATATGAACCGAAGTTATGCGCCAAGAAGTCAAGTGATGTAATTATTTATAAGACGTCGCGCTTTGAAGCAACACGAAGACCACTGGCGACGGACATTGTAAAGTTTAATCTCAGTCAAGTGAAGAGAACAACACTCCAAATAGCAGCTCTCTGAGCTTCCACACAATATCAATGGATTACTTTTAACTGACATATTTAACGCGCATCAGATCCACTATACGGCGTGTAATTAGTAGCGTCAGAACACGAATCCACAACTCGATAGAAACAATACCAGAAAGGAGCTCTTGATCATGGCCCCACTAGGTTACCGCAACCACATTATTAACTCAAAAAATGCCTAATTGGTCACTTTAACAATAAACTTAGCAAAATCTAAAGGAAATTTCGATAAAATCACTTTGAGGCATATCATTATCACCTGTAGTTTCTAAATATTAAATTTCGTGCAATTCATTCTTACCATTTTGTGCTATCTCTCATTCATACAGTTGCACAATCTTTTCCTTTTATTAATATATATATATATATAATTGGTCTGAAAGAGAAATCTTACATAGATCAGTTATTTTTAACGGGTTTTGAAAAATCAAATCAAAATAAAAACTCATTCAATTGTGAATCTTTTGAGAGGAAAAAGCTTGGGAAAATATTGTTACATCAGTTGGAAAATGGTGACGAAAGGGGATTTTCGAAAAAAATACCTCTAAAGATAAATTTAAAAAATCTTTGGGCTGGAATTTGATAACGTAACTTTCCATACATCAGCGAAGCTCCCTAAAAATTTTGGAATAGTGCGATCAACGATAAGGATTAGTGTAATGTACAAACAAACGAAAACAAGATTTATATTGAGATATTTTGAAAGACATTTTTAATTTTTTTATTGAACTACTTTCATACAATTTGTAGCAACTCTCTTCTACAGCAGCAACAGAAGTTAAAATGTTTTATTAACTAGCCTGATTAGACGTCTTTTTGGCCTAGTTGGTTACTGCATGACAAAAAGCGATCCATTTTTCTTTGAACCCACAGGCCGCCGACCGCCGCAAATTTACCAGTAAAATAACACCGGTAAAAAAATGAGTGTTTTGAACATGAATATTCTTTCAAACTTCACATTGAGTGCAACAGAATTTCTTATACCTTAAATTTTAAGAGCAAAAGGGATCGTTGAGTCAAATAAATTTTTTCAAATAATTAACAATAGAGCATTTAAGCAATGACCCCCTTCATCTTGGCGACGGGTTTGGTGACCATTTGATGACTTGACGAGAAACTTGGCATTAAATTTAATTCTTTGAATAATTATTTTTAATTAGTTAATTTCTATTAATTATAAATAAATTATCACATTGTCATCCAAAACAATCGTGTACAGAAAATGTCAGCTCAATTGAGCACTTTAAAATGTGAGAACAAAGCTTTTAAAGTTTTGACTCAGACATACAATGAAAGTAGAATAAGAAACCCATTAAAAATTGTGCTAAGTGATTTAATATTTTCAACTGTTTCTCATAAAAACTTTTTGTTACCAAGAAACCATTCACTTTTTTTTTTAAATCAATATAAAGAATAAATGTGTTTTTTCATTTTTGTGAGTTTTTTTTCTAACTAGTTTTAAAGAAAAAGTACAAAAGCAGACGATATTTGATTCTATTCTTCTCTCCCCTCGGTCCAAATAGAGGAGTGGATAGAAAAACCTGACACTCAATATAACCTTCATTTGGCACTCGAGAAAAAAAAAAATAAAATTCTGTATTGTATAAATTTTGCTCTCTCTTTTTCTCTTCCCCTCCCCATCAAATTTATTCTCCTTCTTTTTTTTTCTGTAACTCCACCACTGGTCATATTTCGATTAAAAAAATTCCCCAAATCGTGAAAAGAAATCATGTGTACTCGATTTCATACGCATTTATTTGCACGTCCATAAGAAAGAAAATTTAAACTTGAAATAAGACTTTATTCAGAATTTCATGACTTAACGCGTTATATATACATATTTAAACATAAAGAATACGCCTTAAATATATAAAACAGAAGATTTTTTACAAAAATTTCTATATATAATTCTAATTGGAAGTTAAGCGGTTCGTTGTATTGAATTTTTTTTCACTTAAGATTCCAGTTTCTGTCCAATTTTGAGCTCTACAGTAAAATTATCAAGGCCTCATAATTCATATTGAAACACAATTAACATAATATTATACCATCTTCCATATACTATACTCTAAAAAAAATTGATTTTTTACATGTGAATTAATTTGAACACATGTAACTCTTCTTCTCTTACCAACACAATATGACTGCCGTAGTTTGGTGATTATTGTCACTAACTTACGGCCAGCTATTTTTCTTTCGAATCGCGAGTTAGCGTCCTAATGCCCCTATTGATCGCCGTGCAATGAAACCGATGTAAATTAAATCTGTTGAAGCAATCTGTTTGGAGAGAGATTTGCCAGCTCAGATGTCATCCTCGTCACTGGATCGAGGCTCAAAATGATGAAGTCCGTCGCCATTAGCCCCTCGCGTAGCTTTTTAGTGAGACACTAATAAATAATCAATCAATTAAAAATACAGTACAGTGTTTAATCATTTTTTATAATGACTAAATGTAAACTATCCTTGATTACTATTTTAGTTACGTAAATGCTACAGCACCCTATTTAGTTGAGACTAGCTGCGCCAAACATTTGTTTTAACTGTGATCTAGGCTGAAAAAAGGGGAATAAAAAGGTAATAATCTGTCGACAAAAACAGTGCAGAGAAAATCGAGGAGGATCGTAAGGGTATCCGGTGACTTATCGTCCGTGTTTAATAAAGACAGTAGACCCCATGGGAAAGAAAAGATCTTTATGGTATCTCGGCGGTCATGATTCCCGACTTACCTAACGAAAATAAGCCCCTGAGGAGATAGACGAATCAACTGCAAACTCTTCAGTCTTGCGTGACAATAGAAATCTTCATGGAAACACTTATGTTTTCATAAAAATTTCAGAAACTATAAGAACAAAAAGATTTTTTTATGACACGAAATACAATGATATATTGAAAATCGAGAACCATTACAACAGAAATTCGTCCGTCAGTAAAAGCTACAGAGCATCAATTCTCTCAATAACTTCGCATTTGTGGACTTTATTTGTGTATTTCGGTACTTTTAATTTTCTAACATTTAAAGCCGTTTAACTTATATATGTATTTCATACATATATAAGTTCAATGGCTTAAAGGCTATAGTTCTATCTGATTTTTATTTTATTTTCCCTTATATAATTTATGTGTAAAAATGCCTTATACTATTTTCTATTGCAAAAAATACTCCGGTTGATTAAATATATTCGTATAAAGCCATGAAGCGAAAATCACTTTTAGTGACCAAGAAACTACGAAATCATACATTTATTTATATGAATACAAAGATAAACCAGATTTTAATTTTTTT
>BMAW01111208.1:237287-251874 GCA_019974015.1 Nephila pilipes
ATCTTGTGCTCTCCCTTCCCTTTTTCCACTCTAACTCCTACGTCTGCCATACTCTTACTTGAAACATTCCTCGTCTCCCACCCTACCCCAAATCATGAAAAGAAATCTGGCTCACTCGATCTCATATGCATTCATTTGTACGTCAATGAAAAAGAAAATTTGCCACTTGAAGTAAGGCTTTGTTTTTTTCAAAATTTCATTTTTTAACACGTTATACACACACCTAAACACATATATACGTGTTAAATATATAAAACAAAAGATATTTCTACAAAAAAAATTGTACATTTAATTCTTTGTGTTCCGATTGGAAGCTAAGCCATCCGTTAATTGTTATTTTTTAGCTTATGACTCCCATCTACCCTCCATTTTGAATTCGGGAGTGCAATGATATATATATATATATATATATATATATATATATATATATATATATATATATATTTAGAATTTTGAAATTTTCTTTTCAAATACAGACTATAGCATTTGCCTGAACTCAATAAAGTGGATCCATAGAGAACAAACTATAAAGTAATTTCTATCCAATTATATCTCCTCTTCACATTTTTGGTACTTAAAATTACTTTTAATTGATCTGAAATTTTATAAGCGTATTGTTTAATGTCATAAAAGTAATTTCTGAAATGGTGAAAGAGGAAAAACAGTAATATATTTTTTTTACTCATGGAATATTTGAAAACATTTCTCTCTCTCTGTTTCTTGTAATAAATAAAATAATATAGATTTTAGAGAAACATAGTTATGTGAGATTCACGACCGCCATGTTCTAACGGAAAAGCAAGTTTGTGCCTGGCTTAGCTAATCATACCCGGCTTAAAGATTGATAAAGGTTATTGCAGATAAAATGGAACTGAGATTTAAATTCCTCTCAAGGGGTGGAGCTAAAATTTGGAATAGAAGGTTCTCACTCACGATTAATAGAAAGATTATTTACTTCGTATTTAGAAGCAATACGTTGGCTATTGGTTTAATGCCCAAGGACGCGGAACTCACTCAAAAGGGATGGTCATGGTAGCTTAATGGTCATGATCGCGGGCTCGCGGCTGGCATTGTTTCTGTCGGATCATGGGTTCGAGACTGATGCCATAGAAGACCGCCAAACAGACGGACTGATGTATGTCAAATCTGAAGAGGTCCCAAGTCCCGCCGTTGGCGTGGTGGGATAGTTTAGAAAGAGAGGATCTAGTTCCTAAACAATAACATCGCATCACCCAAAAAGGCTTGGAGTTACATACTGCTCCCCCGAAAAATAACCATCCCAGCACACAACAATTATTAATTAATCAACTATCTCTTTTTATTAATGAAAATTTACCAATAAACATAACAAATTTACGATTTATACCAATCTTCTACCAGTGAATAATAAATATTTGCAACAATATACACAAACATTCATATTGAGTTCTTCAAAGGTGCTTACACATAATCAAAGGATCTTAAAATATAGGGCGAGTGCTTAAAAAAAATAAGAACCCATACGATTGGCATCAAAGCAGAAGAGAAAAGTATCTAAAAGATTTGATCATGGATAGTAGACGCAATACTAGTTCGCGATTTAAATTTATCGTGAATAGATGAGAATATTTTTAATGATAAGAGTACAACCATAATATTTTTTGCTTAGGTGTATTACTCGACATCCGACCATTACTCAAATTACGAGATAAACAAGAGCCAATTCAGACTTCTGCCAAGAAGCTCTAGTTTTTACGAGCAACAAAAGCCTCTACGCTGTCCATATTTTTCTAAATGATTTAATGAATCTGTCCAAGTCTCAAAGCAAACTACAAACCAATTAATTGGTTTTATTAACGACGCACTAGAAGCAATGTGAGGGCCATTGGAGACGGTTTCTCGTAATTTTGAACTCGGTCAAGTGACGAGAACTACACTCGAGCTGGTCTAGCTCTCTTGAAGCTTTTACACCACGCCAACCAGGAGGACTTAGAGCCACGACCAATTTAACATGCATCAGCCCCTAGAACACTAAATGAGTGATAGTTGGGTTTCTGTCTGTATGAGCCAAGTCTGACTGATCTGCTTCACACATTTGTTTAAAATGTGGCAAAAGCTTTTGAAAATGCATAACGATAAAATATCTGTACTTCCTCTATAATATGGTATATCATCTTTTCTGCTCTGCCTGTAATATGGCATTTTTAAACAGAAAGACAAGTCTTACATACGTTATTTATGCCTTCTATTCCAATGGAATAATTTAGGCTATCGATCTATAAGAGTATTTTTTTTGTAGCTTTAGATATTTTGGGTGTTTTACCCTTTCTTCTAAGTATAACATTAAATTTTATTCAGTAATATGTAACTTTCATTGTTCAAAAACGTTATTTTTAGTGTTTTTCCAGTAATCCAATGTTTTCGTAATTGTGCTGCGCTTTAGTCCAATATCTATCAGATTACCCCAAGAGAATACTGTATTTTATCAATCACAGTATTTAATAATAGTAAAATGTACGGATTAAAATCTTAAATATGATGTACAAAGGTAATTTTATAACAATTTCCGACAGAAAATGCTTTGGAATAAACGCCTTTCAAAACACATCTCTTCTCGTTACTGTAGAACGATCTATTCTAATCTTTCGAAAATCAATTTAGGCTTCGACATCGACGTCCAAACCCAGACGACTCCTTTCCTAGACCATTTTATTACGAAATCTCTTTTGTGTCCTTTATTTTATGATCCGCATTTTATGCGTCGAAGGACATTGGATTTAGTACTTTATGCCACCCGCTTATGGTCTCAGATATAAAATTTTGGAAATTCAGGCAGTTCGATAGAATTTCCTTCAAAGACGTCCAACTTAAATGTTATTTATGTACGTGTTTTCTTTAAAAACTTTTTGTTCGCTCGCTTCTTTTGTTTGTTTTTTCACAAGTATAGGAATCGCTGTTTTTATGTGTGTGTGGGTTCTGTTTATTTATCAGTAATAAAAGTAAAGATTTGTTATACACGTAGTAAAATTTTCGCTAACAGCAATGTACATAACTTGGGGCTTAATATTTAGTTCATTTGAAGAGCAAAGTAATAACAAAAAAACAAATTCACCAGGGAAAAATTGAAAATATAACTTACTGTTATTTTATTACACTTCCTTTTCCTAGCACTAAATGATGTCAGATCTGCGGTTGCCTGATTGGTGGAAGAACGGATTAATAATGTAACAGGCAATAGGTAGATGATCCTAGTCTCATGATCCTAGGATATTAGTTCTTAACATTTATCAGTTTGCGTATCCCCAGCTGGCTTGATTCATTTCTGCGTACCTTCCACCAAGGACCCACCAGGCACCTCCTCACACACAAAAAATGTTTTTCCTATCATATGTTCCAAAATCTTTTCGAAATAAGGGTTTTGTTAATTGAACTATATGATCTATTTTTCATTGTATAATTTTTCAACATATGTTAACATGTTGTTCTGAGAAAATAGCGTCAACAAAGATGCATGGGCATAACAGGAAAGAATACGGGGTGTTGGGTTCAAAAGATTGACGTTATAATCCATTACGATTACAATTAATATGTTTAATTTGCTTTTAAGGTATATTTACTCTGCTTGAAGTATACTGAAATTAATATTTTATCCTCTCTTTTATTCAAATATCCGAGAAGTAATAATTTATCGTTAGCTCTTATTTTAATATTTAATAATTGATTTTTATGGCAGAATCGTCTTTTTTTATTTATTTTATTATTAGCAATGGCAATGTTTTCGTACTTAAGAATGTTTTGCTTGTGCAAGTAAAAATGCATTAAGAATTTGAAGAAATTATTCTCTTTTCCTGTTAGTAATGTGTGGCTGCTGGGGAGTTTGGAAGTATGTTCACTTTACTCTATTTAATTTCCATTTTTAAAAATTCTTCTTTTTGTGAACTCAATAGGAAAAAGAAAAAAACGTTAGCACATGTTAAATGAAATTAGTAAAGCCAATTTTAATTTTTAAATTTTTTTTTTAATTTTTTTTGTTTTATTTTTGATGCTATGAAACAAATTTACACCAATTCTGGAAAAAAGAAACATAGTCGAGATATTTTTGTATCGAGATTTTGAGCCACGAAATTTTGAAAAATTAAGCTGAAAAGGGAATACATACAAAATCTAATCCAGAGTAGCGGTTAATTTGTTTATATATTTATTTTTTAAGAAAGTGTAAAAAAAAAGAGCGTTTGTTCAATAAGTTCAGCGCTAGAAAACGGCAACAAATACAGTTTGGTGATTTTAAAAAATTCTGCTGTAATCGACATTGAGACGAGCTGCAAAACTTTCTAGGTTCACACTTCCACCTTTGAAGTGGTTCTTTCGAATAGTATCTTCTGCAATTTCTCCTTTTTCAGTAGTTGACAATGTTACAAATGGCAACCTCAATAAAAGCCTCTACCTGCCTCTTAAAATTCCTTTGACTATTTTAAAAATATCCTGTTCTGCTTTCAGTTGTGGGGGCCGCTGTTATCATTCTCTTATCGCGTACTCCCTAACACCTCTTACTTACCCCTTAGGGAACGCGTACCGCCAGTTGAGAACTCCTGATTTAAGCAATTCACTATGGACAATTCTGTGCAGAATAAATTCAAAGCATGACAGTGCAGTCAGATCAGATGTACAAATGCGAGGAATGTGACTTCCTTTTTAATCATCCGAATATTTAGAAATTTATATAAGAAATGTATGCAACAGGAAAACAGAGTAAAAATTAAATCAGTAGTTCCTTGGTCAACCTCAACAAGAATGGAGTGAGTGATGAGGCAATTAAACGGTGCAAGATCCTTACATCAAGGTATAATTGAGGTCCCAAGCAAGGTATAATTGAGAATTAATCGTTCGAAAAATGGATGAATAGTCAAATTTAGGAGACAAGAAGGGTCGAAAACAGAAAAGGATCGCTAAGGAAATTCGGGGGTGCGTCACCTGTGTTTACCCAAAATAGTAACCCCCCCCCCGAGAATGAAAAGATCACCAGGGCTCCTCGGGGTTGCAATTCCCCTTTCTTACATAAAGGAGGTAGGCCCCTAAGGTATCAGCAAGGAAGGAAGGTTGATCACCGAAACTGAATGTCAAAATAATTGTATCGTTGAAGACTATGAAATTCACTCAGTGGAAGAATATCTTCATAAAACGCCTTATAATTTTCTACTCGAGTCATGTGCCTGACATAGCATATACAATATTATAACATTTTCAGTGTTAAAAATTGCAAAATATCTTACATTATGAATAAATGTTACGTTTTTGCGTGTCTTATATAGTTATCTTTCTACCACCTATATATTTTAAGAAAAAAATTTCATTCCTCACATTTGTACATCCCATCGCGCTGTTGTCGTGCGTTGAATTGTACCGAGCTGAGTTTGTTCTACGCCCCTTTTTTTAAAATTTCACAATTTTAAAAAAATATGAAGAGGACTTAGGTAGAAAACAAAACTGAATCAACTTCTATTAATTTAGATTTACAAAAATAAACTATTTAGTCTGTTATTATATTGTTTATCTTGAGTAATATATTTAATTTTTTCTTGTATTTATGACAGCACAGGGGCGTAGCAAGAAATGTTTCATGGGAGAGAGGGGAGTTCTCCCACTTCAACTCATATCTCAAAATTGATTTCCAATTTGATTACTTATTTTTAAGTTGGAAATTCTGTCTGTGTGGAGTACGGGATTTCAAATACAATTTTTTTTCTGAAAAAATAATAACTTTATTACAAAAAGTTCCAGTCTTAAATTTTCAGTAACCAGCCCCCTCTACCCCCCCGCCGCCCGGGGGGGGGGCAGAACCTCCAGATTCTCCATCACTTCGCCACTGTGACAGCATTTCAAAAATAAATTTAAAAATACTGATGAAGAAAGAATAAAAATACTTTAAATGGATAAATTTTTAACCAACTGTGTCTACCGCAAAATTACAATATATATTGAAAAGTATATATGACTCATTGCCTATCAGATGTTCCTATTGAATTACAGTCCTCAAATCTCAAACAAACTCACTTTCAATGAATTAAAACAGAATAAAAGACCAAAAGATTTTCTTTTCACCCCTCGTTCGACCACCCTCTCAATCCGAAGCAGTAGGTGGGGGGATAGTATGACGCCTTGTTGCTTTCCCACCTCTCTACGTCCGTCTTGATCAAGAGGATTACAGAGCAATGTTGCGGAGACGTATTGGATACCTGTCAATGAAACCGTCATTCTTTTCCAATTTTCCCTTTGTTTACCTCTAGCCGCCGAACGGGTCATTCTCCCCCTCCCTTCATTCAACCACCATGATCTTTTCCCTCCTCTCCCCTATCGTCCATCCCTTTTATTAAAAGACGGGGGGAGGATTAGGACTCGGGTTATTGGGAAAGATTCTTTCGTTATTGGATCAGGAAAAAGTTCCCTGTTTTTTCCCCTTTTTCTTTGTTGTTTTTGGTGACCCGAACACACAACGGCTAGTTTGCTTATTAAGTCATTAATTTCGAGTTACGCCGCCAGTTGTCTTTGTTGTGATGTCAGGTTCTGGGTCTTTCTTGATTCTTTATTTTTTTAATTAAAGTATGGGGGAAAAGCCATTAAGTGTAATGAAGTAAGTAGTTGTTTTCTCCTTGAAGGGGAAGAGGGTTTGCGAGAAACAGAGAGTACGGTTTATTATATATAATGATTAAAGATGTATTGCAGAGAAGTAAGCTGTGATGGACAACTATTGAATGTGCACAAAAGAATGACATTTTTGAAGTTTTATAATTCAAAGTAGCTAAATTAATTTATTTTGATAATATACTTTTGTTAAAAAAAAAATTTTATTATTCTAAAATTATCTCAGTCAAAATACTGAAATAAATTTTGGGCTTTGAAAAATCATCAAGTCAGTGCTCCTGAAACTTGTTTTCCTGTCACTCGTTTATTTTTGAGATTTCATTTTTAGTGACTCACTAAAAACTTACTGTTTTTTTTTAGATTTGTAGGTAAAATAAAACATTCTTCAATGTATAAACGCTTCTACTTAAGTAATTACTTATATAAAATTACACAAAAGTAATTGTAAAAAGGACATTTTAAAAAGACCAAATTATTAATAAGAAAGATGTGTAACTGTTTTTTGACAGTTAAAATCTTCTAGTTCGGAGGCCAAATTAATAATTTAATTCTCATATCCGATTCAATTTCCAATATATATTTGTTTCCAATTTTTGGAGAAACAAGCTTTGGAAGTCAGGCTTATAAATCATAGAAAAAGAAATCAGAATTTTTACAGTATTTTCTGCTAAAATTGGGTAATCTTCACGAATCGACTGCAAAAAGAATCATAAGTTGTATTCTAGCGTATAAACGAGGAATACTTGATGTATTTGAGTGATGTGTCACACAGTAATTCAATTATAAATTCAGCGTCTGAATCTGTTATTCTTGTCTCGTATTTTACGATTCCTTATTCACTTGCTGTCGCTAGTAATCCTGGCCTATTAAACGTTCTTCCATAGCAGTTGAAATCTTATTCAGTAATGAACTCAATTTATACTCCTTCTACAATACTATTAACTTCATATAAAAAAAAATTTGCAACTGCCAGTTTCCGCAAGACGTAACCACAAATAGAGGGAATTTTTGTAACAGCTATAACATTTTTTGTTCTTTAAAACAATATATATAACGCTATTACTCGTATTTTATATGGTCAGATTTATATTATTCAAAAAATAAAACTAAATAACACAAAGATATCCCGTATCGCTTTGCGAGTAAGGATACAATTAAGCGAAAGCGGGAAAACCCGGTTAACAGGTTAATTGAAAAGTCCCCGGCCTGACACATAGATGGTGCTACTAGAATTAAAGCCATATATTTTTTAGTTAGCCCTAGCCCTCAAAAGATGCGTGTATAAATTTGACAGCTGTCGGATCATTAGTTTGTGAATTATAGCATTTTGAGTGAAGCAACTTTTGTTATTGTGAAAAAAATGGATAAGAAGGAATTTCGCATGTTGATAAAATATTGCTTTTTGAAGGGAAAAAATACAGTTGAAGCAAAAACTAGGCTTGATGCCGAGTTTCCGGACACTGCCCTAGGAAAATCAACCATCAAGGATTGGTATGCTAAGTTTAGACGGGGTGAAATGAGCACCGAAGACGGTGAACGCCCAAAAGAGGTCGTTACCGACGAAATCATTAAAAAAATCCACAAAAGGATTTTGAATGACCGTAAATTGAAATTGAATGAAATAGCAGACACTCTAAAGGTATCAACTGAACGTGTACATCACATAATTCACGAATATTTGGGTATGAGACAGCTCTGTGCAAAGTGGGTGCCGCCCGAGCTCACGTTTGACCAAAAACAACGACGAGTTGATGATTGGGAGCAGTGTTTGAAGATGATCAAGCGAAATAAACCCGAGTTTTTGCGTCGATATGTGACAATGGATGAAACATGGCTCCATCATTTCACTCCGAAGTCCAATCGACAGTCATCCGAGTGGACTGCACACGATGAACACGCTCCAAAGCGTGGGAAAACGCAACAGTCGGCTGGCAAGGTTATGGCGTCTGTATTTTGGGATGCGCATGGAATAATTTTCATTGACTACCTTGAAAAAGGAAGGACCATCAACAGCGACTATTACATAGCGTTATTGGACCGTTTGAAGGATGAAATCGCCGAAAAAAGGCTGCAGTTGAAGAAAAAGAAAGTGCTGCTTCACCAAAACAATGCACCGTTTCACAAGTCAGTGAAAACGATGGCAAAAATCCTGGAATTGGGCTTCGAATATCTTCCTCATCCACCGTATTCTCCAGATCTGGCCCCCAGTGACTATTTCCTGTTCTCAGATCTCAAAAGAATGCTCGCTGGGAAGAAATTTTCGTCGAATGAAGAGGTGATCGCCGAAACTGAGGCCTATTTTGAAGCAAAGGACAAATCGTACTACAAAAATGGTATCGAAAAGCTGGAGGGTCGCTATAATCAGTGTATCAACCTTGAAAGGAATTATGTTGAATAAAAAAAACTAATTTTGCCAAAAAAAAAAAGTGTTTTACTGTGGTAGGCCGGGGACTCTTCAATTGACCTGTTATTTCCTTTCGTGACCCGGATCGTGACTCACCATTTGGGAAACACTGTTTTTGGGTATGTAATGTTAATTTCGAGGGTCGTTCAATAAGTCCAAAGAAAATTCAAATAATTGTGCTTATAACATCGAAAATAATTTATTTTTAATGAGCACCATGACTCACTAGACAGGTGCTGAGAGTCAGTTACTCATTCATGATCATGACGTATTTCAAAACTCAAAAATTCTACGTCACAACTTCTCCAGCCGATGAGATCATCCTTCCTTTCTTTGGAGCAGATTCACCGAAAGCAACTCATCGTTTTGATTGTGGCTTGGTTCCCGATATTTTCCGATAAATCCCTTTATTATCGACGGTGACAACTCGACGCGGCAGCAATCAAATTTTGATTCGGTAGCAAACGACTACAAAATCAAAACTAACTATTTTTTATTTGTATCGGCTCCATTTAACAAATGACAGCTCGCAATGGTAACAACAATTTACCTTATTGATGCCATCTGTCTTCAATTGCAGGTACTTTGGGAGTCACCCTCATATCTTATATGGTGAGATTTAAATTCTTTAAATTTGATTTGGTTTCATTAACGTCACACTAGAGGCAACACGAGGCTTTTGGTGACGGACCTCGCAATTTTGAATCTCGGTTCAAGTGACGAGGACGACCCCTGAGCAGGCAACCCCATCTCCTATTTCCACACCACGCTAACGGGAGGACTTTTTGGGCCCAAACAGATTTGACGTGCAATAGCCCCGGCTACACGGTAGGTCATAAGTGGCATCAAGGCTCAAACCCACGTCTCAACGAAAAACGCCAGCCGCAAATCCGCGCCCAAGACCACTAGGCTACCAGAGCCACTTAAACTATTCAAAAAATAAATATCACAAAGTTATCCGCATCGCTTTGCGATTTAGTTTACCATAAAGCGACACAGCAATTTTTTTCGTGATTATTACTTGCTGTCCACTCAGCATTTAGGGGACCCTGTATATGAGTATGTAATGTTAATTATGCAAAAAACACAAAAAAAATGTTGTAAGTTATAGATCATGTAATTATATAAGCTACTAAAGATTTTGATTACACATGAAAAGACATATTCAATAATTTGATTTGTCTGTGACGGGTAAAAACAAATCCGTTGGTATTTTTGTAGTATTCTGTCCCCCCAGATGAGGGCGCCTAGAGCTCCAAATCAAGTGGGATGGGATGTACTGGAGATGCGTGAGAACGAGTCTGCTCCACGCAAATGTACTATCTTTTTTCTCGCAGTCTTAGCGCGAAGGATAGACGTCCATATGCTTTAAATATTTATTGTTCCTTTAATATTTGTTGTAAATCTTCTTTTAAATGTCCACAATAAACGAATTTTCGCTGAGATGGACATTTGCCCAGTCTCAGATATAAGTATCATCGGAAACTACATATTTATAAATATATGTGGAGACTGCCTACGCTTGAAAACAAGAACATACCTTTAAATATTTATTAAATTTATTTAATGCATATTAGTAAATATTACAGAAGTATTTACAACGGGAAGATATTAATTCCTTACTATTAGAGGTGAATCGAGCAGAAAGTCGATAAGGGAATTAATTGCCTGTATGCAGCCTTTTTTCCGTCGACCGACCAAGTGTGACTATATATCTTCCCTTCTCTTCTTAGTCGCCGTTCGGGGACTCATCTTGCGCTCTCTGCTTGTATATTTTTTTCCACTAACTGTTGGGTGTAGAAGACCATGGCACCTCAACTTCCGTCGAGCATGCATAGGTGCAACCGATTGTCGCAGGCTCTTGGAAGGAAAGAGTCATCTCTAGCACAGAGCTCTTTCAGCGACTCTCTCTGGCGGGAATTGTGGGAAGCAATAATCAATCCCACATATATATGTTTTGTTAAAAAAAATACGAGTACAAAGAAGTAAAGTCGGAAATATTCAAGAAGTGAGTTTACCGTTACAATTCTTAAACGTGTCCAGAATTATAGAATTTATTACCTTTTTTTAATGCATTCATTTTAAAAATACTATACAAATTTAGAACGTAATTTCTGAATTATTTTCCCTATATTTGTGTGATTTTTTGTTGGTAGTTAAGAGAGTGATTCCCAAATGTAATCCTCGTCACCATACCGATGTTCAAAATTGCGAAGTCCGTCGCCAACAACTCATTCTTATTTTTATGTTAATATACTATCAAGCATTTACAATATTCTCTAAGATGTATGATTACTGTGACTAAATGAATGCTGGAGTTTTTTTTAACATAAAATTTCACCTCACACAAAACCAGGATGGCCTCGTAACCATTGGTGCTGGTTGCAAGTTCATGGTCGACGTTGTTTCTATCGAATCGAAGATTGGAGGCTTGAAGCCACTAAGGAACCGTCATGAAGCGTTGAAGTTGCACATTAAATCTGTCGGGGTCCTAGTTCTTACAATGGGTTTGGATAAAAATTAGGAGCGTGGGATGCAGGCTCAGGTATCATTCTTGTTACTTGTCTGAGGTTCAAAATTACAAATTGGGATGGACATCTTATTTTGAGCCTCGGAAAAGAGATTAGGATAAGACATATATTACTTTATATAATTGTACTTTATCTAATTGACTATATAAACACCAAATGATACGGCCAAGTAGTCGCGGTAGCCTACTAGGACATCCCGGGGTTTCATCTCTCAAGTATACAAATACTGAAAATTGTATTAGGGAAAGATCACTCTAGCACTTCGGGAAATATTATCTAAATAAGGTTATCTTAAAATCTTATTTAAAGAAGGTTATCCCTTGAGGGTGGATGAAGATTAAAATCATCTATTTGACTAAAATATTCATGTCATTTCCTTTGGGCTGCCGAGGCCTTTCTAAGTTCCGAATTTCTCCAACCATTGTGCTTGATCTCTTCAACTTCTAAAGGTTGGTTGGTTAGAGTTTTATTTGCGCAAAGTCCTGTCCCAACTACTAATGGAGTTAGCTTTCATAATCTAATTCAATTTGTATAACACAAAGTTATTTAATATTGGTTATCACATTGATTTAAACATTAATACTCTAACTAAGTTTTCCAGATTAGCTTAGGATTAATTAGCTTAAAGATATATTGTATGATTCGTCTCAAAGAGAATTCGCAAGTCTTTAAATAACTAACTTCTGGATAGCTCAGCGAATAAATTAATTTCACTGAAGCTAATTTGTTTGGGTAGTTTCATATGTTCACAGTCAATGAAAATTTAATAAAATTAAATGGAGAATTATCCGTTGCCAATAATCTTAAGAGAGGCTTATAACATGGATGTGTAATACAAACTTATCTTGAGTAATGTGTTAATTTTTGGAATTTATAAATACGTTGAATGCATGATTTGAAAATGCACTTGTATCAAGAAAATTTCAAAAAAATTATTTCAAAACATTGTTACAACTTTAAGATTCCATTAATTAAAACGAAATGCCATAAAAAAAATGCAAAAAGTTATCAAAATTCTCCAGTAATAAATGAAATGCCACAAAATATTGACCATTTCGATATACATTTTGAAATTATTTCCCCCCCCCCTCGCTTTAAAAAGAATTAGGATTTTTAAAAAACATTTGTTGTAAATTTTAAATAAAATATTTCATTCAGTTCCAATGATTTGGTAACTTTGTTAATTAAATATAGCTGTTGTGTGATTGATTCAAATTCCTTATCACACACATTCAAGATATGAGAGTTTTTAAAAATTCCTCTGTGATAGGAATGACAAGAAGCATTTGGACAGGGAATTGGATAACTGACTTAAGTATTATCCTCCTTTTTCTTAGTATATAAGTATGATATACTTCCCTTTCCAAAGTGGATGGAGTAGTCTAGCAGTCATGGTCAAGAACTTACGAACGGGGTTGTTTCCCTCAAATCGTGATATTTAGTTCAATGCAACTGAAGACCAACCATGTAACGGGGCTGATGCACATTAAATCTGTTTGAGTCCCAAGTCTTCCCTTTGTGTGGTGTGGAAGTTTAAAGAGTGAGGTGCAAACTCAGATGTCAAACTTGTGCCTTAATAGATGCTCAAAATCATGAAGTCAATCACGAAAACTCCTAGTGTTGCTTCAAAATACGACATTGATAAACGATGTATTAAAAAAAAAAGGCGTCGTTATAACTTAGTCGGCCAATAAGACCATCTTCGATTTCTTTATATTCACCGAAAGCAACCAAAGATTGCAAAGCAAGAACGGAAGGGGATTTTCGGGCCTTGTTTGTTGCTTTGTGTACAATGATGACTTCTAGTCACATCGACTTTGACAACTCGACGTGGTTTTACAGGATACGGCTGTAAAGTCAAAAAGATTTTATGAATCAACGCAAAATCATTTTGACATCGTTTAGAGATAGAAGCACACAACAGTAACACCACCTTGTATTAATGATGCCATCTGTCGTAAAAAGCTTGTACTTTCTGAAATAAGCTTCATTTATAAAGTATATAAAAGAACTTCTCTGCATAAAATACAAAATAGATTTTTTTTGTAAAAAACCCCGATTTGACTTTAAATATTACTATGAATGAATTTAATTTTAAAAAGGTGTATAGTAAGTTTTCTTTAACAGTGTTAGAAGATGAGTTTCAAAAGAAAAATATTATGTTACGTCATTTCTTTTCACTAAAACATTTCATGATTGATCTTTGTTGTCTCTCAGTTTAGGATGGAGATTGTGGTTACGGTAGGTCCATATTAAAGTCCCAAGTCATTGGCTAATATTTCTCGAGTTCGAATCAAGGGAACTGAAATAATAGCGGAATCTTGATTTCATAATTACCATCATAGAGAGCAATGAAGAAGTGATTATTCGTTAACATCGCATTCACAATTCTTTTGACTGATTTGGCGTGCTTAAAGTTACATTAGAGCTAGATGATAACAATGGGAGACGAATCTCATTATTCTAAGCATAGGTCAAGTTACGAGAGTGAGAGCCCAATTTCCAGACTCAAGCATTACCAATGTGTCTTACATAGAACCAAAAGAAGAACCTACGATTCCAGCGCAATAACACTGAACCATTCCTCTTTTTTTAAAATTATTTCGAGTAAATTTTATTCCGTGCAACAATTATGGATAATTATAATTATCCATAATTGTGGATAATTGTAATGAATTTAAATTATGGATAATTGTAATAAAATTAAGATAGATTAGAGTTCTCTAGAATTTAGAATTAAAGTAGGAAACCCGATTGGATTAGCATCACGTTAGGAAATTCTGGATGGTATGCATACAGGAGACTTAAATATTGCTTTCCAAGGATTTCATAGACCTTGACATTAGACTATAAAAGCATACAAAATTGCATTTTTACAATAAAGACTCATCAATTTGGTTACAAGATATTCATATATTTATTTATATGAACATCTTGTATATATATATATATATATGTGTGTGTGTGTGTGTGTAATGGTGACAAGATAATAAGATATTTTTTCAATGAATCTTCTCGTATATATATATATATA
>BMAW01111208.1:252274-286030 GCA_019974015.1 Nephila pilipes
CAAAAATTGTGTGTGTGTGTGTGTGTGTGTGTGTGTGTGTGTGTGTGTGTGTAAAGATTCATAGTAATAACTACTTATTACACACACACAATTTATTTGCTGACGCAGGACAGAACATAAAAACACAAAACAAATTGATTAAACTCGCGTAATCACAGATTTAACGTCCAGTGCAATATCCTGAACCGTCTTGTTCAGCATCTGGCTCCTTCTCCGTCTACGTCTCATCTAACTACTCCAAATCTCTTTCGAAGTGCTATGCGGCGCTCTGGGAATATCATGGCTGTCTTCCGGGATGGTAAATCAGCAGGTCTTAGATCCCATATATAAATCCTAAGTAATTTAAATGTTTTTCTGAAACTGTAACGATATGAAGCTTATATTTCCTTCAACTTTTTTTATGGACTTCGCCATTTAATTGAAACAGCTCCATTTCAAATTATGCAAAGAAAAGTTCATATGTAAACCAAGGTGTAGCAAGAAAGATTAGAAGAGACCGAAAGATAGGAGACTGAGAGAATAGGAAGAGTGTTATTGTGATGAGCGCGAATGTTTTCTTTCGTGTTTGATTGATTTGGTGAGGGTAAGACCCGGCGCTGTCTGATTTATTGAATATTTTGAAGGATTTACTCGTATCGTATTCTGGTAAATACATTCTTCCATATATTATAGAAGTTTTTAGTACTCGTGGCAAATGACTTGAAACTGTTGGTTCCCTTATTTGAGAATTAATATGCTATTTTGAGACATAATTCACTATTTTAATTACTTTATCTGCGTTTGAAATTTAGATTTGTGATTTGAGTAACACTTAAGATGCTAGACGAGACGGGTAATAGTATTGCGTCACAAAACTTTCGCAAAATATACACACAAACACACGAATGAGATCATTATTCTAGGTTTGAAATTGTTTTTTCAAAGATTCAAGCAATCTTTTTTTTTTTTTTTTCAATCTAGTTATATCATCGGATGCATGTCATTTCCCCTCGATAATCGGACAACTCATAGCACTGGACAAGAGCCTTCTCCCCCTCCGGTAAATGAATCCGGAATCCCTCGGGGACATTGCACGTGGGAGTGCCGATCGAAAAATTAATTCGTTCCGGTGGGGAGATCGGAAACTGATCGCAAAATGGATGGGATTTCTTGGGGGAGGAGTGAAGTTTATTGAAGTAAGGGCTTCACGGTGGTTAGACTGCTGTTTTTTCTTTCCCATCGACGGTCAATTCACGTGCACACTGTATAGGGGAGGGGGAAGCTTAATGTGGAGTAAATAAAACAGAGGCTCGAAACGTTGGGTGAATAATGTTTATCTGGATGAGTAGTTTTTCTCGCAACATTTCACATTCGAATTAAAACACAGCTTTGGAGAAGAGGAATAGAAAAATAAAGCGTCCGATTGGAAAATATGCGTGACTACATGTATTGGTGAAAAAATGAAAAATAAATATTACACGAGTAGAATTTTAGATCGCACACATGCACACAGGAAGACATTTGTAAAAAGTGCATGAGGAAAAGGTCTATTTATTACCGTTTCTGTAAAAAATTAGGTTCATTTATTATCAATTAAATTCTTTTCTTTTATCAAAAAAAAAAAAAGTATATTATAGGTTTTTTCAGATTTTTATCAAGTTCATATCATTACCTCAACAAAGGTAACGGATATTCGAATCGAAAGTGTATCTAGAAATCTGACTTTTCTCAGAAATTTTCATTCGTTTGATATTAATCTGAAGTGAAAAAACTGTGAGACTAAAATTAGAAATTGAACAAAATGCTGATTCGTATTCGATTTCAGTATATTTTTGACTTTTTTTTGTACGCATGTGCCAGTCAGTAAACATGAATTAAGTATAGTCTAAATTTTAAGAAAGATAAAAAAAAAATCAATGTTAAAACCAGGATCGTAATTTAATGGAGTATTTTTAACTCCCCCAAAACACATCAAAACAGAAATGAAACATTTTACATATTAATGAAATGCGTAATAAATTAAAGAACTTTTCTGCGATGAGGAAAAGGGAAAATAAAGTGTTCAAACGAAAAAAGATTTTTTTTTATTGCTTATTAACGACGTTCTTAGAAATAATACTTGGGTTATTGGTAGTGTTGCGGTAACCTTGTGGACGTAGTCGTGACTTCGAAGCCGGCATTGTTTCCATTGAGTCACGGATTCGATCCTTCATACTACTGAAGACCCACCACATAGTGGGACAAATGCACGTTAAATCAGTCTGAGGCTCCAAGTTCTCGTATCGCTGTGATGTGGAAGAGTAGAGAGGGAGGTTGCAGCTCAAATGTCGTCTTCACCACTTCACTGGAGTTCAAAATTTAAAGACGAATAATCCACAGTCCTTGTACTGATTCACTTTGCGGGGCCCAAAGTCCTCCCGTTGGAGTGGTGTGGATGTTAGGAGAGGGGGGTGCCAGCTCAGGTGTCGTCCTCGTCACTTGACCGTGGTTCAAAATTATGAGGTCCGTCGCCAATAGCCCTCGTGTTGCTTCTAGTGCGACGTTAATATAAACAGATGTGGTAATGCGGTGCCAAACAAGATGTAACTGTGTTCTAAAGAAAATGAGGGAAAAAAAGGTGAAATTGGTTGACAAGAAAAAGGGCTCATAACAAAGAAGGAACACTATGGTATCTGGGAGAATGCCACCGTGTTTATCTTGGACAGTAAGCCCTATAGGAAATAATAAGATCACTAGAGTTCCTCAGTTTCATGATTCCCGTTTTTAAAGAAATTGCAGCGATTTTCTTTAATAACAATGCCAGAAATCAAAACACCTTATAACTAGCCAGAGATAGACGTCTGTTTCAGCCTAGTTGCAGAAACGAACAAAAAGCGACCTATCAACTCCTTACTTCGGACCCAAAGAACATGGGTTCAAAACGTCAATGGGACTTCAAGGCCAAGGTCAACTACTCTCTCCCCCTCCACGAGGTAGAAATCCCCTAACGCTGAAGTTATATCCCAGGACTTGAACACTGGATTGCAGCACAGCCTAGCAATACTGATTGCATATGCCCCGACGCAAAATACTTGTTTCTATATGTCTAACTACAACAACCGCACATAAATCACGACTTAGCGTAGTAATAATATTAGCGTGCGTGTCGGTAATCGATGACTTCAAATGGAAAATTGTTCCACTCAAAACTCAATTCCACAGGAAAATGATGTTCATCAATTACGGTAATGACAAAAAAAAGCAAACTTCCCTACAAATATCAATATTTCTCTTCATTTCATCACGATGGAGCGGGAGTACCCAACGGCTCTCTTCAACAACAATGACAGAAGTTAAAACGTCTTTTTAAAGAACCCGAGAGACGCCTCATTTAGCGTAGTTGGTAGAGGCTATCATTAGCGACCGGCCAGCTTTCTTTGGATCCAATGGACCAACAGCTGACACCAACTAAGGTCACCAACCTTACATTAAGGTTACAAAACTTATTTCCGGGGTCGAAAAATTACTAGACGCCCTGAAGTTAATCCCCTGAGAGATCAAAATATGATGTGTGAAATGAGAGGATTGTTTTAATTTAAAGTAGACTTTTTGCCTTTTGTCAAAGAGCCTGTATCACACTCTGAATACATTCATTGAACAATAAACAATCATATTTCCGTTTACATTCCTGACGTTGTAATGTACATCTCTTAATTAGACTGCACCTTTAAATTTAGAAACATTCAATACATAAACAAATTTATTAGATTCAACAGACAAACATAATCTCCGTTATAGCATAGGAGACGAAATATGGAACATGTTTTATATCAGAAAAACTTATAAATTCGAACAGAAATTAGCAGAATATTAAAATAAGCTCCTCTATACAGGATAGTGAAGTCAGAAGGTAATATTAAAGCCTTTGCAGCGGTTTTCTTCGACAACGAAGATAAGAAGTTGAAACGCCTTAATAACTAGCCAGAATGGGAATCCCTTTTGGTCTAGTAGGTGACGACCAAACTTAAAAAGGTAATTAGAAGTCCTCTTTACATCTGACTAGATCCTCATTAAAGACAGCTTGACTCGAGTGAAAGATCAAGTAATATTTCTGTTTCCCGTGCATTTTGATTTCATAGAGTTTGATCTCCTGGAAACCAAGCAACAGTTTTCTCATGGGAATCAAATAACAGTTTTTTGGGTGTCATTTCCTTTCCAAGTTGATTTGCTCAATGGCCAGTAGCCAAGTTAATAAATTCAGCTATTAATCCAAAAGAAAGGATTATGTCCATTGATTTTGGAAAGTGCGTGATCAATTTCATTCCACACAAAATTTCCGAAAAGAAGGGGCATCGGAGACCTACTAAATATTCGGCTAGAACATTAAGTTTTTTTAGCATGCGACTAGCGCCAAGAAAAAGTCGTATTTACATTACAAATGCAAGCACAATTATGTAAATATCAACTTTAGTACTTTAAATTAGAATGAATTCGTGCATTGGTTAATAGCAACATGTTATTGCACTTTATATTTTGTCATTGGACACACTCAACGCAAATCCATCAGTAAGACTTTTCTATTCGAGTTTCTTAAATAAATGTTCTTATTTTGTAAGCTGTTCTTTAAAGGAGAATACAAACGAGTACTAGTGAATGGCTCACCTCGCAGATGTACAGGATTTGTCCAATAAGTATCGAGAATTATTTTTTCAGACCGAGGGGAAGGGGTGGATAGGAGGGTTCTCTATGGGTAGGGTAGGTGGTTGGGATGTGCGGTAAGCTAAGTGAACCATTTAAGTTCACTCCAAGGTGTTGGAGTGCGTAGATCTGTGCCAAAGAAAAAGTGTGTTGAGGGGCTTGCGTCGAAAATGAAAATGCAATTAACTTTTGAACAGTATCATAAACTGAACAAACAGGCCAGATAGACTTTTGATTACATCTTTTGTTTGGTTTTTAGACTATCCTAGCTAAGATAGTTCAAGAATTTGTAAATTGAGATTACTTTTACACTTTACTTAAATACTTTTATGCTGAAGGTATTGGATAAATACATAGAAAAATAAATAGCAATAAAAAGCTCTCTGCACAACTTCTAAGAGGCAAATTTCGTGCCTATTCCGTTATCTGAAGGCACACAATTTTCTTTTTCTTTAGGAAAAAAATCCAGTGGCATCGATTTTCGAATGTCGCAGGTGGGGTCTTTAGAGAATATTAAATTTTCCACGTCGCCCCATCGCGAAGAGATGAAAATACTTTGACGGCTATTTGCATAAGCAAATGCGACCGACTTAAACCTTTCTGTTTTCTTTTTTGTTTGTTTATTTCGCTTCGTTCTTTTTCCTTTTATTTCGACTTTATAGGATCATCTGGGTTCGGGTCAAAGGAGAAACCTTATTTTATGGAAATAAAATTATGCTTCCTTTATTTGGCAATACTTTCTCTACATCGAAGAGTTAGACATTAGATCCGATTAATATAGCATTGGCAAAGGTACAGTTAAATTATATTTTTGATACAATCCAGTTTTAGTATGTAATAATTAATATAAAATTAGAGCAGTTAGATTTATGACTGTTCGCTATACAACTATGTGTACTTAATTTATTAATGAAATATTTTTTTTATAAATTTACTTTATACAATTGATTACTTTATACAAGTAGTTAACTACACTGATTCAAAATAAAACGGAAAATGTCAATTTTGGATAAATTTTACCATGGTGTAACTCTGCGCTTGGCGTGCGCAAAGCGCAGAATTACACCATGATAAAATTGCAGTTACAATTCTTCCCGTCGATGCCAGAATCTCAATTCTTATATTGTAATTTAACTAGCGGTATGAGCGAATGGCTGTTGGTTGGAATGCAGCTTAGTCCTCACATTGGTGATGAAAATATTTGTACGAGATATATTACCAAATGTGGTAAACCTAGATTTTCTGATTAGACATGATGTTAGTCAATTGGCGAGAACGACACCTGAACTGGCACCTCCCTCTACTAACTTCCACACTATGCCAACGGAAGGATTTTGAGACATGATAGGTTTAACGTACACCAATCCAAGTTACATCTTGGGTATTTAGTGACATCAAGTCCCGAACCTACCACTCGACGAATTCATTCGTTTTTCAGTCTTGACCTGACTTGATAATCCATGATGATTATCGATTATGATTTATTCTTTATTCGTTTAGACATGATTATCATAGATAGAAACCCTAAACTTCCTATTTCTCTATACTGGTTTAGTACTTGTCTTCGGTTTGAAAGTATTAGTAAAGCATGTTTTGATTTCGAAAGATTTTTTTCCTTTGGCAGGAGGAGGGGGGGGGGTAGCTTGCTTCTGGAATGGGTTTGAAACTTTTGTTGGCCCAGGAAAGGACGTGGAAGTCTCAATTCAACGTGCATTTTCTCCTGGTATTTTACATGTTTTCTCATATGAACAGCGTTGCTAGAAGGAAGGTAATCGATAATTATATTTTGTTTAGCGCGTTTGATTTTAGCTAGAAACTTGGAGTTCCTGTAGTATTTGTTGAAATTGATACATCTAAATTTGTGAAAATGATATAATGGTGAGATTCTTAAAACATTCCTCAAACCACCAAGTAAAATAGAATAACAATTTTTTTTGTATTTGGCTTAATGTACTTACATTTTGAGAATCTGAGAGTTGAATTCTTTACTGCATTGCTACTTAGAGTTGAAAGTTTTTTGGCTATAAATTGCCAAACCGGTAGCCTTCTTTCTGGTTCCTTAAACCTTTTTTCTTGTAATCCTACTTTGGCATAGTTTTGAAAATCATAATAAGCAGTTCGTTAAAGTAGGATTTTACCTTTCTGAGAAGTTTTTTTTATTAAATGCTTCATGTAATTTTTATTTTGATTGTGAATTTCGTTAAATTTATTCTGTAAGGCTCTGGATGGAATTTTAATGGATTTCAGACAACAATTCAATAAAAAATATCTAGCTAATGTGATTATTAAAATACATATTCATTCTAAAATCATATAACGCTTTTCATTCTTGTAAAGAACTTTTTTAAACTT
The DNA here is from genome assembly GCA_019974015.1 of Nephila pilipes. NCBI lineage: Eukaryota > Metazoa > Arthropoda > Arachnida > Araneae > Nephilidae > Nephila > Nephila pilipes. Next base: position 259,283 of record BMAW01111208.1, read on the forward strand.
ATTTTTGTGTGGTTTCATCAACAGATGGATTAATTTTACAGGAATATGAGGTTGTAATAACGTGAAAAGTTTGATTTTCTAGTAAGTGACAAAAAAAAAAAAAAACAATAAATGATCTTTCATACATTTTTATTTCTAGTAGAAGTGTAAGAATCCTAATTAACTCTCGTGAAAATGATGATCATTAAGTTTTTAAAACATTTATCAAATTCTCAAGCAAAGTAGTTTAGTAAAATCTTTTTCGTATTATTTCATTTAGCGTTCTGCTGGGAGAGCTTACGCGATTAGCGCAATCTCAAAAATCACCAAATTTGCAATTTAAAAAAAGAAATGTGCCAAGGGTGTGAGCTAAAACATCATTTTCAACCTATGTACCACATTTGCGTTATTCATGTTTTCGTCGTTCTTTCCAATATTTGTTGTTATTCATATATTATTGGTTCCACTTAATTCCCTGCGCAAGGTACCAATGTTAAATTATCTAATTAAAATTAAATTTTTGTGTTATATAAAATTGCAATCTATTTATTTTATTACATCGAATTACCCTTAAAATAATTCAGCCTGTTGCAATACAACTATTTTGACTTTAAGCATACTATTTATAAATTACCACTAATATATGACTTATTAAAAAAAAATTGGACTAACCTGCATATTAATTTGAACCGAATAAAATCATATGTTGGTTTAATTTTATGGGCTATCAAGTAGCCCATACACAAAAGTTATTAACCCTGAAAGCATACGCTTACACACTAATAAGTGTAGAAACTCAGTTAATTGATTACATACAGTTGCACTTTGAAGCTACAGAAGGGCTATCTGTGATGGTTCTCGTAATTTTGAGCCTCGGCCAAGCGACGAAGTTGGCTTTCGAGCTATCACCTCCCATTCCAAACTTCCACACCACATGAACAGGAAGACTTGGGACTTCGTTCAAACTAGCATGCCTAGACACGCTCGCCAACACGACGGGTCTTTAGAGGCATTGGAGCTCGCACCCCACGACTCGACGAAAACATGCTTACAAATTCACAACTATGACCTATCGGTTATTGAGACCGTCTGTAGACGATCAAAAAGAAGTTATTGAAACGGTGATTTTCCCGTTTGCTTCGGGTACCAAATTTTTTTTATTTATGCGTGATGATGTCCATGTTGTTCTCCGTTTAGGAATAGCCTATATACTTATCTTCAATGGCATTTTGTATTAATTTTGTAAGCATACGAACCGATTATAAAACTTTTCTAAACAGCTTGAGTACGGTACATACCTTAATGTTGCCATAAGATGCATCCCAGTTCTAAGTGGAGTTTCTGTGCAAAAAGGGGCGTCTTATAGTTCAAAATATACGATATGTGTGGCTTTTTCAAAATATCTAACTTATTCTTTGCGAGTTAAAGTATTTTTTTTCCCCATTTAAATTAACATTTGTATTAATTCGAATCAAATAATGATCTTGAAATGTGTGCTCTTGCTTATTCAATCTGAATTTATCATTTTTTATGAAGTAATAATCCTGTCTTCGACGTGAAGACTTAGTGCCCCCGACTCGAACTTTCTTGAGTTACGAAATTTTTCTGACAATAGAGTTTCCACACACTTCTAGGGGATTATTAAACGTTTTCCTGTTGATGGCTGAGATAGAAGTTCACCTTCCATTTCTTTTAGTTAGAAACAACGAGGGTTTTATTTAAACTCGGCATAAATTAAACTCATCTCTCCTCGGTGTCTTAGTTACATTAACGAGTGTTCGACGTCATATTTGGCGCATTATCCAAATATGGACACTCCGTCAATAAACCAAGTTACCAATGGTTCTTGATAAATTTCAGGAGAAAAGGGTTACAAATAATCAATTACACTCATTGCCAAAAAGAAAATAATTGCTCCTTGAAAGAAGTAAGGCACGTAAATGTATATTAAGAAATTGTTTAATCTCTGTTAACTATGTAAATGATTGAAGTGTCAGTCGTGTTGGAGCCAATATTGTCGGCAAGCACGTGATTTACAACGCCACTAAGGATTCTTTAAAAAGTTTTCTCAAGGAGCGTAAATTTTCATTCTAACTAGAATGATTGGATTTAATTTATCGCTTGGAAGTTTAGAATGCCTTTGAGAAGAAAACGACGGCCATTAGAGCAATTGGACACTTCTGAGAAAGGTCACATCGTTGTACTTTGTTAAGACGGATGATCATTCTGTCGGATTGCTCGTCATATCGGTCGCGCAGATGTTGCAGGTTCACGCCGTAAGGCTAACTCTGTATAGCTGGTCATTAAAAGATCATAATTTTCTTTTGATATATTTTATTTAACTTCTTTTCAATAATCAATTTAAGATAGATAGCAGATACAAAAAAGCGATATATTGAGTTCAAGGTAGTGAATCGGTTGAATTTCTTTTTTGGAATACATTATGAAGCAGATTGAGACAAATATTTTCTTACAATTGAAGTGCACCAGAAAATAAATCCAGCACAATTCACGCACACCCCCACTTTACTTTCCATTCCTTTTCAAAATTTAGAATGGGAATCACATTCATTCTGTTTGCACAAGTTTTTTCCTTCTTACAGAAAGAAGAAGAGGACGTTTCGCTCTCAAAAATAAAAGTTCCATCTCCTACGCAAATCTCACAGAGAACACCCTACGTGACTTTCCACAACCCCATCATACACTCCTCCCCTACACTAAAACCGCTTTAATCTTTTACCGCCCTAGAGAACGGAATCGTTTGCCACTTCCTTTTTTTCCCCTTCTCGACCCGCCGATAAATATCGTGCGGAGAGCACTCGGCAGTCACGGGACAATCATGAATCATGGAGAGGGGGAAGACTTGATGAACGATTCACCCCCCCCCCCTTTACGAACATTCCCTGGGGTGCTGCTTCTCGTTCGTGCGGACGGAACATTTCAAATGTGGGGGAGGAAGGACACCGTTTCCAATTATGTTGGACCGAAGGTCAATCTTTTCTAGACAGCTTTCTCCCCACCCCCTTACGATTGTATAAAGATGCTTCTTCCCTTCCCCCTCTCCCAGTTGAGGGAGTGATAGGATGTCCTCTTCGTGAAAAACCATTTTTTGACAAAGGGACGATTTATGATAATTTTATTTCGAATAATTCAAGATTTTTTCTGACTAAAATGAAAATCTCAAGGCCATATCTCAGCTTCTCTGTTTTGTTTGTAGCCATGGTAGATACGTAGATCAAGAGTTTAAGGGGTCTCAGGGTTCTTAGTAATTACCCTCGCACATGCGAAAAACATCTATTCCAAACCGATATAGCGTACCAATTAAACAAAGCAGAAAAATGAAATTTCTACCGTATAATATTTACATATATTATTATTTCTCTTATTTATATATAATTTTTTTTCAAAAAAAATCTTAAAATGTTTTAAAATATATAAATTGGGCACTTTCTCAAAATTATGAATATCAATATTTTACCACCCTCAGGATTCTGAAGTACAACATTGATCAAAATTTACAAAAGTGATGTTATCCTGTTGAAAAAAAATCAGCTTTGAAGTTATGCATAAGTCTAAAGGAATTAGACAACGCCTTTTTTTATTAAAATTAAGAAAATTAAATGAAATTTTAAGGAAAAAAAATCGAATTAAATTTCAGATAAAAAAATTTCTGTCAATAGTTTCCTTGAAAATTGATGTATAAGTCATGATAAAAATCATTTTAAATATGTGTAGGAAATTTTAAACTAATATAAGTAATTTCTGAGAAATCCTATGCGAAAGCTAAAATTTTTCGTTTTGAGAAAAACAAAATTAAAGTTGAAAAATTCAAATAAATGAGCTTATTTAGTTTTTACTAGAGGAGTTGTTTGTAGTATCGAAATTTCGTCACCAAAACGTTCAGAAAAAAGAAGGGGTCGATAATGATAGGTATGAGATCTTTCTTTTAAACACTTAGAAATTTTTGAAGTTTAAAAGGTCCTTAAAACCACTTATTATTTTTATTAAACAGAGAATGACTCTGTTGACATAAATAAGTTGAAATCCAATGACGACTTTGTCGATTAATTACTTTCCCTTATATGGGATAGTTTTCAGTGGTTATGGTTGCGGATTCACTGCCGTCATTGTATTTGTAGAGTAATGGCTCGAACCCTGATGCCACTAAAGACCCGCCATGAGTTAAATTTAGTTAAGATCCCAAGTCATTCCTCAGGCGTAGTGCCGAAATCGGAGAGCGAGACGCAGTTCAGGTGTCGCCCTCGTCACTTGATCGATGTTCAGAATTACGAGGACCGTTGCCAATGGTTCTCGTTTTGCTTCTCAGAGTGACGAAAATAAACAATGACTATCACTTTGCAGCATAAACACAAAACATCAAAGGGTAAAGTAAAATTACCAAAGGAACAAATATTTATCTCAAAAAGCAATTAGCCTTAAAACAATTTAAGTAAATATGTTCCATCTTCAGATCATTGAATAATAATGGATAAATAATAATGTATTTAAATTTCGAATAAATTTCTTTTTTGAAACTTCCATTCCATGAAGATTATTATCTTTTGTCATTATTGGTTAATTCTTTCTAGTCCGGCCTCGCTTGCAAAATATTGATCTCAAAAATCGAATGATCCTTGAGTAAACGATAACTTACATGTCTCCGTCAAGGAAAGAGATCCTTTTTACGCAACATATAAATAATGATTACTTTTTTAAAATTAAAAGCAATGGAAGCCATATTTCGACATTGAAGATCTGTATATTTATGTAAAGTAATCTCATTTATATGGATAAATAATTGAAAAAATAATAATCAATAGCTGCATTTACACTTGTAAATCGTGTAATTACCTGTATGTATATGTTGCATAAAATTCACTACATTAATAACTTTAAAAATTTGATGAGTATTTATAATTTACATTGTTCTATATAATAAACTAAGTTATAATTTCAAAATTTGAATTTGATAACATTAAAAACTTATATAATTATATAATTCTAATTTTTATATAGATACTGGGGAATATACCCAATTTGTGTTTATTAAAATTAACTACGATATTACTGTTATTAAGGAAATAATCTGATTTTTTTTAATATGAAGAATATCAACACTGTGGTTACAATAAACTTGAAGAAAAATGAACCACAATACTAAAAAACGCATTTTGAGTAAAACATGTCTGGATATTTTTCTTTACTGCGGGGCACGTTTATTTACTATTTTAAAATTCAATATTTCTCTAGTATTCTATTAATAAAATTATCATAAGTATTACATTTATAAAAATAGAAAAATACCCTCCAATTCTTAAGAGAGAAATAAATAAATAAATCATAATAAAGAATTGAAACTTTTAAAAGTCTCAGTTGCCCTTAATCTAATATTATGCAAAATAGTGAAATATATAAAAACAACACCAAGTATATTCTTCATTAGAGCGTGAATAATATTTACGAATTTCTCACCCTGCTTGGAATTAATACTAATTAAGTTACCAGAAATTATAAAAGAAAAAAGAAATGTGATTTTTAAAAACGATTTATCTTGAAAAAAAAAAAAAAAAAAAAAAAAAAAAACCAGAGGAGATTAAATTAATAAAAGATTAAGTTTTAATATTTCTGATTGTAAAAAAGAAATAAAATAATTAATATATAGATAAAATCTGTAATACGTTATAAACCACTTGCCTATTCACATACACAGTGTAGCTAAAAAATATTTAGACTTTTGGTCGATTTAATGTTTATTAACGTTGGCACTTCGAAGCAACACGAGTTATATTTGCGACGGACCTCGCAAATTTGAGCGTCGGTAAAGTGACGAGACGACACAAGAACTGGCACCTCTCCCTCCAAATGACCACACAACGCCTTCGGGAGGACTTGGGATCTTGACAGATTTAATGTGCTTCAGACCATTTATTCAGTGGGTCATTAGTAGCATCAGGCTCGAACCTACGAAACAACATCGGCTGAGAGCCCGCGAACATGGTCAATAGGTCAATACGGCCACAAGAAAAATTTAGGACTGAGCTAGTAAATAAAACAGAGAGTACAATAAGTAAGTTTTTAAGAGCAGTTACCCTACACTCGACCCTTATAAGGCTATCTGTCGGTTGACGCGATCCACGAGCAGTTCCAGAACTTGCTGGATATTTTCTATTGGAATACCTAATTACCCCTTCGTAGTTTTCTTGAGTTGGCTTTATATTATCAAATCATTGCTTTTTAAGGTACAATTTGAACTCAGAAAACAAAAAACAACTAACCGGTATCAAATTCGGAAATTACGGAGGATGCTACAGTAATTTTTTTTTTTTTTTTTTTTTTTGTTTTGTAACAAACACTAATAACTACTGAATTGTAGAATGATGTATTTCAACTTTTTTTTCGTTCAAATCCAGACACACACGTGATATGTTACAACAGTTGATTCACCACATCGAATTTAATGCTTATCTTTCAAGAATCAATTCCAATTGAATTATTCGTCTGTTGCAAAATTAAATTAATAAATTAATAACGTAGAGGGTCGTGTTTCTTTTCCTTCGGCGAATTTGGACTAACCCATTTCGCCTTTTCCTTGAAGCTCTTCCTCTTTCATTAAAAAATTTCCGGACATTGAAAACACATTCGATATACAATCCTATCATAAACGTTCTTAATCATTTCATAAATTTCGATTGCAGATTTATTACTTTAAAACTTTTTCGTATTCCAAATATTATTCCATTACGACTATTAACAACTGATGATACGCAAAGCATTTTATCTTGAAGAAAGTTACCTGATGTAACTTATCAACTGTATGCGAAAGATTTTGAACTTCGTGTTACGCTTATCGGAAACGGATGGTTTTCATATACTAATTCTGCTGTTGCATCAGTCTTAAAACTCTTTAGTAACCCCATGTAGTCTCATAAGTATATTTTTCTATTTTTACATTGAAAGAAACAACACATTTTTAGACTCAATTCCGCCAAATAACTATATCTACGCCAAAAAACTCCTCCAAAAAAATTATCTGTCTTCTTGTAGAAAAGTCTTCAACTGAAAGTTTCAAAAATAGTGTATTAAATTGCTATTTTTCCTACCATTTGTAATTTCTTGGATGTTAAACTCCTCATACGATCATGTTTCATAATAATAAAATGAACTATTAAAAATGGATCGTGTAAGTAGCAAGATGATATTTGAGTTGTTCTCTCAATATCTAACATGAACATCGTGCCTTTTGGGGACTTTGAGACCTAAAAGTGGGTTACATTTAGCATGCGATACCCAGGATTCCTCACGACAGACTTTTGTGGTATCAGGAAGCGAACTTGCATACGTAGCTGGCCAGAATGCTCATGATCTCATAGAATGGCAACTGCTCTTTATGCATATAGCATCCATTTTTTCTACTATTTTATTTTCAATAAAGATAGAATAACGTATCGGCTTAATTGGTTGCACATTATATTGCTTAGAGCCTTCCCCCCTACTTCGTCCTATCGTCTGTACAAGGGTGATGCAAGTTAAATCCGTTGTTGCTCAAAGAGCTTATAATGGTGTAGCGTGGAGTACAGAGTAGAGTAACACCTCAGGTGATGGCTTTGTCATCTAACTGTGGTTCAAGATTACAAGGTACATTGGTTGTGGCTTACGGCCGATTATGTTGGGTAAAGGTAAACAGCCTGGAAGCATTTACCACATTATTACTCCTATATTTATGTAACTGTGTAATAGAATGTACTTATTTACAGAATTTTCTTAAGCAAAAACAAAATTTAACGAGGAGATGATGCCTTTGTTGTTCTATTTCCCAAAAAACCGAACAATAAATCAACCAGTTAACGGAGTAGGTGTGTGAGAGTATTTTGTTGTCATAGTCTGCTTCACGTCCTAGGTTCCCAAATTTTATTTCTTTTGGCTTACCTCTAAAAAAAAACGATGTCTATCCTAGAAATCAATTGTGTAACTTACAATTTTCCAGTCTTTTTTATTATTATTTTGACTGTATTTTATTCAGAGCCCCTACCCATGCGTCTGGCTCCAACAAGAATTCCGAGTTCAAAAAGGATTGGTTCCTATTTCAATCCCTTAGTTAAATAGCATTCGACTCTGTGAAGAGGACAGTTAGTTGGCCTTGGAGTGCCTGCCGGAGGAGTTTTGAATCCTTGACCACTGGGTGAGAAGAAAAGAAAAGCCGTCCGCTTTTTGCTGCGTTTTTAGCAATTAGACTAAAAGGGACGTCTCAGTTGGGCTGGTTATTAATGTTATTATTATTTTAACTTCTGTCGTTGTTGATGAGAGCCATCACATGCTCCACATACAGTATCATCGTGATGAAACGGAGAGAAACATTGTGAGTGATATTTGTAGAGAAGGTCGCTTTACCAGTCCTTACCAAAATTAATATTCATCCCCTCCCTATGGAATTTAGTTTAGTTTTTTGGAGAGCAGATTCTATTTGGCGTTATCAGCTGTTTCGAGTTGACTGGTGGGTCTCTTTGACGCCATAGCCAGAATATCACTAGTTGTGAACTGTAATTAGATTACCTTACATTAAAATCCTGGGTCTCTACTTCGGCTTTATATGCTTTTCAACCCCGTGGAGAAGAAGATCAATTGATCTTGGAGTGCCGGTGGCGTTTCAATCTCTGGTCCATTGCGTGCGCAGAAAAGTTGATCGGCAGCTTTTTGCTACGCCTTCATCAAACAGACCAAAAAAGATGTCCCAATCGGACCAGTTATTAAGGCACTTTATCTTCTATCGTTGCGTTTTAAAAGAACCTCCGCATCATAATCATATCAGGAAATTTTCACAGGAATCATTTGAGTACAAATGAATGCTCTAATAAACTTAACTATCCGTAGATAGATTTATTACGTGATGCTATAACTTTCTAAAAACTTGTAAATTGCTGTTCTAAGACTTTTAGCCCATGATTGTATGTATGTTATTTTGTGCTTGTTAAAATTTTCGTTGCATTTGAGTAAAGGTTTTGTTCTCATATGGTTTGAATTTTTCAAATAATTTTCTATTATTTTCTTCAAATGAATACTTATTACTGAAATATGTTATCTAACAGAAAACAAGGGCCGCGGTAGCCTAATGGTCAAGGTCGTGGACTAGCGGACGGTGGTTTTCGTTCTGTCGCGGGTTCGATCCTTGGCCACTAAAGACCCTCCGTGTAGCCGGGGCTGATGCACGTTAAATCTGTTCGGGGCCCAAAGTCCTCCCGTTGGCGTGGTGTGGATGTTAGGAGAGGGGGTGCCTACTCAGGTGTCGTCCTCGTCGCTTGACCGTGGTTCAAAATTACGAGGTCCGTCGCCAATAGCCCTCGTGTTGCTTCTAGTGCGACGTTAATAAAAACTAAACTAAACTAACAGAAAACAAAAGCTACTAACATGAAATAATTAATTTAATTATCAAAATTTAATTAAATTTTAATTGTTAATTATCAAAAAGCAGTTAACTTTCATACCGACAATATATTGCTAAGAATCGAAACTAGAAATGAAGATTTCTTTTTTCATTCATAATTAATTTTTCCCTTCTTAGAATAAAATTTTTGCTGTTTTAAAAGTAATCGTAAATATTTTTCTGTTATCATAAAATAAAAATTCTCAAAGAATTGGAAAATTTTCCAATACAAAATTCTAACAGTGAAATATTTTTCTGTTTCTACAATTTTGCGTAAAAAAATTAAACTGCATGCCTCGAATCGGAATTGCATAAAAACTGGAGAAGATTATTCTCTTTCCAGGTAGAGAATTAAACATCAATATTTTTAATTTTAAAAGTAATACAAAAATCGATATCAAAAGTTTTGTTTTCGCGAATATAAATATTTCTCCAATCAACAAATTTTTGGAAAAGACAGTACAGGGAATGCAGTAATTGGAATTGTTTTTCTTCGGAGAACGTATTTAACCATTAATAAGAAAGCGCATTATGCATCACCAACTTTTTCCAGAAGAAATAATTGAAAAGATAAAAAAAAAAAAAAAAAAAAAAAAAAAAAAGAGAGAGAGAGAGAATGAACATTTTGGGTTTTGAACAAACTTTTCCAAACCAGTTTGCAGCTGAAAGGGACAGAATTTTTCAAATAATTCCTGCATTGATTTTACAACAGCTTTTAGGTTTCAAAGCAAAAAAAAATTCTAAAAATGTCATTTTGATGAATTTCCTTGCTCTCGGTAGTAAAATTTAGAAATTTAAATACTTGAATACCTGAATAATAATGACAGCCCTCAATAGTCTAAAAATGGAAGTGCTTGAAAGTTTAGATGCTCTTTTCTCATATAACAAAGTTATCATACAAATTTTATATGAAAATAGTCTGAATTTCTTTTGGCTTGTATTCAAAATAGAATTTTCCTAAATGAGCCATCGATGCTATGAATTGAAATTTATATGGAATTTCAAGCATTCTGTAAGCAAGCATTCTTTTCAATTCTTATCAAAATCCACTCCAAAATAATTTACATTTAATAGCATTGCATTTTTATAACAATAGCTTACTTAAAATTACCTTAATTTTAAATGCGATAAAAAAGTATTTCATGAGCAATTTTTTTTTTGAAATTTTGCTTAATGTTTAAAAAAATAGTATTTAAAATAAAGAATTCTAAAATTTAATTTAAAATAATTTCGTAAAAAAATAATTTTTCGAACATTAATCTAATATTACTTTTTGGCCTTCGAACATGCAATTAAATTAACATGTTTAATTATCAAAATTCTGCAGAGAAACGAGAAAATTTTTAAGACATTTACAATGAGTCTTAAAAGGGAATATGTTCACGTTTGTCACAAAATTTAATTTTATGCAAATATTTTATAAAAAATGGAGAGAATAATTAGAGAATTAAAGTAGATACAAAAAATAATTGCAACTCATTATAATATCAGAAACGTTTGACTTTAAGGCATGCTAAAATAGTTTGCAAACGAATGATTCTCGAAATAAATATAGTTGGCTCACGTTTGTTGGAAAGTTCGGAAGAATTATATTAATTTTCAAGTCAGTGCTTGCATTGACCACTTCAAATGAGATACAACGTTTTCAGACATCAAAACAACAGGACACCTTAATTAAAAAAAATGTCACATTTATTCCGATTTAACAAACATACAACAAACTCACTAGACATAAATAGAATGCATATGTATATAGCATCTACAGGGGGTGAAGCCTTGCACTCCCCCTCCCTAAAAAAAGAGATTGTGCCACCTCTTTCGTAATTATGACCACATTACAAAAGAAGTGGAGCTACTATTCCAAAAAAAAAAGGGCCAGCATTTCCGATGAACAATTCACTCATTGTATATTTGCTTACATATAAAATCAAGCAATAGACTGACAGAAAAATTAAGAATTTCTGGGAATTTTGTTTGAATAAAAAATAAATTAAAGAGAAAATTTATGATTATTGTTATATTAGACGCCTAAAGAGCAACACGAGGGCTGTTGGCGATGGACATTGAAATTGCATTTGTTAATAAAAATCTAGTTTTGTGTTACATAATAACTGCCACAAATAACGTTGTTTCAGTTTCGGGTCATGGGTTCGAGTGCTGAATCCGCAATAGATACGGCATCTAATGGGACTCGTACACGTAAAATGTGTCGTGGCTAATTATCCTCAATGTAGGATGATGTTGAAGTAGAAAGAATGTGATTTTATTGTTTATGAACTTCACAATGAGAAACAACACGAGGGCTATTGGCAACGGGGCTCTTGATTTTGAGCCTCAGTCAAGTGACGAGGATGATACTAGAGCTAGCATTCTTCTTTAAACTTTCACACATGAGGACTCTTTGAGCCACAACAGATTTAACGTGTATCAACTCCACTACTTCAGCGGGTTCAAAGAAGAATTAGGACTCAATCCCTTGACTCAGCAGGATCAGCGCCGACTGCAATCTCACGATCCTGCCAACTTCAAGGCGCTTGCACATAAAGATAAGTGTAATAAACCTCTTCTTATTTTTCAAATGGCAAACAGGATCCGATTCAGTAATAAAACTAATGGATCTAACAAAATATCCGTTCTCAAATGACACGCAACACTAAACGCCGAGTGCTACAATAGCTTTCTCCTCGAGATAAGAGGACGTATAATATCGTTGCTCAAACCTTCCGATCTCTCTCTCAACACCCCTTACTTTAAGCTCTTCGCAGTTTCAAATTGCTATCCGATTGATCTCACTCACTGTGTTTTAATATATATGTTTTAATTCACACAATTCATTCACAAGGAACATTTCTCAAATCAAATAATGTCATAGAAAAGTCCCACAAGGTTAGAGGAAGTGCGAGTGAAAAACTAGATATAGATGTCATATAAATGGACTTCTCAGAAAAAAGGAAAAAACCACGAATGGACAATATTGCTATGAATTACCCTATTATTTTATAAATACCGTATTCTGCTATAGTTAACCTATTCCTCGGTTTTTAGATCGCCCTCAGATGCATATCAAAATGACTTAAAGAATATTTAAGGACTTATGCAATCTTGCAGCATAAATTTGCTTCAAATTTGAAAAGGCTACAGTGTTTCAATGGTTATGGTCATCTATGGGTTCCAGTTCTGATTCCATCAAAGACCCTTCAATTAGGATGAAAGGAGTTATTGTGATTGTTTGCTGACGTCGCTCTGAAAAGGAGCACGAAGACTAAAAGTATCAGACCTCGTAATTTTGAACCCCTTTCAAATGAACGTGGACGACATTTTAGATGGTATTCCTCTCCAAACTTCTACACCATACAAGTTGGAACACTTGGAACCTCGACCAGATTTGTGCCCTACACGGCAGGTCTTTTGAAGAAACAGGACTCAAATTCCCGACTCAACGAAAATAATGCTGGCCGCGACCATGACTCCTAGGTCACCACGGCTACAGGATAAAAGGAAAAAAAGGGGGGAAAGAATGCTTCATTTGAAGGGGTGAGGGGGTGACAGGGTTTGTGGCACAGCTAAGCTGCATCAAACATTTATGTAATCTATAATCTAGACAGAAAAAGAGAAAAAATTCGTTAAAAAAACTGATGTTGAAAATAGAGAAAAAACAGACACATTAAGGAGGATTCAGTTTTTAAGTCAATTATCTGTCTCTCGCTGTATGGTGTCGAAATAAGAAGAGTGAGTACGAGTAATGTGACCATGATTCAAAATTACGGAGGTGGGAACTAATGGGCATTTGTATACATCCACATCCCCGGAAAAACATTTATTCAAATAGGACCAGTTTCCACCTGCATACTAATCAATGGAATACTCAGCATTTTATTCTTTTTTTTAAATAATTGAAACAAAACTTAATGGGAAAGTCCCACATGTCTTGCTCCCCAAACGCCACAACAGAACCAGCCATGAGAACAAATCAATCGTTATATTTATTCTAGGGTTAATGATGCGAATGGGTCTCATCTCCTCCCCCTATCGCGCCAGGATCGACTGAATTAATCTGGAACATCTAATAAAGGAGAGAGGAGGTATCGACCATCATCCCCCTCCCGGTCATTTCGTTCGGATATTGAAAGGGTTGGAAGGGTATACTTTCTGCCAACTCTTTCTCCCCCTCTTTCGACCCAATCCACGGATGATAGGGATTGAAGTTGTATAATATCCCGCTGGGGAGCCCGAATGCCAAAATTAGGAAGTGTTGGCACCGATGTTTAGGTGGTTATACATGGGTTGTAAAACACTTTCACTGAATTAATCGCTCTTAATATAAGTTGGTGACAGAGTATATTTAGATGAACCTTATGTGATAAAATACTAGATTTAATAGAGAGGAATTGGTTAAGATTTGTAACAGTTGAGGACATAAATACTTTTATATGTGGCTATTTAATTGAATTTTTAACATACACATTAAGTTTAAATGAAGAAAATTTAGTTATTTAAGAAAATCGTAAGAAATTAATAGAACTGAATTCTTGTTCAGATGAAGGAAATTTTGAACTGGCACATTGATTGGGTAAGTTCTGTTCAATAAATAGACACCGTATTGCTATTCACAACAAAGTACAGGTTCTTTACAATAAAATATCTCGAATTTGAAGAGCTGTTATCTCAAAATTTAAAAAAGCTACAGCCTTTATGGAAAAATGAAATTCAAAATAACATTTTAATGCTCATGAAATTATACATATATTCATAATACCATCACCAGAAAACTCATCCCCTACTTTTCCTTTTCCCCGCATGTTTTCGGTGTTCCTATTTGAATGGTTGTAATTATTCGTGTTTTCAGTTCGTTAATGTTCACCGGCAATATCAGAAAATCACTTTATCGTTGAAGTAACCGCTAAGAAAAAAAAAATTACAGGGAGTTAAGACCATCCTTGGTCCTCAAAACACTCTCAGATATCAATGATGTTAATGATTGAGAAATCAAGGTTTTTCACAGTTGTAAAATTTGACAGGGATTATTTACCAGATTTATTACATTGAAGGAATGCTGTCTTCTTTTCGAAAGATGGTGGTATATTTCTAAAGAGGAAAGAAATATATAAACATTTCTGTAAATGCTAAAGAAATCTAAAAAGTTTTTTCTCCCAAAGTAAGAACAAAATTTAAATGAAGATAACATTATTTAAAATGCTGAAGATTAAAGAGATGAATTTAATTTATTTTCATAAGGAAAATGTAAAAGATAATAGCAAAAAAATATTAATAATAAATAAATAAACAAAAAAATGAGGAAAGAAAATGAGATCAAAGTTTAGTCCTTATTCTGTTACATTAACTGAAGACAGCCTTAAATCGGGTCTTTTGGGGGGCCACTGATTAAAAGCATGGTCGTCATCTGTTCTGCGACTAATTCATCGTATCGTATCTGTCTCGTGATTCAGATGGCCCTCACATTAAAAAATTGTAATTTCATGAACTTTAAATTCTTATTTTTATTTTAATTTGTCCCCAAAAGTTATGTTTTTAATTTTATAATTGTATGACTCCCAAGTAGGGATACTCTTTAGTAAACACCTTATACATCTACATTACTTTGGCAGAGGTAACATAGTGATTATAGTCATAAACTCGTGGCCAGCATTGTTTCCGTTGAGCCGTAGATTTGGGCTCTGATGCCATTATATCCGCCTTTGAGGGGAGTTAATACACGTTAAATCTGGTCGAAGTTCCAAGTCCTCCCATTGGCGTGAGGTAGGTTTGAAATGGGAGGTGCTAGCTCGTGTGTCAAATTCGTCACTTAACCGAGACTGAAAATTATGTGTGTCCGCCACCAATAGCTTTCGTTTTGCTTCTAAGGGCGAAGTTAATAAACACTTACTCAACATATCTTTTTGACATACTGATCATTTCTACAACTAAAAGACGAGTGTTTTTTGCTCGTAAGATTTATAATGCAAAGGATAACTATTCATAAGGTGGTAGTTGTACTGTCAATAGTTATTTGCTATTCATAACAAATATCCGTGAACTCGTCCGTTCTCGTAAATGTATATCGGATTTCTATGAGTTCCCTTTGCCACTAAATCTGTTAAGTGGGATGGATGTGATTGCTTATCAATGTCGTATTGAGAAGCAACACGAAGGATATTGGCGGAGTGGAAAGAAATTGTCAACTTCTTTTCTTCTTAACGTGTGGCTTCTTTTAACGAGGTTTGAAATAGTTGTTATCAGATCCCCTTTTTTGACACGATGATCTTTGGTATACATCAACTTTGAAGCCATGACACACTGATAACGGGATCACTATTCTGTGAATGTATCTTATAATCCCCCGTACACAATTTCAAATAGTTTGCCAGCCCCTCATAATCTGGGCGTACGTGCTCTCTGCGGGATATATCGCAAATATTCTCTATAATCATTAACGTATGGGGTCGAGAGGGCTCAGAACCCCTTCAATAACCGAAGGAAATGACGGCGGGGGTCGATCTCTTCTCTGATTTATTAGATGTTCCCAAATAATTTAGATGGTATCAGGAAGCGATAGATTCCGAAAAGGGAGAGAGTACGATTTCACCCATCTCTCCTTCCCACGAGAATAAATGTAGTGATTGATGCACATATATGTGACTGTTTTGGGGATGTAGAAAAATATGAGTAGTATTTTTTTTTTTACTTAAAAATGATATTTTTGAGACTCTGAGTCGGATTTCTTAGACAGATATCTTTATTCTTGATCAGTGATAATATAGTAAATATTATTGTAAATTTTACGAAAGTAACAGGATCATATGTTCGAATCCCCTTTCCAACAAATATAGTTGTGTTGTGCAAGTATATCAAGCTGTGACAGTAGACTATACATGATTTTCTTTTCACTAACCTGGGGGACCCTTTGACAATTTGAATTGTTTACAATTACATTTCCTTTCTAATCAAAACGAAACGTAATTTAGTAATTTAGATGAAGATAAGAAGTATAATGAATTGAATTAAAGATAGAGATATATAAGTGAATTAGAATTGAAAGGAAATAAAGAGGATAGTGACAAGCTGATAGATATTTGTAAATTAGCTTGAATTATCGTAATTAATCGTTTTGGTTGAAACGATACCTAATTAAAGTAACAAGATTCGAATCTGAGTTACCTAGAATTATTTGAAGCAGAACGAATGATTTGGTAAGCTTTTATTATTACAACATAAACTAAGATTGAGTTACGACGAATTCGAGAGAGAGCTAACTTTGCATATTCTTTGGTATTTAATAAATTAGTAAGCTCATTGACTATTTACGAGAAATATTCCGAAAATAAATTTCGTCATTTTTTTGAAAGAACATATGGTAAGCCAGATGAAACAAACCGTCTTAAGAATTTACACCCATTGCTGGTTCAACGAAGGAAGTAGCGTCAATGGAAGAGAAATGACGCATGCGCAGAGCGACAAAGTAAATAGAGTAGTAACTGACCAGCGTGCCTGAGACGTGATTGACAACATGGTCAGAAATGAAAGTGCGTGCTGTTATCCGGTATGAATAGGCACGTGGGACTAATCATCCATGAACGCCAACAGACCGTGTATGGTGAACCGATCATGTCTCATTAAGTGGTTGGAAGCTGGTGTTGCATATTCAGAGTGTGAAAGATGAAGATTGAAGTGGATGTCCCTCCACATCCCCGAATGTAAACAACACTGCTAGAGTACAGAGCATGGTGTTTGCAGACAGGCGTCAGACGTGGCGTCCATACTGCATATTGGTCGTGCTTAGGTCCATCCAAAACAATATTGAGGTGGAGCATGTTGTGGGACAAGTCTTTGCAACACAGGACACTGAATTTTACCAGATTGGTTTCTTCAAACTGATTGCATGCTACGTCAAATGTATCAATATCAATTGCGTCTATGTCGAAAAATAGTGCAAGATATATATTTCATGATAACATGGGTTTTTGGGGGGCAATACAGTTTCCTAATGAAAAAAATGACGAAACTTCCTTTCTGAACTTTCCTTGTAATTAGACTTTAAGATGGCTGTAGAGCAAAATAATGTAAATACGTCTCAGAACTTGAGGTTCACAAACCGCATAGTACCACTCAAAAAATATCTTTACGACCTTGACCACGTAATTGTGAGTTACATATTTTTTTAAGGTATTGTAGTTTTATCTATGAAAATTTAATACTTATGCATAATTATTGATGACGAATCACATTTTCTACTGATATATTACTAGTCATAGTCATATTGAATAGATGTATAAATTTCATCGTTTATGATAAGGAATATTTCAAAAGCAGTTAATAATATAATACTTATCATGCCATTAGTGTACCACTCTCTTACCCAGTATGACTATCAGTAAATATTCTATTTTCAGAAAACAAAATAAGAAAGTTTATTGAATTGTGTTGTTCTACGTATTGTAAGTTTATGATAAAGAAAAAATATTGGTTTGATAATTCTTTTTTTTAAAAAAATAGATTTTTTTTAGTTTTATTAACGCCTCATTAGAAGAAACACGAGAGCTATTGGCTACGGACCTCTTAATTTTGAGTCACAGTCAAGTGAGGAGGATGACATGTTAGTTGGCATCTCCTCTCTCCTAATTTCCTCTCTCCTGACTATGCTGCGCTAAACCAGGTAAAACTGCGATCAAGACGTTTAAAAAAAATAGAGGGGGGAAATAAAGATAGAAAGAAAAATTAGTTAATAAGAAGGAGGGTCAAAAATAGAGAAGAATATCTATGGTTACCTCGAGGGATTATCATAGGTGTTTACCAAAGATAGTAAACCGCATGGTAAATGAAAAAGATCATTAATGTGCGTAGGGGTAATGATGTCCGTACCTTCCAAGAACAGGTAAGCTTTTAAGGGGGATTTGATAGAAAATCTAAACGAAACGAGAGTTGTTCAAAATGTTCCTTGTTAAAGATTAGAAATGGGACATTAGAAATAAGAATACGATGACTCACTGAAACACTTGCATTGCCAGCAATCATTTTTCCTTTTTTTTTTTTTTTTTTTTTTTTTAAAAAAAAAGAAGTCTATAAATATGACGCCATTCATATTAAAAGAAATCACCATCATAATATTTCTGGTTGAAGAGACCGCCTACGTCTTCTTTGGAGTAGATTCACCGGAAACAACCTACTGCTGTTTGGTTACTGGTGTATAATGACGAATCAGGTCTTGTAGAAGACGAAAAGACGCGCAAAATGTCGACGATAACTCGACGAGGCAGGAATCAATACTAACCTATGGATCCGTAAGAAATATCTTTCGAAGCCACAGATGACATCATAAAATGGAAACATTAACATACTTTAGAAATATCACCTTTTGTCAAACACTTGTACTTCTTAAAACCACCGACGTATTTGCTTGAAAGATGCTTCGTAACTATCGTATATTTTCAAATATAAGTCAAATCGTGTATAAGCTCTCTGAGAGTGGTTTTTTTTTTTTTTTTTTTTCAAAAATCAATCCAAAATTCGAATCAATATATCAAACGACATGAGAGAAAAAATCCTCAACATTCGAAGACATCGCCATGAGGGCGAAAATGTTGCCAAGTAGGTATACTGGATGGATTACTTTCCAATCAAATAGCTGAATACTGAAACAACAGACGCCAACAAAGACTGTCAAAACTGTAGATTCTGAAACCGGACTTTAAAATATTCATATGGTTTTGTCCTTTTCCTTTCTTATGGGTTGAATTCAAAACACTCAAAATGTAAGTTAGAAGATTGAAGTAATTTTTCTCTTGCATTGTTTTTTTATGTTCGTATTACCTCTATGGAATTCTTTTATTATTACCTGTATATGTCTTAAAACTTTTTCGTTAGCCGGTTCCAAATTTCGCCACTGTTAGATTTTTCGTTTCATTGACGACTCAGCAAACTTTAATATAAACACTTTCGAAAATAAAATACAACAGCTTCAAAAGGAAAAAGGATCATTTTATTTAGAAATATTTTTTCATAAATTTAATATATATACAGGTAATTCCCCGTATGACACGGCATTTCTATATTTCGGATGATTCATTCTTATACTTATCCATCTAATAAACTAACCTATCAGATAAATAATACCGACGGCATTAAATGGTTGTTGGAAAAAAATATGGCTGTAGATAACTGAAAGTGAAATCTTGATCGAGACAGTAGAAAATAAAATGCATACACCAGTAGAAGTTGCTAAGTCTCAATAAGGGGAAGGTTTTGGCGATATGACTTCACAAGATTGTCAAGAACTACTGGTGGAAGAAGAAATTGAAGCAGGTTTGGTAGAATTGGAATCCGTGGTAACTCAGAGGAAGGCAGCATAGGTGAAGATGAAGAAGTTAAAAAGTTTGCTCAACGAAGTATAAAGAAAGGCATAGGCTTAGCCGAATAGTTAGAGTCATATTTCTTAAATGAAGATCCTTCATATGAAAGGAGTACAAAATTTAAAAGAGAACTTCATAAGTGCTTAGCACCATTGCGGAAAATTTATAAAGTTCTTTTAACTGAAAGCAAGCAATCTAAAATAATTCGATATAAAAACCAACGTTTTTAAAAATAACGTTTTTATATGGTAGCAAAGTTTATTAAAGAAAATTATTGAAATATTAGTTAAAACTGTTAGTTATTTTTAACTTTAAAATTTACTTAAAAAGATACATTTGTGAGCATATTAAGAAATTCATAATACTCATAAAATCAAAACATGCATTTGAAAGTTTGTAAGTCATTCTATTAAAAAAAATGGGAACCAGAATTCAGGAAAGGTTTATCCTTGGCGACAAGAATTATTTGGCAGTATTTTGCCAAATGTGGCTACCCTGTTCCGTTTCACGGATTTAACGCTCAGCAAAAAAAAAAAAAAAAAAAAACAATCGCCAAGTTTGGTGCCAATTTTTGAAATCGCGCCAAGTGTTTGGGCTAAACTGCATTATTAAAGAAAATATTAGTTAAAACTTGTCGCAAATGTCTAAATATTGCATTGTTAGGCGAGTACGAACGATTCCCAAAATTTCAAAGCTCTAGCTTGATGGGAAGTTGGTTAAATTAACGATCGAAAATTTGATGACACACACACACACACACACCAAGTGAAATTCAGAAAAACGTTTTAATAACAGAATTTTTGCAAAAGGTAGAGCATGAATCCAAAGATAATGCAGAAAAAGGCTTAGAGGATGAGGATGTCTTGCCAAAAAGAAAACGCCCTCGGTTAATAGCGCTTAGTGATGACAAAGAACATATTATTTCAATTTAATATGTATAACCTCTTAAATTTTCTATAAAGGTATTTATTTTAACCATGCAATATAAAAGCATATTTTGTAACTTTTGAAATCTAATCCCCACTTTTTGTGCTAATTCTTTGTTGCGTATGATCCAGATTCGCATTCGCATAACACAACAGCCGTTTGGAATATAACTCCCATGTTATACGGAGATTGCCTGTAAACTAATGAGATAAAATGTACTATATTTGGAGATTTACATTTGCGCGCGGTTAGCTCACAATTACCTAAGTTTTGTGTGAACCAGCAGATCCGTATATATGCTAAGCTCCGTAATTAAAGTTAGAAAAAGTTCTAAAAATCTTGCTTATACACGGAAATATACGGTACTATTCAATAGCACATCCAGGCCCCTGCTCACTGACAGGACCTCATAACCCTAGCACAAACTCGAAATATTTCCCCAACTACTCTTAATTCTTAGATGCGTGCCTTCAGGGGTGTATCGTGCACATTCTGTATCATCATTAAAGAATGAGGTGGGAGAACTCCAACCCTTTCAATACCGAAAGAAACTTCGCCGAGGGAAATGTAATGGCCGATTTTTCCTTCTCTTTATTAGGCGTTCCTGTTTAATTCAGACGATATCGGGAAGCGATAGATTCTGAAAGGGGAGTGAGACCGATTCTACTCATCCCTCGAGAATAAATGAAGCAACTGTTTTGTATACATTTAATCTGCGCATGGGAGATTGCCTGTCTAATCTGCACATGGGAGCGGAGAAAATGATTGTGAGGGGTAATTTAATTACGCATGGAATTTTTCCGAGATTTCCATCAGAAATCCCGACTGTTTGAAGTGGTAATTTTTTTAACATTAATCTAGTCTCTCGTATCTAAGACGCGGAGAACAGTTTTGTTATTTGGATTAATTTGGGCTCTAGACAGCAAGATAATCATTGTCAAAGGGCTTCGTAATTTTAAAGCATGGTCAAACAGTGAAAATAAATACCGTAAGTGGAGCTGCTCTCTCCTAATTTTCACAGCACCCGATGTTAAATCTCAGTTTAATATAACTTGTAACTAATCCACATCTTACTAAACTTGGAATATCTTCCAATGCGCTCCTTCCCTCCTAAAAATAAATTATAATATATAATAAAAAACAGTACTAAAATAATAAATTCTAAATTTAACCAAGCAAATTCCTCTGTTGATTGATTTGAAATAGAAATTAATAAATCCATGTCTATTAGTAGTGATATTCCGAAACAACAAATGTATATGCGAGCGGTTCAAAAAACTCTCCGTGTTTGGAATGGAAAAACGGAATGGAGAACTCATTATCTAGTTCATTGACTTATTTTCCCTTTCCTAAGAAATCCATGAATATGAGGCCCTTCGTAATATATTTTCAGGATGATTAAATCGCCTTCGCCTTCTTTGGAGCAAATTTACGGAATTCAATCCACTATTAATTGCTCGGGTTCTAAGGATGAATCCAATCCTCAAGATGATAACAAATTGATATAAAATGACTATGACAACTTGTGACATAGGTCTATTTGCAATTTTCTCTTCACTAACCTCGGGGACGTTTTAGTAATTTGCATTGCCTATAATTATAACTCCTTGCCAATCAAATGTGATGTGATAAGATAAATTAGGTGAATATACGAAGCATAATGAATTGAATTAAGGATAGTTATATATAAGCGAAATAGGATTGAAAAAAAAAGATTAAGGAGACAAATAATAATGACGAGCTGATAGATAAAGTAAATCAATGTAATTAATCCTTTATATTGATAGTAACTACTTATCAGAACAATAGGAATCGAATCTGCTATAATCTTGAAGTGCTTGAATCGGATTGAGAGCGATATGGTAAACTAAGACTTTATTACTTGAACGTAAAGTAGGATTAACTGAGTTACAAGGGAGAGAGAGAGATCTTGCATAATCTTTGATAGACAATAAAGTGTGTCGTGCTTCTCAGACGAATCTTCAATATGAGTTATGAACTTAGTTAATTGCACTTTCTAATGGCTGTAGAGTTAATAAATGAAGGATGGCTGTATCAAATTCTACATGTGGTATTAAAAATGAATCTATGAGTCAGTGTCAGATATTTTTTGGTACCATCTAACAGAAATAGTACACAATGGTTACTCCAACTTATCCTACCAATGCCATGAGTTATCTAACACAGGCAATTTTTGAATCACTCTTATATTTTTCTTTATATACTTAGTATAATAACTTTCTGTGGTATAATAACTCTTTTTCATGGGTTTTTCTTTAACTCCCATTGTATGTCTGGGACAAAACTTGTCAAGCATTTTTCTTACAATTTAAAGCGCTTAATTGAGCTGAAAGTTTCTATACACGATTGTTTTGGATGACAATACGACAATTTAATTATAATTAATAAAAATTATTTAATTAACTAATCATTTAAATTGTTAAATTTTTTTGCCTAATTCCTCACCGAGTCGCCAAATATTGTCAAGTCATTCGCACATTTTAGCTATGTATGGATCAAAACTTTAAAAGCTTTTTTCTCACATTTTAAAGCATTCAATTGAGCTGAACTTTTATGTACACAATTATTTTGGACGATAATGCGATAATTTAATTATAATTAATAAAAATTAATTAGTTAAAACTAATTATTTAAAGAATTAAATTTTACGCCAAGTTACTCGCTAAGTCGTCAAATGATTAGTAACGATAAATAAACGTTACAAATATATATATGCAACGTAGCCCACTTACAATGTGTATTATAATTTGTCGTCAATTTTTAATGTATTTTGAATTTTTTTACTTTTTTTGTATGTCAACATTCGTTCACTTTGCAACGCTTAATTGAGCTAAAAAAGTTTAATCGTATTCATTTCAGATGATAAATTTAATAAATGTCAAATAATGAAATAAATTATTAAAACTGATCATTAAATAAATTCAATTTGACTCAACGTTCCCTTTTGCTCTTAAGACTTAAGGTTTAAAAATTATATTAAGTGTGAAGTTTGAAAAAAAACCTTGTTCGAAAAATTCGTTTTTTACCGGTGTTATTTTAATTAATGTTGTGTAGTGTGACCACAAAATAAAGC
Source organism: Nephila pilipes (assembly GCA_019974015.1). Taxonomy (NCBI): domain Eukaryota; kingdom Metazoa; phylum Arthropoda; class Arachnida; order Araneae; family Nephilidae; genus Nephila; species Nephila pilipes. The sequence continues at coordinate 283,044 of BMAW01111208.1, forward strand.
ACAGGCAGTTGAGACTTGCAAATCTAACTGTCAAGAGACGATTACAACATTGCAGTTGGTGCCTCACTCAGTTACTTCCACATATCACCAGAGGGAGGTATAAAGTGTTAAAGGGTTTATCATGTGGCTGCGTTAAACATGTAGCGGTATTTTAGTTTTTTCATAACGATCTATAGCGAAATTGAGCTTCGAAACCAATCAAGTAACTGCAAATGTTTATAATTTTCCAATTTCGTTAAGTTTATTAATTTTGTTATGTTCGGTAAAGATAAGAGTTATTATTCCTTCTAGTTTCCCCAAATATGACTATTTTCATGGTAGAATAAATTTAAAGATTACTGTCATTTTATTTTGAAAATGGTCGCTTAGTGAGTCGCTTGTTATATTAATGAGTTCTCTATTTTCGCTCACTTGCATAGTTAAAATAAAACCAAGATTGAAGAAATTATCGTTTGAAAAGACAGACTGGTGGTCGTTATGATGTGCGCCAGAGTTATGCGCAGCTGAAATATTTTCATTGGAAGGAAAATAAAATGGAAAAGCCAAAAATGGTGAACTGATTGTGTGGTTAAGAATTTGCATAAAATGCACTAATTGAAATTCCCCCCACCCCAGTTCTTTTTTCAAACCATTAATATATCCCTGATAATTTAGGTGTTTTAATCTGTGGAGTGGGTTTTTGTATCAAATAAGTAGGAAATCAACAATTAAAAACGAAGTTTTATATTTGATTTCGTTTGTGACTAAAATTGATGCGGATCCGTTATTTTTTAACAAGTTTCGGAAAAAAATTCAAATTGCATTAAAACTCCTTAAAATATGTTTAATTTTAGGGTTAAAAGTTTGGAAAAAAGTTTGGGGTACCTTCAAAAAAAAAACCGGAGGAAGCTGATCCAAAAAGTGGTGGTTCGAATAATACAACTAAAATTAAATTTGAAAGAAAATGTTTCTTTAGAGGGTATACGGTTCGTTGCACACATCATCGAAACATCTAAAAAATTTGGAATAATGCAGTCAACGGTGTGGATTTATATATAGGATAGACAAACAAACACACTTTAAATTTTATGTATTCGATTGAGTTAGATCTTAAACTGAAGCCGCGGTAGCGTAGTGGCCATGGTAGCGGACTCATAGCCGACCATTTTCGTCGAGACTTGATACCACTAAACACGGCTACACGTTAAATCTGACAAAGCTCAAAGACATCCCGTTGGTGTGGTGTGGAAGTTCGGAGAGGAAGTTGCTGGCTCTAGTGTCACACCGTTATTTTACACAGGTTTAAAATTACGAGGTCCGTCGCCAATAGCCCTCGTGTTGCTTCGAGTGAAACATAAATAAAATTCAAACAATAAATTACTTTAAACTAGAAAAGGAGAAATGCTTTTATTCAAAAATGCTTTTCTTAAAAAAAAATTTCACACATACATTTAATATTTTTGTCAAATATTTATTCAGTCGTGTAATATTTACTTTAGAATGTATTGAAGGGGAAGATAATACTCTTTAGGAAAAAATTTATAATATATATTTTTCATTTTCTTTTTAATATTCTTTTTTTCTTTCATGCTTCCTTTTTTTCTTTACTTTTCTTTTATTATTATTATTTTTCTTTCTTGTTTTGTTACTCGTGCTCAACAAGCAAAGCCATACTTCGATGGTAAAGCCCTCAAAATGGAATACAAACCAAAAGAGTGACCTTTAGAAATCAAAAAAGTTTTAAAAGAATTCTCAATAACCTACGCTAAATCCACAGAAATGATTACTAATAAAAATGTTTTTGACATATTCTTTGCAGTTTTTTTCCCCTAGAGTACAAAAACTAAACGCATGTCCAGTTTATTCGAAAATCCACCATCTGCTGCAATGATGCCAAAAAAAGAAGAAGAAATGATAAAGGGAGTTAACAACAAACAATAAAAGAACTAAAGATTTCAAGTATAAGAAATCTAGAAAATAAGCTTCAGAAATCGATCTCTACAAAATCATTCTTTGACGCATAGAAATGTTTTTTTTTTTTTTTTTTTAAATTTGTTTCGATCCATTTTTCTTTCTTTTCTTCAAAGATCTTTCATTTTTCACATTTTTCGTTCGATTCGCGAGATGACTTCCTTTTCGAATTTCGTGTTTTCGAGGCAAGAGATGAAATGAAGCGAAAAGAGACACGATTCTTCCCATCATGCTTCTCGTCGATAGAATGAATTTTTGAAACTAAATGTATCGTGATGCGTGGTTTAGCTGTATAGAAACAACCAAAGACAGTAGGTCCATTCATAAAAAGTATATGTCTCCTAAATAAAGGTGTTTAGAATTAAAAGTATTCCTAATTTATTAAGAATTTTTTCAGTTAGATTATTTTATTTCTTAAAAGTTTCTCAAGACCAAAAGGGGAGGGGGGGAAACGAAACCCAAAGGAATATAGAACACACATAAAACAGCTAAGTTTAAGAAAAAAGTGTTTCGATTAAAAAATATTAACAAAAGTATCCAAACCGAAAATTTTTTCTCTGAAGATGTGCTATTTTTCTTTAAAATTGCTAATATTTTTCAACGACTCTTGTTCTTCACTACATTTAATTTTCTCAAAAATAATTCTTTTTGTATTCAAAATGTTTCTTGTAAATCAAATTGTGATTGAAAGCCACACAACATAACAGAGAAATAAAACATAGTATTTTCATGATTTTAATAACTAAGAAACTTCATTCGTATGAAAATAAATATTCATTTTTTCATATGAAAATAAATTACATTCCCAAATTTAATTTTGTTCTTGAATTTGAACTATTCACTTCCAAAAAAAAAGATGCCTTAAGCTTGTTATTACGTTACATTCCCATTTTTTTTTTTTTTTTGCAGTTCTTCAATATTTGGATGTTTCGACTTCTTTATCTCTTCTACTGATATTTAAAGTGGCTTTTTCTATTGAATTTTCGTTTATCTACAGTGTATAATGTAATATTTTCTACAGTGTATAATGTAATATT
>BMAW01111208.1:286040-393775 GCA_019974015.1 Nephila pilipes
TCTACAGTGTATAATGTAATATTTTCTACAGTGTATAATGTAATATTTTCTACAGTGTATAATGTATTTTCTACTGTGTATAATGTATTATCTACATTATTATCAATAGTGTATAATGTTTGCCTTTTAAAGTTTAATTTGTATTTGTATTTGTATTCATTTTTTCTTTGTTTGCGTCGTTTTATTTGTATAATCACATGGTTTGGAGTATATGAATTTTATTTAATAGTGCGGGACTGAGTTCTTCTTTGCATAATTAATGTGATTTAATTCCTACTTATTTATGATGGTAAGGTTTGAATGATATTTATATTTAAATTTCCAAATATATATTTATATATATATATATATATATATATATATATATATATGAATTTAAATATTAAGTAATAATTAAAAAGGCGAATTTCAACTTCTTAGTTGCAAGGAGACGCAGCTCCGCCATCTCGATCACATCAGAGAAGCACTGAAGAGCATGAACTTTTACCTTGCTGGTAAAATTGTAATGGAGATTTCTGGAGATAATTCAAAATCACGTGGTACTCACGTGGGTATATGATGAAGGGATAATAAGGGATATTGATGACGTCTGTTAATCTAGTGGGGATTATTTCCGACAGATTTATGACTGTGGGAAAACTAGTTCAACTGATTTTATGAGCACGTGATCTAATAAATAAAAGGAAAATTTGGAATTGGATCAATAAACAAGAATCAACTGTTTACTTTTTAGTTAGAAAATAGGAAAACTCAGGAAATTAAATTAGTTTTATGTGAGTTAATTACATGTATATTCATATATATATATATATATATATATATATATATATATATATAACAATATTAGGCCAGTAAAGATCGCTATCAGCATAGTGGAGTGCTGGGGAGTGCATCCCTCATGTTTGAAAGGCATTTAACTTCTTATGATAACATTACTCTGGTACTTCATGTTTGTAAATTTAATACTTATCTTAAGAAGGCAAGGTCTTAAAGATACAATAAAATTTTCTGTAATTTATGCAGTAAAATCTATCCATCAAAAATTTAACATAAGTTTTGAGCAAATATCGAATCCCCTCCCTCTATTTCAAGCTTTAAAACGTAAATTAAAACTGAGAGGGATTTGCAATCGATATTAACATAACAGAAACACTGAAATGCCTCTATTTTTGCATTTTTTGAATTTTATCTTAAAAATAGAGGACTCCTCGCAGATTCCATACATGTAAAGTTCGCAAAATTTAATAAATACAACGTTCTAGAATTGAGTTTTAAATACAATCACCGGGGCATAGAGAACATTTCTGTCTTTATGTTTTTTTTTTTTTTTTTGAGAATTCTGATACAATTTCCTTAAAATCTGCTTTACCCTTAGTGTTGATATTTTGCATAACCTCTTGAGACCCAAGATCATATTCTTTGAGAAATTCCCCCCCTAATTTGAGATAAACCATCTAAAAAGTAATACAAAACAGCATATGCAGCTTTTTTTTCCTTCTGTATTAAAATATATATAATTTTTGGCCAGTCTATTATAATGGATATTGGGTCTTTATCTAGTAAAAACATGCGTTACCGATTAAATATACAACATAAAATCACTATACGCACATTTAAAATTGTAAATTAGCTATTTTAAGTTTTAAAAAATATGTATTTATAAAAGCATAATAAAACTGAAATGAAACAGCTGGCCAACTTTAATTGTTACTTTCTTCTTGTGCGCCATTTTTATATATTTGTAGAACAAGGATTCTGCAGAATAATTTCAAGTTTTGTTAAATATATGACAGTACTGAACTGCCAATAAAAGGGAGTGCCAGATCTTACGATTTAAAATTGTAAATTCTTTCTCTACGTGTAAAAGCAAGATATCCAAAAGAATGGACATTGGATCTCAAAATTATATATTAGGCTATTTCGTAAGCAATAAAGACAATATTTTTTCTAACCATGACTCACGAATTTTAGGTATTGAACAATAATTATATATATACAAATTATTCTAAATTTAAACTTTTTTTTCTGTTATGTTCTTGAAAAAGTGAAAGTATTCACAATGAATGATAGCGTAAAATGATCGTCCTCCCGAGCTCTTGGCTTCTCAGAAGGAATTACTATCAAGGTAAGAAAATACCTTCTTCTAATCCTAATGCAATATTCAAATTCCTAATTTCCTCATGAATTTTTATTTTCATATGCAAAACTCTCTAAAGAAGAATAACATTGACAACAAACTGAGCAAAAAACAGACGATTATGTTATATTAAATGAAATATTAAAATAAGAGCAAATGATAAATTACTAAAGTAGACAATACTATTCTGTTTGGATATTTAAATAAGAGCAGAAGATAAGATATTAAATTAAATTACCTTAAGCAACGCAAATATACCAAAAGGAAACTAAATGTGATTGTAATCGTGACGTATTATTAATGTTAATAATTTGAACCTAACACCATATATCCTTTATTTTATACTCACGCATTTTTGTTGACATTTTTTCTCAAAACAACATATTAGGGCATATTAATTATCAAATTTTAAAAATTAAAATTTTTAAAAATTTGAATTTTAAATATTTCAGTCATTTTTTTAAGAATTTCATTTTCGAAATTATAATTATGCTTAGTGTATAGAACATTATGCTTATAAGTACTCTGCAATGTTTAATAGTTATACATGCAGTAGACGTTTTGGAAGATGCATTTAAAGGTAAGTACAGCTTTTGATTATAAACTGCTTATACAATTATTCCAGTTTATAAATGTGATTTTTTTGGATTAAACTTATACACATATATACAATTATATCATTGGAAATATATAACCTCCATTAAATATAATTTAAACAAGTGAGGATTATTTGAACTTAAATATCAGTTCATTTTTCCTTGTTGAGGACGTTTCAATGTTCTTCAGCATAAAGTAATGAACAATCTACGAAATAATTATAAGAAAAATTTGGCAGTGAATATATTACATGAAATGAAGAAAAAATCCAAAGAAAAAGAGGCGATGGATATTTCAGATAGTATATGTTAGTAAATATTCCATGATTCGAATCATCCTGCGTGATATTTTTTCACAGGAGAATTCAAACACTTTTAAAATGCACTTTTTAAATAAACTATATTCCTTTTCAATACAAACATCAATGGGTTCAATATATTACCATATCGGCGATATTAAAAACATGAAATGCTTCTCACTATTTGGTTTGGGCGCAATCACCACCGCCACAACAAACATTTGCTTATCACTCCATGCGAATCGCTTCGCACGGCTTGGAAAATAAACACGCGATAAATAACGGAGTTGTTATATCTATGTTTGCAAGAGTCTTGTGGTTGAAAATGAGATTCAAAGATAAACATATAGACGCGAATGTTGTCAAATTTCTTTCCAAAGCAGAAAATATTTATCATGAATGGAATGACAATTTCGCAGCGATTAGGAACCGTCACAGTTAACTAGAATCTATTTAATTCCTTCATTTTATCGAATGCATATAAAGTAAATATTTATTTCCATATACATAATGCAGATGGAAATTATTAACATGAAATGTACTATTTCAATTATATATGCCGTTAATTTCCGTGTAAAAGATGATAATTTTTGGAGCTTTCTGTACTCAAAATTAAGGGGGCCCGGCTTATATTTGAATACTCTTCTTTCTCTTCTCTGGCCCAACAGCCTCAGAGAGTCCTGGTCATTCTCAGAATTCCATTCCCCGCCCCCCTGTTCTTGGCTAGCCCTTAAAAACTACTTTCTTTTGGTAGGTACGAGTTTAACAAAACCTGGGACTGAAGTGGTCTCATTTCTCCCTTGGGTATATTATCTTTGACAAATACGGGTGACATGCCCCGGGATACCCTAGCGATCTTTCTCTATATCCGACCCTTCTCATCAACGAAGTTAAGTCATTTTCAATTTTTTTCCAACGTCTAGACCACAATTTTATTTTGTTTAGCGCAGCATGTCCACATCTGATTCTTGTGCTAATTAACTACTATCCCTCACCCACTGTTCTTGGACAAGTTTTTCCTATTTATTACCTTCATAGCTTTAAAATCTTTATTTTTTCAGGCAAATCAATTGGCTAGAGGTTTAGTCTTTATTTTCTTCGAGTACTAGGAGGATTAGCCAAGAAGATCTTTTGCATATCTCGATTGCTATCCAATCTTATTAAGGGTCTTGCTCATTTTAATCCTTTGTATTGTTATATATTTAGTAATATTTGGCTCTTTAAATAGTTTCTAAATTTTTGACAATTATTTCTTCTCCAATATTTATGACATCTAATGCTACTAAATATGAGTTTTAAAACATTTCTTATTTGGATGCACTAATTAACAACAACAACACAAAAAAAAAAAAAAAAAAAAAAAAAACGCACGTATTTTTCTGTTAGCACTCTCAAGCGATGAATCGCCAAAAATTGCACGTTTTCTTTATCCTACGTTTATTAAATTCCTACTATTAGTTCACACTCTCCATATATATATATCTTGTTCAAATTTTCAATCGTTAATAAATTAATCGTTAATAATTTTATTTATACACTCAAGTTCAAATACAATTTTTTAAACTTGTAGTGGATGAAACTTGATGTAATACAGTTTTATCAAATATTAATTCATTTAATTAAATTTAATAAGTGAAAATGCAGTTTAGCCCAATCACTTGGTGCGATTTCAAAAGTGTCAAACTTGGCGATTTTTTTTTGGCTGAACATTAAGCCCGCGAAGCTGACCAAGGTAGACACATTACAAAATACCACCAAATAATTCTTGTTGCCAAGGGTGGTTGGGTTATACTGCATTCCAACCATTTAATTTACCAGATTAATTAAAAAACAAGGCAGTGCTTCTACTATGCCTTTTGTCTAGCGATGGCAAAGTTGGTTGAGCGTCGGCGTAGAATCTTCATGCCTTCGGATCGAATCTCGTCGAAGCATGCAATTTTTTTTATTTGATTTTCAAATAATTTTATCTGGGAGAAAAAAATTTCTCTTATATAAGATATTTATCTGGATATAAATTTAGGAATAAATACCGTCAGTGACGAAGCGTGTAGATCGCTGAAAAAAAATTTCTTTTTCCACTTAATATTGTGATTCTGACATATGTATATGCATATTTATATTAATTGTAATTATTTAATAAAAAGTAACTAAAATAAAAATTTTCTTTGTTAACTTAAGTAGGAAATAACTTTTTTTTTTATATTCCTTGTATATCGTTAGCTTATGAATTTTTTTTTAAATGAAATGTTATGAAAATACTGCCTTTTACGAATAGGAGTTGTTTTATTTTCGACAGTGTTTTATTTAATGATTTGTTGAAGCGTAATATTGAATTGTTGTATCTGGATGAAAGCACAGAAAAATAGTAAAAAGGGAAGGAGTCGAAAAATATCGCCAAATTAATTTTGAAAATTTAAAAAAAATTTTTTGGGGGGGAATACGGAAAAAAAACCGCCTTTCCATCAAGCTCAGTGCTTCCAAACGACAACAATTACATTGCGGCGCTTTTAGATCATGATAGCTCGCTCTATTCGTTACCATGATTGGCACCAAAAATTTCGAAGTTCACTATTCCGCCATTGAAGAAGTTCTTCAGAGTTATACTTTTAGCAATTTTTCTTTTTGAGGAATCTACAATGTTATGACTGATAACCTTAATACAGAAAGCTCTACTTACGTTTAAAGATTCTTTTCAATATTCTAAAATTATTCTTTTTTTAGCAGCGTGGCCCCATAACCACTTTCTTTTTGCTAAAAACCTCTGAAAACCTCTCACGTACTCCTTAAGAGACACGTATCACCGGTTGAGAACCCCAAGTTTATGGCAGAGAACATATGTTTACAATTTTTAAAATTAAATTTTTAACCTTCCTATTTATCAAATTCTAATAAATTAAATAATTTATCTATGGAATCAACGAAGCACCCCCTTTTTTTAAACCGCAATCTAAAAATAATACAAAATTTGAAGCCTTTTAGCGCCTTAGTTACCTTAATATCAAATAATCTCCAAATACCTTTTTGTTCCTTCCCAGTTCAATTATCAAAAGTTCATGTCGGCGGACCTAAAGACAGCTTTTCAACCAAGCTCAACAGTATCTGACCAAATAGTAGACATCTGTGCTTGTATCCCACTATAACGATATAAGGATTTTGAGGCTGACAGATTTAATGTACATCACTTCCACTACACCACAAACATTCGAAGAACGAGACCCGAACTTATGAATTATCGATCACGAGTCCATTAATCTAACAGCAAGGAATATTTTTGAAACTGAAAGGCTAGTTGCGATCTCTTTATTGTTGACTAATACTGCATTTATCTGTATTTATCTCTCATTTACTGAAGTACCATAAAAGTCTTCTTGAGAGTTTTTTATAACATATTTTATTGAAACCACTGTTGTTTCTTTATAAAGTTATCGGTGCACCCACATAACACTATTGCGTACTACCAGGCGTAAGCATATAATAGTTTGAGAAATACTGAGATAAAAAAATTACACTTTTATTCCCTGAATAACAATAAGAAACGAATTCATTTTATTACAATATATAACTGGACTGATTTTTTAATAACGTTGCACTAGAAGCAACACGAGGGCCATTGGCGACGGACCTTGCAATTTGAACCTCAGTCAATTGCAGAACACCTGACCTAGAGCCTGCTTTCGAGACTTCCACACCCTCCTACAGAGAGGACTTTGAGTCCCAATACGACGGATCTTAAATTGCATCAGGACTCGATCTATTTAAACAGGAATAATTAGAGCTAAGCTAAAAAAACTTATTACATACAATATAACGATGTTTATTTTCTCAAACCGTAATAAAATGGTTCACTTGTGTTTGCTAAATCACCTTTTCCCAAGCCTCACGAGTCTGTGAAAGTATTTCCAAACGGAAGCCATAAAAATAGAATTTTTTCCATCTCCACTTCTGTGGGAAGTGGCAAAGAAGCAGCATTTACAGGAGAGAGAGCCACGACTGATCATTGTTTGCTCACTTTTAGAGCCATCTGGCGTTCCCAGAAGAAAGTGGGAAAAGTTTTCTTTCAGTTTGAGTTGGGAGTATTTATTTTCTTATCTTTTTTTCTTCAAATCGCCTCTTTTATGTACAAATACGCATAACAATTCCAAAGGAAGTTATTTGGAATGCTAGAAGTTTTCTATTTCCATTTTCCGTAGAAAAGTTGAAGAAATGGACTTTCCCCCTAATAAGTAATAAAAGTCATAGACGATAACTGACTTTTTTAACATTTGAATTAATCCGTGGCATCTCTTTCTATTTTTGATTTTATCAATTACTCAAATAGTTTTATCTATAAATTTTGTTGATAAAACATTTTTAATGTGGGGAGTAAATTATTACTGAATTAAAGTAATTAGAAAAAAAATTCCATTACTTTCAATCATCCATATTTTCTTGAATTAAAATATTTTTTTTAATAATTAAATAATTTTTAAGCTCAGGTCCTGAATTCATTCATATTTTTCACATTATAAAATGGAGCTATTTTCTGTACTCAAAACACATTTTTCAATAAACACTCACTAATGACACAATGCTTGTACAAAAATTATGGGAAATTTGAATCATACAATTAAAATATTCTTAAGTTTTACTCAATTCAATTTTTAAAAATTACAATTATGTTCAGTGTATAGAATGATATGCTTATAAGCATTCTGCAAATTTCTAAGGTAATGCAATACATTTTATGTTAGATGTACCTGAAGGTTATGACGTTGGGCTAATCGCGATTTTCTTTTCATTAACTTCGGGGACTTCATAGTGAACTAAATTGCATCAAATTAAAATTTCTTTCCAAACAAATTGAAGCCTCATTAGGTATATTAGATGGAAGTAGAAGTGAAGGAATTGATTTACAGATAGTATGAATGAAATGTATTTGAAAGGAAAATGAAGGGAAATAGAAGGTAATATCAGGCTGATAAATATTTGTAAGTTGTATTAAGTCATCGCAGTTAATCTTTAGGATTGAAGCGAATTTTATTAATTACAAAAATAATCGGATCTTTTTATGAGAAGTGATTGAATCAGAAGGAGTGAATTAGTAAGTTAATACTTTATTAGTTGTTCCTAACTTAGAATTGACAAATTAAATAGGATTCGAAACCTTATATATTCTTCAGTGATAAATAAGTATTTTATCCTGTTCTTACGTATCTGCAATTGGAGTCTTGTTTTTATTGACTGCTTAATTAGATGTAATTATGAAAATAGAATTAAATAATGAAGAAAGAGCTTTACAAGGTAAGTACATGATTTACAAATATAAATACAACTATTGGTTATTAACTGCTAATATATAATTACTTATGATTATAAATGTGTTAGTATACTTATATTTTGACGTTAAAGTATGAATTGAGGAATTGCATGACTTTTAATATTCAAAAATTGAGGATAATTTAAACTTGGTAGAAAATAATCTTATTTCCATCTATCAATGAAGTCTCAGCTCTTTTAAGCCCAGTTAGATTTAAAAACATTGATTCTCATTCTTCAACAAAATAAAATTATGAATAAAATAATTTTGAAATCAGAATCTTATCTCTAGCTGAAAGATTCCTTGTGGAAGATAGTGGTAATTCGAGGACTGCAGAAAGAGTACAGAAACAAATACATCATTTGATTTAATGGAATTACAAAATAATCAGGAGAAACCCACTTGAATGACAATTTGATATCTGGAAGTCACTATTTTAAATGTGGTAATATTTGGCCCACCGAAGTATATATAGTACATTTTTAATATAAAAGGAGATAACGTACAAGGTATACCCCCATGTACATGGTCGGTGCATGGATGATTGGCAAAACATTTTCGAGATAAAAAGCAAACCGTGGTGGACGAACCATGTTAGGGTCAATCTTCAATAAGTGTAACAACTGGTAACATGGAGTGGTTGCGACAGATAGTATTGCAAAATCGTTGACTGTCTCTACACTGGTTGATAGGAAGCGAATCATACAGCAATCCGATAATGCCACGCATCTAGTAGCCAGGAAACCACAGAACTAGACTGGGAAATCTTGACGCATCTACCATACTCTTAAATCCTGGAGTAATCCTATCACCAAAATTATTTCTCTCGCTTCAATTAATTAAGAGAAAAAAAATTCACAATAGGGCTGGTGTCATCCAAGCACTTCGCGGGTTTTTAGCTTCCAAAAACAAGTCCTCTTCCAATGCGGCGACCACATTTAACAAGCTAGTAGTTTCTTTTATATCCGGACAAGATCCTCATTAAAGACAGCTGGACTTGAAAGATCAAGTAGCATATCTATTTCCCAAAAACTTTGACCTCATAGAGTCCGATTTCCTTAGAACCAAAACCACCTCCGCACCAGATGCCACAGCTTTGCAGGTGTCCTTTTCTGTCCCGGTTGGGGAGCTCAGTGAACAATTCAAGTTTATCAGTTCAGCTATCTAACGAAAAGAATGTATTATGTCCAGTGGTTTTGGAAGAGGCGGGGCCAATTTCATTCCACACAAATTTTCCGAAGAGAAGGGACATCAGAGATCAACTAGAACATCATGACCAAGAGCTTTATACTACTTTTTCTAGTGTTCCACTGGAACCAAAAATATCCTATTCACATAGCTATGCAAATGCAACAAACACTTTATCTAATTTTAAATATATCAACTTTAATTATTTAAATTGATTACAATATATCAGTGTAAATAGTATCTCTAGGTATCCTGCCATTAAACGCAACTTATGCAGACCCAGCAACTAAAACAGAAATGTATTCCATAAAGTACCGACACCCTAAGAAGAAGTCATAAGTAACGATAGAAAATATATTGTTTAGTAAATATCAATAGATATATTGAATATGTGGAACACCTGGTAGCATTTCTGTCAACTAATTGTTCTATCACTAATGAAAGTTGTTCAGTAACTAATTATACAGTCAGGCAAAGAAGGAAACCAAATTGGTTTTATTCGTATCTCCGAATATTCAAAATTCAATATCTAGATTATTTTTTCCCTATATCAATCTAAACAGTATCTAATAGTTTGTTACTTATCAGAAATATTTCTTAAGATGGATTCGAGTGAGGAACGAATCCAGTTTCAATATCAGCTATTGTATAAAATTTATCTCTGCTGCTGCTTCTAATCTTCCTCAAATCTATCTTACTCTTTATTACATGACACCCTTACTTCTAAACTCTTTCCAGTTTATAAATAATATTTCACCAATCTTATTCAATACGCTTCAATATTTCTATACAAAAATCACGGTTCTTTAACAAGAAAATGTTCTCAAAACAATTAACGTTGTATGAAAATCCCTAGAGATTAGTTGAAAGAAAATAAGCGCAAAGCTCCGCTAGAGATATATTACATTCCCTTATATTTCAAAATAGAGGAAATCTTATGGGAAATCTAATCGTTTTTTTTAAACTTTAACTTTACTCTTTTTTGGAAACTTAAAAATATAATAACAACATATATTTTCTTAATGGCGATGCCATCTTCTAAACAATTACTGAAAGTACTCGCGTCCAGTAAGACAAACCTAAAAGACTCCATTCCTTCTAGAACAATTTATTTATTGTAAAGAAATTTTTCGCGTGGTAAATGAACACATAGTCCATTGCTCTTCCCTTAAGTTTTGGGATCTTTCAAAATTAAGAGAAAAAGAAAATACTTTAAAAACTCCCGTAAGAAACCCTTGAGGATCTAGTTGGAAATTTCTCGAGTGAATTAAGCACCGCTCCCACCCTTATCCCCTTGATCTTCGGGGATTCGTTTTAATCTTGAATGGGATGAAAAGGGGAGGGGAGGAGCTTAAAGTTTAATCATTCTCTTGCGGATAACAACACTGAATTGTCTGCTTTCCGCTTTTGCACTACGTTGTGTGTGGGGGGGGGGGAGTGTAGGGTCAATCATCGAATTGTTTATGCTGGGAGCGTTCTATCAAAAGAATAGAATTCGCTTTTTTGAAAATTTTCACCTCCCCCCCCCCCGTACTGCAGAGGATGGTTTAAAAAGATTTCAAGAATGGATAAAACGCAGGGAATGCTTTTGTCTCGCGTGTATGGGTAAAGTTTTCTGAGTTGTACAAGAATTGCTATGGTATAATTTGGAAAAATTGATGTAATTAATTTATTAAAGTTAAAATGAAGACACGAAAATTTATTCTTAAATCTATTTCGCCATGAATCCTTCACCGAAATTAAAATAAAATTAAGCAAAATGAGCAATAAATTGTATTTAGGGTAAATGCAGGGGTTTAAATTATTTGATTTAACTTTGTTCAATAAAAGGATCTCAATTCGTTCATGTTCAGGGGTGCTAAACTTCAAATTTTTCAAATATTTGAAAAAAAAATATATGTGTTATCATTTTATGCTGAACATTTTGATTCGAACTATTTGACGATACTTAAAAACTTCAAAAGTTGTGTTTAAACAATTGTAGAGTATGTTTTCGTCAAATCAGCATTTTAAATGAACATGTCATGCCCATGTATTTTCGAATTCGACGTGTGATTCAGATTATTTTGCCTAATATGCCACAGTAAATTTTTTAAGCATTAGGAAGAATCAGCAGGAGGCTTTGCAAGATTAACACTTAAATAAGAGTTTATATTTGTTAATCTTAAGATTTTGCCCAAAGCGGATTGGTTTTGTCATCAGTTTTTAAGATTGCCTCAAATCTGTCCTTTAACATTTACAATGATGAATGTCAAATACGTGCTATTATTTTAGAGGAGTTGGGCATAAAATATTTTGAAATATAAGCTTATCACTTGCAAGAGATGGTAAACTTCGAATCCAAATATAAAAAAAAAAGGAATATGGAATCATTTCTCAGGTTCTCGGTGCAAAACAAATGATAAAAAATAGAGTTGTCGGAACAAACAGAAAGGAAATTATATCACCCTGGAACGTTTTAATATGCAAGTTTTCAAAACTTAATTTTAAAATTGAATGTTAAAAATCTTTAAATACATTGTTCTCAGTTTGAGTTTTTTTCTTTTTACTTGAGCGCAGCATATTCCAAAAATTATTATATTGAAACTTAAAATTTTGTAAGTATAATGCACTATTTAAACTTATATAAATTTAGTGTTATATACATATTTATTATTTTAAAAAGGAAGAAAATACTTATTTATTTCTTTTTAAATTTTTAAAAGTTTGAAATAATACATTTCTTAAACATTTTTTAAAGTTTTTGTTTCATTTGTTATAAGTACACATTAAAGAAAATACATTTGACTTTATAAATAAACTTACTATAAGTCATTAGGGTCATTTGTGTACAAAATATCTGGCTCAGTGAAACCTGCTCAAATTTCCTAAAACAAAATTTTGTTACATTCGTGGGCTCATAGTAAAAGAAATTAAAAATGTAAATCATTTTGCATGCTGTAGAGACTATATTTCTTTATAAAGCATGCGTAAAACATCAAAGTAATTAATTTAAATTTATATTAATTATAGCTAGTCGAAAACTGTGTACGTTTTCAGCAGTCCAGATAAAGCTAATAACCCCTGAGACCCCTTAATAGAGCTTTTGATTTGATTTGCTGAAATGATGCACATTATAGTAAATTATTGACGTATTAACAAAATGATCCCGTAATTCTCAGATTTGGTATATGAGAAGAATTACTATTGCACAGATGCCTTGTGTTCCCAACTTCTCAGCCACATTTAAGAGATGATTTTGATGAGAGTTCAACGAGAACTTTTATTTCACATGATGGTTTTCGAAGATTCTAGCATCGAGCACAAGACCCATCAAATGTCAACAAGATTTTCTATTAATCTAATCATCACAAAAACCCTACTTTCTTTTGAAAAAATTGGGTATGAAATGCATAAAAGGTTAGCCAAGTTAATGAAGGTTAGCGAGATTGTGTGATGTTTACAAGATATTGGTACAAGAAGGTGTTTAGTAATAACTCGGTTCCAGTTTATAAAAGTTTATTTCTGATTCGTATACAGTTCTACTGTTGTTGAGTTTAGTAGACATTTCAATTATAGTCTTTAGTTAGGACGCAAGTTGTTCACCGTTCCATATCCTCAATAAGGTTTCGAATCGGATTCAATCTTAAATGAATGAAATAAATGTAATTTGTAGATTTGTTTGGCTGTTTACTTACTGAATCTTATTGGCTTGGAACCCTAATTGCGAAACCGGATGTCACAATAATAAATTCTCGTTGTCAATGCTGAAATAGGATGTACAATTTTGAAAATAGTGCGAGTGAGGGAGTGATGATTGAATTCAATGGTACAAGAACCAGATATGGTTATGCTGAGCCAAACAAGGTAAAACTGTGATCTAGATGTTTGAAAGAAAAACCGGTCGAAAAGAGGGGAAGATTGTTTGGTACCATTGGTGTGTCGTTCGGGTTTACCAAATACAGCAAGCCCCCATGCAAACGGAAAAAGATTCTAGGTTTTCTCCAGCGAGTGATTTCTGTACTTACCTAAAGAAGGTAAATCTTCTAGGGCTTTGAAAATGAATTTATATGGCTTTCAGTTTCATGTTGATTGGTTTATTAAAGTACAATTTGCCATAATAATTTCTGTAGCCTAGCTATTAAATAAGTATGGGCAGTTTGAGACTGGCAAAATTTTTTTCACTAACATTTATATATATTCAGTTGAACAACATTATTCACTTACTAATCCAGATAAGGCATGCAAATGTCTCATTCTCTTTTTTCAAAATTTTTTAAATCTCATCATCATATTTGGAGCACGTTATTTATATGTATCTATCCCCTTTGAGGGTTAACTTTTTTAGGTAGATACGGGAGCTATAACTCTGATTCAACGAGAATTAGTTATCTTTTTCTTTCCTATGTCTTTGGAAAATGCGGGTGACGTGCTTTTGGGATATCCTGGCAATCTTTCTCCCTTCTCAATTTTCCTTTTTGTCAATCAGTTTTTTCCTCCAATCCCCATTTTTCAAGCTTCTAGATCACAGTGTTGCCGCGTTTGTGGGGGAACATAGCGATGTCTGGTTCCTGAGCCATTAAACTGCACCATCCCTCACTCACTCATTATGAGTTTCCATGATTAGAAGAATGAAATCAAATTGTCCTGATCCAAACAGTATTAAGTAATATCTAGTTTATTTATTTATAGATATAAATCATGATGTTTATATATATTGAAAACAAATGATAAATTAAAAATTTAATAATAATTATACATGTTCTTTACAATGTATTACGCGTGCCGCGTTGTTACTTTGTTTATTTAAAATAATACAGTAAATAATTAAAACTCAAGTTCCTAAAGGATAATTCATTACAATATAAAAGAATAACAATATAACACATTTTGTAACAAGAAATGGAATGTAGCGATGATTAATTCTTTTTTTTTTATCAGCAGCGTATATGCAGAACATTTCCTCAAAGCTATTAATTCTTTTTATTTAAAACATATAGAACCTTTTTCAGTTTCCCATTAAATCTTGCAGATCTTCAAAAGCATAAGACATTAAAAACACGCACAGAAAACGCATAACATACGTTTAGAAAATTTCAAATAAAACATTGCAACCACCCCCTTTCTCTTTTATTGGAACTCAAAAATTTTATCCATTTAACGAATTCCGATTCCTATTTTTCTTATTCACACCTCTATTTTATCAGACGATTTATTTTTCATTTACACCGCAGTCTGCCTTTGCAAAAAAGAAGGAAAAAAAAAAAAAAATTCACACAAACCCCATTTCACCCTCTTGAATACGAATTCGAAATTTTTTTTTTTTTTTTTGTCTTTCTGCTTTTTTCCCAATACCAGGTACGAATGAATAAAAGAAATTCTCGCATAATTTCACGCCCTGAGAAACAAAACAGGTGCGTTTCAAACCCCGACATAAAATTCATTTACTTTTTCCCTTCCCCACCCCCTTGAGTTCCGAATTTTTACTCTTCTATATCGGTTTTATGACTCACCTCCCCCATGATTGCTTAAATAGAAGCGATGTGAAATGAAGTCTTTTAGTTTCGAAGCAGGCGCGCGTGAGAAAATTCATCTAACAAAGGAGCTGTGTATAATTTTATCCATTAAGTTGGATTATAACCTTTGCAGAGAGGCATTGAAGATACTTGTTTCTGCTCTCTGCGTAAAAGCTGTTTCAAAAGTTTAAAAATAACTCGCAAGAAGTCAGTGTATTTATGATAAACGAAGTTTCATTTATAATTAGTTTGTTGAGAGTAAAGTGCTACTGTATCATATTTTTGCGTGAAAGAAAGAATTCGTATAGGATATTTAGCTATTAAGACTTCCCTACAAACATAACTGATTTTGATATTTACTCGCCAAAAATATGTGAAGTGTCTCAAGACGTACTCGTTCTAAAAATGGGAGAATCCAGTAATTCTATGCAGTACTCTCATTGATGGATTTTCCTCTTTTTAAGAAGTTAATAAGTATGACGCCATCCGCCTCCCATAAAATCGTCGGCATAACTTTTCGGGCTGATTTTTGCCTTCTTTAGAACGTATTCACTGGATGCAACTATTGTTTCATTGTTGCACCAATTGTTCATTGCATAATGATGAATCCAGGCCTCATCGTAGGTGGTGAATCGACACGAAGCAAACAAAAATTAACTATGAATCAGTGTCACATTTGTTTTAGAGTTGTTTAACAGACGACAACCAACAATGGTAACACTAACTTGCTTCCGTTTTCAAAAACAGGTACTTACTGAAACACATCGGTATTTATTCGAATAAAATTTCTTTTAAGAACAATTCTGAGAGTGATCAAATTGAATTTAAATATTATTATCATAGTTATCTTATTCTTAAGACCTGTGAGTGAGTGAGTGAGAGTGAAGTTTAATGGCGCAAGAGCCAGATAGGGTTATACTACGTCAAAGAAAGTGCAACTGATCCAGACATTTGAAAAAAAAATTAAGAAAGCTGACAAGGAGGAGGGTCAAAAATAGAGAAGAATCTTGGAGTATCCTGGGAAAGCGTTACACTTGTTTACGAAAGACAGCAAACCCCTTACGAAAGGGGAAAAAAAAACACCCACCAACATTAGGTTGCTTCGAGTGATGGCGGCACTTACTTAGAGAAAGTAAACCCCTGAGGATTGCTGTAAATACCTAACAAATATACAAAAATTAAATTTTTTGCACGATTCTATGGAGTACAATTTAGAACCTCCTGTTATCTTCAATTCAAATTTCTAGGGAACAAAATGCATTAAATTTTAGATATTTACTTTTGGCGTTTCGTTTTTAATCGTCAAAAAAACTTTTTTTTAAAATAAAAAAAATCAATGTTTCGTTGACATAGCAACACGAGATAAAAAAGCAAACCAAATTTTTAACTCCACAAATGTATAAAGCTGAAAGCATGTGGTCCGTACTAATAGTACCATGCAATGCGTCCATCCATCATGTTCAAAACATTTCCAAAGAGAGTTTCAGAAGTAGTTTACAAGTAATTTGGACAGTTAAGCAAGTTACGAATAGTTGAGACAAGTGTGTAGTTTATCACCAAACTGATTTTTAAAAAAGGGAAAGCATGTTCCTTCAATCATTTTAAAAAATGCATCCTAAAATAAACAGTGTTTATTTTAAAATTTGTCTTTTAACCACACTGTGCAAAGTCTCAAAACTCTAACCAAGAAAAGTTGTTGAAATTTACCCCAAAAACCCATTAATCCTCGAATTTTTAAACTTTTACTGAGGAGGGGGGTTGCAAAAGAGACCCGAAAAATATTTCATAAATCATCACTCAAGAGGAGTCGTGGTCAGAATATTTATCCACAGAGGCCATTAATAACGAAGAAACTATGTCAAGGGGGAAAAAAATTCTCGCAACTCTCAAATTTCTGTCGAGGAATTGATTAAATAATTAATATGAAATTCAATAGGAGAACATATATTTTTTTAAGTATACTGTTTTTTGCGCTCCTTATTTTTTTCGTTATCCATTATAGATAATTGGAACTTGAGACTTTTTAAAGATATCTTTAATGGAATCCAGCTGCCAATATATAAATGGCAAGAATTACACAGAAAATAAGACAGAAAAATTTGAGATAAGCCCAGATGATATTGTGATTGTGATTATTTATTAACGTCGCTTTGAGAAGAACGACGCTTGGTCAATTGGCAACGGAGCTCGTAATTTTGATCATCGGTCAAGTGACGAGGACAATATTTGAGCTGGCACCTCCCTTTCCAAACTTTCACACCACTCAAACGGGAGGATTAGGAATCGCGAAAGGATTAAACGTGCATTACAGCTTTTATACGACGGGTCTTTAGAGATATCAAGGCTTGAACCCAGTAATGGACGTAAACAACGCTGGCCTCGACACCGCAACTATGATTATTAGGCGATAAGCCTTTATGGGGTCCCAGTACACTGTAAGCAAGTTTTTAATTAGTTATTAGAATGAAAAAAAGTTTTTCTCACCATATTTTAACTCAAGTACCATACTCATCTTAGAAAAAAGATCATTTTTAAGCAATCATTTGAAATTTAATGTTTTTCGATATTTTAAAATTCTTACTACTTCTAGGAATTTTAATATTTTTAAGGAATTTTTATTTCAGCTATTTATGAGTGTTTT
This sequence comes from Nephila pilipes, assembly GCA_019974015.1. Classification (NCBI taxonomy): domain Eukaryota; kingdom Metazoa; phylum Arthropoda; class Arachnida; order Araneae; family Nephilidae; genus Nephila; species Nephila pilipes. The sequence goes on from BMAW01111208.1 coordinate 303,693, forward strand.
CACATTTTTGTACGTAGGTTTAGTTGTTCTAGTGTTATATATATATTTATAGTTTCTCGAAACTTTTTGTATCAAGAACGAAAAACTTAAAAAGAAAAATTAACACAGTTATTAAGAATATGATTTGAAGTTTAAGAAAAAAGTTTAATTAAAATTTATATAAAAATTTTTTGTTATAAATATATGTAAAAATTGACGCATAAGTCATGAAACTAATTTTGATCTCATAAATGAAATTTGAAACTATTATGATTAATAGTTTGTGAGAAATCCTACGTGCAAACTAAAATTTTATATTTTGGAGATAGTGAAGTTAAAATTGACAAATTACAAGAATACTTGTAAGACAAGGTTTAATTTTTCCTTGATAACTTTGAAAGTTTTGGTAGTATCATTATACAATTTGGGCATCAAAATTCTCACAAAAGATGGGGCTTCAACATATAATGTTTTTCAAAATATCAAAAACTTTGATGATTAAGGGTTTGATGCTTGTTCTCCATCGATGAATTTATATTTTTTCTAAAGGGATAATTTGTGATAAAGCTTACAAACCATTGTTTAGTTTTCCAACACATCAAAGAAGTTAAATATGGGTCTTTGAAGATGATTCCAAACCAGCAAATGAGAAATGAATATATATATATATATATATATATATATACCAACACTCTTTCAGATGTGCTTCAAGAAGCGAATGTTACAAGAACTCATTCTTCCCTCATGACTATAAATTATTTTCTTATTCAGCTAGATTGATAGTTGAATTTCTTGATCAAAAACAAAGTGATAAAATATCCACTTATTTTTCTTGATCTTGTTATTTAAGATTTTTGTAAGTTTATTAAAGCTGAAAACCGACATCGGTATTATTTTTATTCTGAATTTGACAAAAGTTACCAAAGTATATTTTTCATCGATCCTAATAAATGAACGGCTTGAAGCTTTTAATTTTTAGAAAATTCATCTACAGAAGCACATTGATAATGGAGGGAGTTATTTTATTTATTCCTAAAATTCGGCAAGCTCAAATTGTAGTATTAAGCCGTATCTTAAAAATTTCAGAGTAACTCTAAAAAAAAGGACTATTATCCGTTTTTTTTTTTTTTTTTTTTTTTTTCTCTATCAAGATTTCAATTTTTTTTTTATCAGTTATCATCTAATGTCACTTGAAATATATTTTCAGATACAAAAAATAAAGTCCGACATAAAAATAAATTCGAGAGCATTTAAAACAAATGAACACTTGTTACACTACTTCCATTAATTTTTTATTTATTTTACAAAAACGTTCCTTTATCATGCAAAACTAAGTATCAATTTTGCACTACAATACAGAAGATCAAGTATGAAATATTTTATACAGAAAAAAATGGATTCACACGGAAATGAGAAGAATAATAAATATCCTATTCTGTAAAATGCTCGATTTTTTCCATGTTAATCTATGTTATACATTTTCACTTTAGTAGATAAAGTTAAATTTCAGTTTAACTTTACAGTATAAGAAACAAAGTATGGAACATATTTTGTTTCAAAAATTGATACCGAGAGAAATGAGTGGAATAATAAAACATGCTGTTCCATGTAGTATTTTATTCTTATATATTAAACTGTGTGCAACATTTTTACTATAATAATTAAAGTTAAATTTCTCTTTACAATTAAAATACAGCAAACGCAGTATAAAACATATTGACGGAAAAAATGGATTGGTACCAAAAGAAATATGTAGAGCAATAAACCATAAAAACGTTCTATATTTATGTATTAATTCAAATTACACATTTTCTCTTTAATAGGTAAAGCTAAATATCAGTTTCGTATTACAGTAAGGAAGAAGATGTACAGAACATTTTTCATGGAAAAAAAATTGAATTGATTCAGAGAATAACGAGTATAAAATAATAATATATGAGATTCTATATAATGCTCTATACTTCTATATTAAACTATGTACTCCCCATTTTCACTTTAATTGGTAAATTTAAATATCAATTTAACACTGCAATATAGAAGAGGAAGTATGGAACATATTTTGCATTAGAAAAAAGGAATGGTTCAAACAGAAATGAATAGAATAATAAAATTTACATTGATCCCTCTTGTAAAATATATTTAAATTATAACATTATACTAACTATGGAGTATTTTTCAGTCTGAAAAAAATGGGTCGAATTTTTATCTTATTTTTTAACATAAGACCAATATAGCTCTAAAAGCGGATATATTTTTTCTGTAAAATTGTGTTTATTTCTCGTGTCTCTTTTATGAGCCTCGAACACATGAATTGGAATAGCCAAACAATTCATATCTTGGATTATGAACACCCGTTGTCGTACAAACGGATTATTATTATTATTAATATTATGATACTGGACTAGGGCTAGAAGCATTCCTTTGGATCACCAGAAAAAAAAACTTCTAGGTTTTCTGAAATTCCTTTTAATCTATGGGATGAAATCCTCCCAGATTTAGATATAACCAGTTATAATCATGGATCCCATCAAATATTCTCTGTATAACTCTGATATATTTTTGAGTTTATGAAAGAGATTCTATTACCCATTAAATGTTTAACCTATGTTCTCCATTGCTATTACTGGATTTAGTAAGGTGAAAATCCATGGTATACGCAGAAACAAAGGCATTGTGCATTCAATCTTCAACAGTACCACAAGGACAGTAAACAGGGATTTTGACTTTAAAACTATTTCAGTATGGTAATAAACGTCCGTGATTAGCCTAGAAATGTTATGAACAAGAGTTGTCTAGAAAGTAAGAGTAATCATTTTCTTAAAAATCAAAAAGGTAATATATTTTTCAAAAATTTGTTACTTTATGTACATACATCAAACCCTATTTTTTTTTCATAGTCGCATTCCTTTACAATGCATTTCGTCTGTTAAGAAATGAGCTTTCTTATACTATTGTCAAAATTCTCCCACCGCTTCTTTCGCTCTTTGTTTGAACACACTTTGGACCTTATCAATGATCACAATCCTTTTTCTACCATAAACGACTTCAAAGAGGGGAAAAGGCGAAAATCTGAAGGTGCCAGACCAGGGTTGTGAGACGAATGTTTGTTGATATCCCAACCGAATAATTCCAAAAGCTTGCTGTTGGCTGTGTAGGATAAGATTGTCTTGCAACTAACATACTTTATTAAAGCACATTCTTCTTACGATCTGCATCACCCTCTTTAATTTTTTTAAAGAGTTTTCAATACCGCTCGACATTAATTGCATCTCCAGGGCAAACATCCCATGAGGGTGGGGGGAAAGAATATCTTTACACCCAAAAATAAAATTTTCTTCGACCAGAAAGTTCGGTCGATTTTTCTGGCCGAAACAGCGGTTTTGAGTCTTTTTTCCATTTTAAATTTATGACTGCACTTATGCACATTGGTACGGTTCACGACATCATCTCCATAAAGAGTTTTTATTTCGTTGAAACAGTTTTTAACCCCCTGCTTCACTTTACCATCCGGATTACGCTCCTCACCTCACAGCTAGAGCGATTCGAAATCTAGACAGCCATTTCAACACGGTACTCCAACAATACTTTTCAACGATTGAGACAAAGAAGCGCCCATTCTGCTCCCAAAATTTTGTCTTGTTAAGAGTTTGTCAGAGCAGCTAGCTGTGTTAAAAATATTTCACTTTGAGCATCATTTACTCAATATTCTTACTTCCTGAGAACTTCGTATTTGTTCCTAATTTGCATTTAAATGTTAACTGTTGATAGGAATCGCTTCGTACGATTTCCAATGACATATTTATACCAGTATGTACTCCAGTCACCAAGATACTGCTTTCGACACGTATGGTTACAAAAGAAGTGTGCGGGGGGGATTTCCAGATGATTTCCAATAAGAAAGTTGCAATTTTGGCAAACTGATTGGCATTCTCGTTATATTCGAAGCACTGATGGGCCTTAACACATACAAATCAACTAGTTTATTATCTTTTGATGTTATCCTTGTAATTTTATTTATGTAACGTTATTTAATCTTTCTATTGTGAGAAGTTCTGTTGAAGATCTTATACCTGTATTAACGCTCTCATCTATCGGCCATTTTGATTTCGTAAATATAACGCTAATTCAATGAAATTTCTACTCTCATTTTCAAATCTATATAATTTTAATTTTATAAAAGCAAAAAGAAAAAAAAATCTAGAATAATTTAAAGGCCTGGATAATTCGCAAACGAATCTTTAAAATAGAAGTAAAAATATTTTTAAAAATCAGGGGGGGGGGGAATGTGCTTCCACAGAAATCTTCATAATTTTTTTTCTTTTTCGGATAACTCTATATCATTATGCTCGGATGCACTTTATTAAATAAAATAATACAGATTTGAGGATGGTAGCAGTAATTCAATATGATTATCGTTAAGATCACGATAACAAAATTATTTGCCCATCTGCTTGTAAAATCAAAAGCTAAAAATTATGTGCCTGAAAAACAGCATCATAATTATTTGATTTTAAAAATAAGCTTTGCGAAAGATGAATATCAAAAATCAAACTTTTTATAAGCTGACTATGAGACATTCATATAAATTCCTTTTAACATTTTTATTTTATTCTTAAACTTTCCCATTAATTTCATTATGCATTAAATATAGGCTTATTTTTGGTAGGAGGAGCTAAATTTTGAAGGAAAAAATATATATATAGCAACGGATATACCATACAGAGTTAATGTTCCGGCAAAAAGAGACCTTCCGAGATAAAGTAACTACATATGTTCTTTCCCAAGCACCGCATTCCATATAATAAATGACTCGCATTTCAGATGTCCATGCATGAACATTTGGAATCCACAGCGAGTATGCGCTTTTATATAATTCATGGTTACTATTACGAACTCAGCTAATTTTGGCGTCACGGCGCATTTGGCGGGGCACAAAAAGAACGCCAAATGCATGCTGATGAAAATTGAAGTAATGTTTCCATCTCTAAATCGTCTTTCTCCACCCCTCAGTGAGGGGAAGGGTGGGGCGCGTGCCAGAAGAGCATCAGGGGCCAAACGTCCGTCCGCCACGGAAGAAGACCATAACCGTGACTGCCAAATCAAGGGAAAGAGGCATAAAGCAGTGGCTTGGCGGCGGGAAAAAAAAAACTTTTTCGCGTTTTTCAACATTACACGCTCCAAATATAATGTTTTCTCCCGCTTTTTATATTTCTTCGTAAATAATGAATATGGAAATGCATTTAATTCTTACCTCTACTGATGGGGAAAAGGTAATAAATTCAGAACCAGCACCTGCAAGAAATAGAAAAAAAAAAGAATGTAACGTTAGTAAATACAAGATTGTACACGCGAATTCACATTATTTGAAATATAACGTTAGCAAAAAAAAAATTGATTTATTTTTTTTGTTTTGTTTTTTATTCACAGTCAGATATGCTTATTTCACCATTGAAACCAAGTAAGGAAATTTGTTTGCGGTGAAATGGAAAGGAAGATTGTGAATATATATATGCTAATAAATAACATTGATTAGAGTTTTGCGTTTATATATACACGCACTCTGTTGTCAGAGATAAACTTATATTACTTGTTTACCCAGAAGGATATCTAAACTCCAAGCGATTTGTATCCGAAAGACAGACTGTAATTTGAATATTCTCATACGTTTTTTTTGTATAGCAAAGAAATCAGACTCAAAGGTTGAAATAAGCCGAACACACAAGATTGAAAAGTCTTGGCTAAAAATCTTTAGTTTTTTAAAATAAAAAAAAATACAGAGAATTACCGCAAAGAAAAAGCACATTAATGAAAGCAAGAAAAACGAAAAAGTATTTTTATTCCAGCCATTCACCTTTTTTGAAATATATTGCATTTGAAAGAAAACGTCTTTCAAATCTGATCCAGGCTAAATAATGTAATCCAGGATGAAACAAGAAATTTAATTTTAAACAGCTCTGTTGAATTAAATCTTTGCTCTTAAATTTTTAAAACATGGGTATTTCAAATAAGAATATTAAAATTATTTTTACATTTTATTGTATCATTTGTAAGAAAAACTAGAATTTTCGTCTTACCCCTCTAAAACTATCGTCGCGCTTTTAGCTTGGCAATATTCGAAATAATGTAACATAGTTATTTAATTGATTGATTGTTTACTGACATCGACAATAAGCAATACGATAATTATAAGTTAAATCACCCAAGGGACGGAAATGTAGCTGCGGACTCGCGACCGGCGTTGTTTTCGTCCAGTTGTGGGTTCGATCCCTGATGTCGCTAAAAATTCGCCATGTTAAATATGGTCGGGGTCTTAAGTTCTCTCATTGGCGTGATGTGGAGGTTTGGAGATGGAAGTGTCAGCTTACGTGTCGTCTTTGTTATATGACTGATGTTCAAAATCACGAGGTTAGTCGCCAATTGCCATCAGGTTACTTATAAGTGTGACGTTAATAAACAATCATCCTCGTCATTATTCCTGGAACAGGAACCCTACGATGCCCTAGGAGGTAAAATTGTGGGACTACCGAAAAAAATACGCATAATATGTGACAAACAACACATATTTACGTACAATATCGAGCACTAACAAATCACTAATATATCAAATATCTTGACATAGAATACCGAAGAAAAGTGACTAAAGATCGATACAACCAAAGGTAATCGGAAATAAAAATAAGAATAAAAACACATAATACTAAATATTGTGTTTTAACAATAAAGGTAATCAAGACAAAGAAAAAATTGCAAGTATAAATATTGAAACCGAGTCTTTTTATTTTGAGTCACGGTCAAGTTGTAATATCTGCTGATTATTATTTTTGCTTGTCATTACTAATCTTATTTAGAAAGAGTAACAAGTAGTTTAATGAATACAGAGATAGTCCAACTATGATACTAATCAATCAATTATTATTCACTTCCTTGCATATTACAATTCAATGGCTCAGTTTACTTTTAACTTCCTAAGCGCATTTGAACTAGCATTTAGAATATCAACTTAAATCAGTTCTGAACAACTCACTCAGTATCAAATGAGTAGACAAACTGGAATTGAAGATTCAAGCCTTGAACCCTCGTCTGATCTCTTCTATGATTCCCCTGATCGTTTCTTTGATTAAGAACAATGGGATCTGACGTCTCACTTTGATTCACCTCGCTATCTCTACCTTAATCAACTTACAAATCTCTAACTCTCTATTATTCATTTCATAACTGCTTATAAATGTAATTTATTTCAATCCATTCACTATTTTTCATAATTTCAATTTAATCAGAATAAGTCACATTTCATTTTGGAAGATATTTCAATTTAAATAATTTGTAAGGAAAAGTGTTCAAGTATAATAAATGGAAATACCCAAATTCACAAAGTGAACAGGATGATACCTGGTCTGGCACCCCACTCTCCTAACATCAACGTGGCCTCTGCAGACTAGTGATCATGGTCTCGGGCTCGCAGCCGGTGTTGTTTTTGTCGAGTCATGGGTTCGAGACCTGATGCCACTGAAGACTACTGTTACACACTTTAAATCTGATCTAGGTTCCAAGGTCTCTCTTTGGGAGCTGCGAATAACACATGATGTTGCTTCTAAGTGCAACGTTAATTAACAAGCACATAATATCCCTCCTAACCTCTACACCATTCCACAGTGAGGAAAATGAGCCTCAACAGTTTTAACATGCATGACCCCTTTAAAGACGGGTCTATAGTGGTATCAGGACTCGAACCATCGATCCGAGACAAAAATAATGTTGTTTACGAGCTCACTACCATGTTGACTCGGTAGCAAAGGCCATTATTATGTTATGGAAAACTAGATTCTAAATAACATATATGCTATTTCGGATGTCTTTCAAATGTCATTCTTAATTAACTGAGTATATAAGACATGTATGGCGCCTTTCCAATAAAGAAATTACATACTAGTTCCCAGATACAGATTCCATGTATATAAATATTTAATTATATTACTACTGACAGCAGAATTTTCCTGCACATGTTTCGAACACTTTTTAGGAACAATTTTGTAAGGAAGAAATATATCGTTTCTGGAGTTGTATGTGTGTTGTGTTCGTAAAAAATAAATCTTTCGTGGGGGGTTGCGTAACAGTTCCAGAAACTCTTTTCTATTAGCACTTAAATGAATCTTCTTTTTTCTTGACAAAGAATATAAGTATAAATCTTCTCACTGTGTAAGTTATTTAAAAGTTTTTGTGGAATTAAACCATTAGTACCATCCACACTCAAAGAAAGTAGAAAATCTTTCATAAAAAGAAACATAAGATCTCTGCCGTTAAACAATCATTTCATTATTTACAAGAAACGAGTTTGTTCTGTCCAAGAGCAAAAATCTAACAGAGAATAGCATCAATGATGAAGGTTAACAAAGAAAAAAATGAAAGAAATTGGCTTCCAATAAAAGCCACGAAAAAAATCGAACCGCACTACAGATGCTTCATCCCACAGGAGAGGAGAAGAAAAAATCGATCCTGTTTTTCCTCTTTTTTTCCAGGATTTCAGTCACCTGGAAATGAATCGTAGGCGGATCCTTTGAGGTAATTAAGATATCGTGGCAACTGACCGATGACCGCCGGAAAGACGGTTACAGTTAACTCCTCCTTGCAGTTATTATCAAAGGTGATCATAATTTTTTGATTAGAAGTTAGTTACTCTGGAAAATATTTTAAAATTTCCTTTAAATGTCACAACATATTTGTTATTTTTAACATACATTCTTCAAGATTCCTTTTCATACGTTTTATTATTAAAATGTATTAAGAAATTAGGGGAATGTTTGAATTTGTTTCAAGAAAAACTGAATTACATTAAACGTCAGAGTTTTTGTGGTCAAATGTAAAAGTCCAAAATGGGAAAGCTCTTTTTTTGTTTAACAGTGCGTATTTGGAAATCAGGTATGTAAAACATCAGACTCACAGGCCTCATTAGGCTCACAATGGTATTTGTCCTAGTTCACATTTACGGCTCAGTCAAAGAATACTTTAAACTAACATATGTTCAGACGTTAGGGATACTGTTGACATAACTCACATTTTGGAACGTTTTCAATTTATTTAGTTAAGAGGACGCGGTATTCGAATTGGTGAATAGTTTAAATCCGATAACTTATTGCACTTAGCTATAATTTGGTCTATTAAACTGGCTAGTAAAACCAGAAAATAATGTAGAGCTCATTAAATTTACCAAAGACAAGACTATTTGCAGACTAAAAATTTGTTTCAAATTTACAATTTTTGAACTGAAAATGCTATTAAACACTCTTTATTTAACCACCATCACAGAGTTCGAAAGCTAAGGTTTCGTAGGAAAGGGGAGCCATTATATGGCGATCGTAATTATGCGATGGATGACACCACAAAAATTTTATGTATGTAAGCCAGATGGCGTGGTTTCTCGAAGAGCTTTGAATGCGAAGAAACCTCGTCACTGGTTTGCATCGTCAACGTTTTGGTGACGTCATCTGAAGTAACATTATAGCCGCTGATTAATTGTTTATACAAACGTCGCACCAGAAGGAAATGAGGACTATTGGCGATAGACCTCATAATTTTGAATCTCGGTCAAATGACGAGGACGACACCTGAGCAGGCACCTTCCTCATCTAACTTCCACTCTGACCACTAGTTTCTTAGGAATCTGAAGCTTTAACACTTGTTTATCCGACATGGAGAAGAACTACAAACTTTGGAACAATGTTCACTGTTGCCATAAGGTGGTTTCAAGAACATTACATATGCAGTAGAACCTCGGTTTTCTAGATAACTCTGATCTGTCCATTCAAAGACTTCTCTTTTCAAATTTGAGAAGCGATCTGCTAGTATATATTATATCTATAGTATAATTTATTTGTTTCATCCACGTATTTTGAAAATCTATTTACCTTACTAAAATCTTCTAATAGTTATGAATTTATGTAAGGAAAGCAAGGTTTTAAAAGTACACTTCCATTTCAAAATAAAACACACGTTCAATATTCTTTGTAAATAACATAATGTTTATTATTTCTTATTCAATTATTTTAATGAAATAATGTTTTTCATTTAACACAAAAAGTATGTAGATTCAAAAATATTTCTAATAATATCCATTTTACAATGCTACTACACATTGTAAAACAAAACATTTTCTAAATATTGCACAAAATTTAATAATTAAATCATTTTCATTTGTTTATCACACAATATCAAATTTCTAGTTTATTCCGTTTATTTACTTTATATAAAAACAGTGAGGTTTTTCTTTATGTAATTTCTCAAAATATGTCATATTAAATTATTTTTAAATGTTATTAATACATTATCAGTATGCACTACTTATATTTTATAAATTAATTTATATTTAACTTTTTAATTTTATATATTGCACAAATTTAAAAAAAAACGAATTAGAACTAATTTCAAAAATATTTCAATTATCTCTCATGCATTAATAATTACATTCTTTGAACCTTTTGTATTCATCCGTTGTATCATCTTTTATACAGGCTTTTAAGAACCACACACTTTTAAAATAGAAGGATTTCAAAACTTGGTATTATACACAATACAGCAACACGATCTGATATTTTTATAAACAAAAATAATCACATTCAACTAAATTTTTAAACTAGAATTACATTTACTTTCACAAAATTTCTTAAATTATGTTTTAAAATTATATATAAATTCAATTTGCAAATCAAAAACAGCTCTCTATTTTAATTAGCCAAGAAATTTTATACATTCCTTTCATGCAATAAAACTTTCAGTAAACGAAATCAGAAATTCAATATTATTTTAAAAATAGTTCAAAATGAAAACAGCACGCTCAGTTATGATGTATTTAATTAAGTATTTCAAATTTAGACTTAACTGTTATAGCTGTGTGGAAATCCTAGGAAGGTTTATATTTTTTCTTTTAAAATCCATTTCGAAGGAAAGCAAATGTTCTTTCAGAATTTTGCATCACAGAAACATAAATGTTCTTTCAAAATTTCAAGCATTCTTTAGGATTTTTCATGTCTGGATAGTGTATTCTTTTTTTTTCTCAGATAGGAAATTTATTTTTGGTAATTAGATTGTTTTTCACATCTCAATTTTTCTGTCAGGAAGAGTTTTTTTTTATTGCTTTCGGAAAGCTCCTTTTCTGATGCAGGTAATATTCAAAATTGATGCCTGTAATTTTGCTGATTCCTTCGATTAATCTACTGAAATTTTTGTAGTCAGTCCGATTTAGGCATTCGAATTTTTCCTGTCGTTGGTCCTGCCGATTAAATGAGGAGAATGGAAACTCCTTTTCAAAGAATTCATAGAGACCACTGTAGGGTTGAAGTAAATATACCCAAATGTAGAAAGAACACATCGGCTTTTTTATGATATTCTATTGACTATTACATCACGGGAAAAAAGTTTATAAATCAGATTATAGCTCAGCAAACTATACGACAGGATTCGAACACTGGAATTTCAATACACCGCTCTGAGTCCCGATGTTTCACAGGAAAGTAAGAGACAGAAGTTTATATACCAAGTTGAGGTAAAGGTGACAGCTACATACAAAACACGTTAAGTTGGGTGCAAATGTATTTAAATGTAGCATCAAAAGAGAATTTTATGATGTAGAAAAAGAAAGTTAAAAGAAGAAAATAATGTAGGTATGCAAGTCATCATCATCATACCCCCCATATACATATATATATATATATATATATATATATGTGTGTATGTAATTTAGAGTTTATATTTAATTGAAAAATACATAAATAATGAAGAAATAAATTAACTCAAAAAATAACTAAAAAAACGTATTGTAAAATGACGGTTGAAAATTAAGGAAAAATGATATGAACCAAATCAAAATAGAAAGATAAAAATTGCTAACTGAAAAATGAAAATAATACCATAAGCGAAAATAACTAAAAAGAAAAATAAATAAATTCATAAGAAAGTAAATGAAAATAAACAGGCAAAAAAAAAAAAAAAAAAAAAAAAAAAAAAAAAATTGAAAAATAACATGGTTTAAAATTGTAACACATTTAGACTTTTTCGAAACTGAATTATTCTAGAATATATAATTTTATATATACACTCGCGAAGTAGAACCCGCGAATAAGGAAAAATAATCGTTTTCACATAAAAATTACAAAAGCACATAAATAAATAAATTGTTCAAAAATAATGTAGTGTGGCCAAAAATGCTACGAAATGAACCATTCAAAACAGAAAAAGAGGAAATTCAAAGAATATTTTCAAACTAGATTTCAAGCCATACTTGAGGTTAACGACATGATTCAACCCAGACGAAGACTTCGTCATTTTCTTGCACTGTCAGATACTTTCACCAATTCTGCATATTCTGTGGAAGAATATCTCAGACATTTTCCCACTAAGTGACAGAAGCAAATACAGTACCAAAATATTATAAAGTGGTATACCCATGAGAGAATATTAAATCCTTGATTTACATAATTGCACTTAAAGTAAGGGACATTGTTCTAAAATATTCCTTCGAAACACCTTGTCTCTGGGGGAGCTAAGCCCTTTTCTTAAAGTGCGTTCGCATTTATCCGATAATTAGCAAATCGTGAGGAACATTTTTAAAATTCGCCGAGAGGCTCTTTCAGAAAGTTAATTACTTGCAAATGACGCGTTTAGGCCGATTGGCTAATTGCTCCCTAAATCTCCTACAGTTTATGCTCGATGAGAGATAAATATGTTTAAAGTTTCATCTCTTTGTTTGTTATATTAATAAGGAAACTAATGTAGACTAAATATTCGACCTTAGAGATATGTGATTTGACACAGAATTAGAGTTATGTTAAGGTTCCCGTTTACCAGCATTTTTAAATTTCAGAACGTATTGTTAATCCTATTGAATTTCTACTTTCGTCCTCAATTTAAACTAATTATGTTAGTTTAAATGTAACAAAGTGGAGAACGAATTGATTGATTGTTTAATAACATCGCAATTAGAAGCAACAGGAGTGCTGTTGCCCACATCACTCGTGGTTTTGAGACTCCGTCAAGTGAAGAGGACGATGCTTGAGCGATCCCCTTCCCTCTAAACTTCCACACCATGTCAACGTGAGGACTTGGAGCCTTGCAGGATTTAATGTACTTTAATCCTGCTACACTATGGATCAAAAGTTGCATGAGGAGTGGAATCCACGTCTCGACGAAAATAACGATAACCGCGATCTTTCGACCATAAGCATGAGGCTACGAGAGTCTAATTGAAATGGTCGCGGACTTGGGGCCTGCCTTTCATCGAATCATGAGTTCGATTCCTAAATCCCCTTAAGACTACGGTGTAGTAGACTGATGCACATTAAATCTATCGAGGTCTCCTGTCCTCAAAAAAATTCCTCTTGTTTGCGTAGGAGTTTGGAGAGGGAGATTTTAGCTTCCAGGTGTCGTACTCATCACTTGACCGATGTTCAAAATTGCTTGGTTCGTCATCATCATCTAGTCAATAGTCATCATCTAGTCAGTAGTCATCATCTAGTTTCTGAGTGCGAAAATAATAAATAATCACAACACATTACAACTTCCATAACCATTCGGCTCCCGTAGCCACAAGAGGCTTCCGGAAGAATAAACAATAATGATGGCAACTTTGAAAACACATTCTCCCACTGGTACCCGGAAATATTTTTCATATTTATTTTAATGGTTCTTATGTGAGTTTTTAGTTCCTTAAAATATTTAATAAATATCAGGAAAAATACAATTCCACAAAACATTTCCGTTATTTTGGTTTTTTCAAATGCAGTTTATTGCATGGAAATAAATGCAATAACATAGTCAATTTGAGTCAAAATAATAAAAGTAGTTTTATTCGGGATAAACAATATATATTAATTAAAACTGGGGGAAATATAAGATGCAAGCTGCAATTACATTAAAAATTTAATATTATGTTTAGACTCAGTCTATCTCTATAGACTTTTCCACATAGAGTCCCAACTTATGCAATTCCTCTGAAATTAACTTTAACTTACAACCACTTTAATCTTAGAAATCATGTCTTTCCTATCTAGGCAGTCGTCTCACTCCCATTTCTCCACTATCTAGATATTCGTCTCTTGTAGAATATTATTTGAAATGTGTAGTTTCATTTTATGCACTGCAAGGATTATAATAACCCATCTTAAAGTACAGAGAGGATTTTGATGTCAATTCAGAAGGCTTGATAAATTAATAGAAACACCAATAGGCATATTGTTTGTAAAATAACAAACGTTTATTTTTAATAGTTAAAAACTTGGAAAGGGTACGAGAAGCATGTTCTCTTAGTGTATACGCTGAGATTATGTTTAGTGAATGTTTCAAATCAACATTGCAGAAGTTATACTAAGATCCCATATTAATAACTTTTCTCTCTCTCTTTTAAGTAGCTATGATGAGGTCAAAGCCGCAGACTTGTGTTCAACGTTTCGCCGAATTGTGGAATAGAATTCTGGTGCCACTAAAGACCCACTGTGTAACGCGGCTGATACACGTTAAATTTGTTGAGGCCCCTGGTCCTCCCGTTGGTGTGATATGGAAATTTGGAGAGGGAGGTTCTAGCTCAGGTGTCTTCGTCACTTGATCGAGGTTGAAAATTACGAGGTCCGTCGCCAATAGCCCTCGTGTTGCTTCTCATTACGGCGTCAATAAACAGTCACAATAATCACTGTCACATTTATATAGTCTCTCGCAGCTCGTATATTTAGCCTTTCTATTGCTTAGTGAGAGAGAAAGCTTCTAAAGATAAACAAGAAAACTACATTTCTACAAATTTGCTTAAGCTTTGGAACATGAATGCTCACTCACTGATGGAAATAAATTTAACATAATACAAATAATTGAAAACGAGATAATAAAAACCAAGAGAAAACCTCACAAATGCCACTATGAAAGGATTAATCGTAAGAACTTCATATTTCTTTGTGCCGAAATAGAAATACTTGAATGATAATTTCTGTTATTTAACTGAAGTCTGAAAAATTGCGGGGAGCAAAGAAATTCTCACTTTTGAGATTCAAGTTAAATCCCATTCTAATCTGATATAGAATGGATATAAAAATTTTCACCGCGCTTGCAGCACCTCCATATATTTCAAAATATTTCTACTTGGGGCAGTAAATCTAATCCTGAAGACAGTGCACCACAAGCGAGCAGGTAAGGGCCATTATGAAATAGAAGAGATATGGAACTCAAGGTACTGGATATTTTATGACCAAGGAATGGAACAAGACTTAATTGCCTCATGACTCGGAACAAAGGCAGAGAAGAGATGAAAAGGGCGTAGGGTGTTTACTCCCGCGGAGGTCAATATATTTTCTGGAACAATAACAAGGGTGGGCGGCAAACACCTGGTCCCGTTCCCTCGCTTGCTCCGCACCATATTCTTTTGTGTGTGTAAAGGCAATTATTTTCTCTGCGCCCTATGATCAAAGAACTTCGTGTCCGATATGGACAGCTATATTGTGATGATCAAATAATCGAATCAGGTGGTCGGATAATCGAATTAATATTTTCCGATAACAGCTGCTTATTGGAGAATGAATGGGTTAAATCACGCAAATCATGATTGGATTTTATTCTATTTTTATTTTAGTATAACTACATGAGTTGTAACTAATGTATGTGTAATAAGGAGATTTATTTTCTCGTATTACCCTCGTTCAGTTCTCCAAGAATTAGTGTTCAACAATAACCATAGTAGACTCCTTCGTCTCTAGGAAACTGAGCACAACCTAAATGGATTTGACTATCAGCCATTTTTCCGGGAGGTTCCTCTATCCCTCTATAAAAAAAATTACTTTCTGGAAAAAGGATTACACAATGAAGAGGAATTCTTTTTTGAGAAAGTTTTGGATTTTAAAAATTTTAAGTATTTCAAGAATTACACGTTACAACCAATAGCTGCTTATGAATCAAAGTCAAATTTGTTTCGGCGACCTTTAACCGATTGCAGTACACATTGATAACATCAACCTGTCTTATCATGACATCTGTCGACAATTTTCATCCTATGTATAATTATTTCTCTATAAGTCATGTCTCCTATAATGCGATTAATTAACACTTAGTTATATGGAAACCATGTTCAGAGAAACTCATAATTAACTCAAACTAGGAAATGATTTCTATAGAAATCGCGTTATGAGGAACATAGAAATGAGACAAATCAGATTGGTTTATGCTGCGTTGTATGGAAAACCACTGCCCGTTACATAGATACCGAATTGCAAGAAACTCGTACTGCGTTATATATACTCATGTACATAAATTAAGGATAATGCCAGATCCAGCAAATAAAGGTTCAGAAATAAAACAAACATGATTTGTTAATATAGCCTACTTATTAAACAAAAGACAAGGAACAAAAAAAAGATGGTGTATGTACATATGATTCCATTTATAAAAACTATGATTTTCAAAACTACGATTTGCAATTACAAAAAAAAAAAAAAAAAATCTTCCTTTTAAGAATTTAGCATTACATGATTGATATGATAGTAAATACCTTATATAGCTTTCTGACGATGAAATAGAATCCGGTGAGTATTAAATTATCGTGCTGATCTTGGGGAAGATTATTCTTTTCTGCAAGAAATGCTTTCTAAAGTTCTAGTACACATATAGGAGATGGTTGACGTATTGCAACTCGTCAGCCAAACATAGCCCACACATGCTCTATCGGATTCAAGTCAGGTGAGAATGCTGGATATTCCATACAGGTGATATCCTCAGATTTGAAAGCATTCGTTTGTAATGTTTGACGGTGAGGACGGGTGTTGTCATCCACAAATACAAATTTTGTGCGCCTGGCACCCCTAAACAAACGTACATGTTATACCAGAATAATGTCCTGATAAATTTGTAAATCATGATTCCAATTTGAACATATAGATCTATTCTGTAACCCACTATAATTCCACCCCAAATGAGTTATCCTACACCAATGTAATGATTTCGTTCAATGAATGCTGTCTTGGTGGTAGTGGATACCTGACATACTCCATGTGAAATTCGAACGTAAATCAGACTGCAAGATAAATCTGGACTCGTCGGAAAACATCAAACAAGCCCACTGTGACGATGTGCACATTACATTTTCTCTATTTCAAACTAACCACTGGCTACCGTGAGTTGCCGTAAATGGAATACATCTGACAGACTAACGAGCATATAGACCAATATGTCCCAAATGGCTGTACACGGTTTGCCTTTAAACTGTCATACCCTTGGCTGAAGATAGCTGACAGGAAAGATCTGATGCTGTACTCCGTCAGCTTCTTTTTGCAGTTACTGCCAAATACCGGCCGTCATTCGGCATTATATGTCGAGGACGACCTGTACTGTAACTTCTATTGACATTTCTATCATTTTTGATTTGTTGTCGAATCCTAGAGATGACACTTTGGGTGATTCCGAGTTCCTCGGATACTTTCATCTGAGTACACCCACATTCCAGGTGGCTGATATTTCTACGACGTAAAAAAATCATCCACATGCGTCCTCTGTGTCATAACTATTAGGTTGTGGCATCGAGTGGCTTACAGAACGAATTTTACTTTTTTGCTATCATTTCTTACATACATTTCGTCATTGCAACGTACTATTGGTGTCATCTGATTTCCAATAATTTGTATATTATTTTTGAAGATGTGTGCGATACTTCTACAGATGAAATTTTTACTTCGAGTTCTATTTCCGTGTGATCGTGAATCATCCTTAATTTATGGACATGAGTGTGGAATGCCAGACGTGTAACCCTTTATGACAGTTTTCCTTTCTTTTTTCTCATTGTTCTCTAAAACCCAAGTCGTAGATTCATTTAAATTTAAGGAATATGCAACAGATGATATTTTTTCTCCATCCTTCAAATGATTTAAAATTTGGATTTTGTCCACAAGAGATATATACTTTCTTTTTAATTGTTTTCAGCTTTTACTTGACCAAAATTCAAAATTACGAGATCTATCACCAACAGCACTCTTATTGCTTCTCAGTGCCATGTTCATAAGTAATCACAGCACAATCACATAAACTTAAATTTTTTTCAGCGATTTTACAAGCATTTGGATGATTATTTCTTCAAGTTATAAATTATGGCAAGCACACAATTTTACTTAGATGTTCTATAATGATGTACAATTCTAATACTGTAAATTTAATAAACCAAAAGAACTTTATTACACATGCCTCTGAACACATTTAAAGACATTTTTAGAATAAATTTAAAGAGAGCAAAGCTTTACTGTTTGCTTGTTTTTAGGAAAATTCCCTGATAAATGGAAATGATAAACAGCACTTAACAATGTTAACTACAAGAATTTAACCAGTCGAATAAGAGCTGCCATAAATAAATTCTTAAACCAATTGAATTGTTCAATGACAATTGCTTCATGTACGAAAAACACGTTATAATTAGGAGAGCTGTCGTATTTTTATATATATACAGCTCCGCATTTTATGAAAATTGCATTATAAAACACCTCGCTGTAGGATGACTCGATAGTAACTGCTGTCTAGCACTTCAGCGTTTGTAGACACAAGTTCTGGGAACTTTTTGATCCTACTAATGTCGTTTTATTTCTGTATTTAACATTTTCATTCATTTCTTGCACTCGCAAGTTGGGATGGTCCTATAACGGGGAGAAGGTGTAGCTTTATTGTCGTCTTTTCATCCCATGCGTAGAATTCTTTCCGTGGTGTCTTGAAATAAATTAGCACTAGTCGCTTGTGGTGCTGATGTTTAATGGTTTAACAAGAAATTAAGCAATTATCGTTATGCTCAAGAAATGGCAAGACTTTTTTACGAGGGTAGCACAAAAAGTACCTGTTTTTGACAAGAAATGGTATTAGTGTTGCAATTATGTGCTGCCATCTTTAAACAGTGCCGAAAGATATTTAACTCTAATTCATAAGTTAGTTTTGATTTGGCAGCTATTTTCTATCAAATCAAAATATGATTAATGATGAGGCAAGTTGTAATTTTGTGTCCAGATGTTACCATCTAAGAAACCTGGATTTACTATTATATACCAGATACAAAGCAGAAAGAGTTTATTTCCGGTGAATCTCTCCAAATAAGACGAAGATGGTCTTATTGGCCCAAAAAAACGTTATGACGAAAATATTTTGATACGCAAGCATTCGAAGGGCATTATTAAAGTAACCAATTTTTTTACAATGAAAAGGAGGACGAAAAAAATTTAAGAAAAACGCACAGTGTAAATAAGTTAAACATTTTATTAATTCAAAACAAAAAATACACTAATTATGTTTACAACCCTTTTATAATTGTGCAAGCAAATGATTAAAAATGATTCAAAGTTATTTTTAATTGTGATAGATCATGTTAAATCCAAAGCCTCGTGTAAAAAGAAGGTGAAATTTATTATTATTTTTTAAAAATTTATTTAAAATCAAAATAATGGAAAAGTTTATAAGAAAATAAATGTGAATTCATGTATTAATATATTCATATTGGTAGAAAGAAATCAGAAATGTTTCTGAAAATTTCGATTTTTTTTTTTTTTTTTTTTTTTTTTTTTTTTTTTTTTTTTTGTCTTGTCACACGAGAGAAGACATTTCGTACGGTTTTTTTTCCTTAATTTTTTTTTTGTTCATTTCTGTTAAATTCATACAAGCGTATCAATTGGAGCAAAATATTTCCGTTTCGGAAAAATTTCGGCTTTTCTGAAATTTTTAAGTGTAAGTAAACTGACTGAATACTTAAAAAATATCTGTTACCTAATAAAATTAACAGTCCAATTTTAAAGTGACTCTTAAAACAAACAATTATTTTACAAATTTCAGTTCAAAATTCCAATTAAGGAATGGATTCTACAGAAAGAACGCTGCCTCCTCAAATTTTCAGCCAACCTAACCAAAACTTCACCAATAAAAACAATTCAAACTTTCCATTCTTCAAACCCAGCCATTCCCAAATCGCATCACACATTCAATGAAAGAACTGGAAACTATCCGGAAAAGCAGTCGGGAAAAGTTTGTGGACAACAAAGTGGGTCTGGTAAGTACGAGCGAATTCAATTAAATACGTTTCGGAGAAGTTTATAGGCGTGGAACGATCTTTCGGAAAGTAGAGGGTGGAGAAAGAACAGAACCCCGCAGTATCGACCCATCACAGAAGAGGCTGTGGGTTAGCCAACCCAGAGAAAACTTAGATAGTACAAATTTTCTCAAAACAAGGAAACGAAGTAGTAGGTGCGAAAGGCGGTAGTGATCAATATTCTAACATTTTCCTCTTCCGTGGAAATGTATGGGTGAAATTTGAATAACTCTCCGAGAAAAGAAATTTTAGCTAAGCCTTTTAATCTAATTTATTTATTAGAATGTTCGAACACAAGTCTTAAAGCTTCTGACTTCGTTTGGAGCTATGGTATTGTAAAAGAAAATTTAAAAAAAAATTATATTTAGTAACACCTGAATCGGAATGTAGATAAATTGTTCCAAGAAATTTTATCACAATAAAATCTTTTAAAAATGCATATTTTCTACAGAATCTCTTTTCAAGAAGAATATATTTATATTATATTTTATTTTTAACCTATATATAGGAATGGTTTCCATATAGGAATTGAACTGATAATTTTGAATAATTTACAATATCTTCAGAGCTATTGTCAATCAAGTTAACAATAAAATGTTCTTAGTCAAAATTTCTCTATTATTATGCACTAAACAAGGTAATTCCTTTTATGAATTACATGTTTAAAAATTTCAAATTCGAGTCTTAAAAATTTATGCAAAAATCAATTTTAACCAAATTTATAAGAAAATGAACAAAAAATCTTTTTCGCTATCACATTTTCAGGATTGTAATTTTTCCAAAATTTAAGTAATTCAAAAGATAAATTTAAAGTTAAAATTTGCATAAAAACAAAGGTACATACACAAAACATAAATTGAAAATCTCCAATATTTATGAATCACTCCTACTTTCTCCTTTTCACTTAAATTTGGCCAATTTTGATGTAGAAGCTCGTAAAAGTTTGAATTAAATACTGCTTGGAAATCACAATTAATGCATGTAATATTTTAAGCGCTCCTTTATAACCATCATTAAAATGTACAACAGACATTTATGCTTCCACAGCAAATGTTTCGTGGTCGACAAAGACAAATCTTGCGATTAATCTAATCAAGCAACTATTGAAGCATTTTCATTAACATTTGGTACTTTGCCCTGTAAAAGTTTTTCAATAAAGTTGATTTCATGAAACAAAATATATAAATTTAATGGAATCAATAAATTTTACTAACCATTCAAAAGAAGAATTTTGTACAACAACCTTTAACCTAATTTATTTTTTAGAATATTCGAACAGAAGTTTTAAATCTTGTTCAACCAGTTGTATCATTTAAGAATTTAGACGTCATAGACTTTAGAACCATGACGTCTGAAGTTTAGTATATATATATATATATCCAACGATTTTATAAAAATATTCCTGTTTTAATTTTAAAGAACTGTTGGAACATAAATTCTGTTCACCTGCTGAACATCGTTTAAATTTTGATGGCTTAACGTGATTCATTGAATTTTGATGTGAAAAGTGATTGTGAGTTGTTAGATATAAACAAAAATATGTGGAAAAGACGATGGTTAAAAGACAGACATTTTCCAGATGTATAAGAGGTTTTATTGTAGACGAGGTGGCCTATTTGTTATGGTCGCGGACTAATGGGCAGTGGGTTTTATCGATTGATGGATAAAAGCCTTGATGCAGTTGATAGTCCACCACATTATAGGACTGATGCACGTTAAATCTGGTTCAAGTCTCAAAGCGTGGTATGGAAGTTTGGAGAAGAAGGCCCTGGCTCTAGTGTCGTACTCGTCACTTGATCGAGATTGAAAATTAAATGGTCAGTCGCTAATAGCCCTCGTATTGACTCTCAGTGCAAAGTTAATGAACACTCGCTTGCGGTTTTATTTATTTATTTTTTATTGATAGAGTTCACAGTGTTTCTAATTCTATACATGTAATAGAACACATCCCACCTCCTCACAATTCAAATAAGACAAATTTATCATAAACTATTTTTACTATTTTAAATATCATCTAATTCAAATTTTTATGATCTTTTAAAGACTGTGAAAACTTAATTTTTTTTTAAAATTAATATAAATTTTAGAGGTTCCTAAGGGCTTTTTGAAAATAGCGAGCGAATGATGTTATGGTTAACTTTAATGGCGCAAGAGCCAAACGTGGCTGTTTTTAATTATTTATTTAATATTATTTATTCAGTTATTATTTAATAACACATTGATACACTATCCGTGTACACTTGTATTAGTGGAAATGGTGAAATTGTTTCCTGGAAACAATTTCATCATATCCAGACATTTCTGACTTTCGATTTGATATCCCTAACATCAACAATGATTATCAACCAACAAATTTGCTCTCAAATTGTTCTTGATTTATTTCATTCTTGAAAAGGCTTGTTCACATAAGTATGCTGTAACAAAGTTTCGTGAGTTCATTGGTAACCCTGCTTCGGTTGAGTCATGCGTTCGAGTCCTGGTGCCAAAAATGACCCTTAGTATCCTTCAGGATACACGTTAAATCTTTCAAGGTTTAGTTTAGTTTTTATTAACGTCGCACTAGAAGCAACACGGGGGCTTTTGGTGAAGGACTTCACAATTTTGATCCACGGTCAAGTGATGAGGACGGCACCTGAGCTGACACCCCTTCTCCTAACTTCCACACCACGCCAACAGGAGGACTCCGGGCCCCGAAAAGAATTAACGTGCATCAGCCCCGGCTACACGGCGGGTCTTTGGTGGCCAAGGATCGAACCCGCGACTGAACGAAAACCGCCGGTCGCGAGTCCACGACCTTGACCACTAGGCTACCACGGACCCCTTTCAAGGTTTAATTTTCTCGCGTTAGGATAAAGAATGAGGTGTGTCATCCCATGTTTCATCATCGTCACTTGGCCCAGACGTAAAATAATCATCATAAATATAACTCCAATAGTCTTCGTTTCTCTTCTAGGAGGAAAGTCAATGAATAATCAAACATCAATGTGAAAACTGGCGTTTTAAACCAGTTGTATGACAGTTTGATCATTGCAATGGATGAGAGATGAGTGAATAGTGTTTCATTGCGCAAAAGACAAATCTATCTAAACAGTGTCAAGTATTAGAAAGATGGGAGGACAAGACAAAAATTGGTTAACAACATAGAGGGGATAACAGGCTTTATATTGCTCTGTATCCCATGAAACCAAACAATTAATAATCAAATGGAAAGTCGAAATTAGTGAAGGACCGTTAGGGTGTTCAGGGAATCGTCACCCGTGTTTATCAAAAACAGTAAACCCTGTAGGAAAAAAAAAGATCACTAGAGTATGAACGGGTCATGATTCGCGTACTTACCCAAAGAAGGTAAGCCTATGAGGACGATCATCGTAGAACAAGAAGTGGACCTTTGAGTTTCTTAAATGACAATATGGGGGGTATCAAGCATTTTATAAGAGACACAAGCTATCATCACATGTAATTCATGAATGAGTCAAGACCCACTATTCATAAAACATGACTTATCTTGAAGTCTCTAAGCAAAAAGGACGCTCTTTATTGGGAAGTGAAGTGTGTGGTATATTCATAAATAGTAATTATATTACATTAATATTGTTAATCAATATGGTGCTATTATAGTTACAGGACGGATAACAGAAGCCTGCTGTCAAAAAATTTACATAATACATTCGAGTATTTTAAAATCAATTATTTTTAACAAGGAATAGTTTTCACTATGCCATATAAAAAGTCTAAATGAAATGAAACTGATTACCATTGACTACTACATAATATCATTTAATAAGAAAAAGTTTATTTCGGAAGAAAATCATGATCCATTTCATTTTTATGGTATGTTTTACCAAATATTATACGTTAAATTAACTTAGAACGTTTTTCAACACATTAAAATAAAAGAAAATATAATTATCTACTTGTCTCGGTAAAATTAGGTCTTACAATTAAGAAATTACATTAAGTAATAGCCCATTTCATTAAAAAATGAAATTGGTCGTTAAGAAAGCAATTTTAGAAAGGAAATCATGAAATTACGAAAGAAACAGCGGGAGAAAATATCCGGAAACGAAGCAGTCAATCGCCTTTTCTTTCGTAAAACATTTTCTCGGTAATTTTGCAAGAAGGAAAGTTGATACTAAACTTCCACGTTTCTCGTTACTATTATAAAAATTCAAATAAGAGCCAGCCGGAGGACTCCGAAATAAAACTTTCTTTATAAACTCTCATAAAGCTTTAGAATCTCTTAAATTTCGAAGAAGACAGCGAATGTTGAATGTTCTAAAGTTCTTCTAGTAAGTTTCAGTGGTCCATAAACCGATGACATTACCCAGCAATTTTTTTTACTATTTTTCGGTGGCTCTGTATCTCGTAAAGTCTTCGCCTTCAGCAAACAGGCTTCCTTTTCGATCTATTTGTCCGCTAGATTTACTTCCTTTCAGTTCGCCATCGAGTTTTATTTGTTGTTGTCGTCTGCGTGATTTTTCGCCGTTGGCTTCGCGATTTATTTACCCGGTTGCATAAAATTCTCCCTATAAACGAAAGTGCTTTGAACGATCATTTTGGAACATTGCTGACTCAGGCTCATATATCATTTTAAAGCAATAAGCTTTATATTTGCCAAATTACAAAAATCACTAAAATTTTTTAGATGATATAAATTAATCTACTTAATATTTCTCTTTTCTGATAAATGCATATTAACGAGGCACTGAGTAGAAACATGCGGGCTATTGGTGACGGGCCTCGTAATTTTGAATCTCGATCAAGTGGCGAGGACGACACCTCAGCTAGCACTTCTCTCTTAAAACTACCATACCACGCCAACAAGATAACTTAGGATCTTCACCGGATTTAACGAGCATGAGCCCCGCTACAGGGCGAATCTTTAGGGGCATCAGAAACGATTCAATAAAAATAGCGCCGGCCGCTAGTCTGTGACTATAATCACTAAGCTATTGCGGCAACTTTTACCCCCGTCATTGTTGAGGCAACGGTAGCCAAGTGGTAATGGTCACGAGCTCGTAGCCGATGCCGTTTTCGTCGAGTCGGGGGATCAAACCCTGAAGTCACTTAAGACTCGCCTTTTATTGGGGCTGATGCGCATTAAATCTGATCGAGGTCCCAAGTCCTCCAAAAGGCGGGGTATAGAAGTTTAGAGAGAAAGGTGCCAGTTCAGATGTTGTCCTATAGTTCACCCGCGGCACAAAATTATGAGATTCTTCGCCTATATAGACCTCGTATTTTTTAGTAAGTGCGACGTTAATGAAACAATAAATCAACTTATCTTTACGGGAAAGAAGTGCTAGAGAGAGTTACATAATAGCCATTTAGAAACTTTTAAGAATTATTTTAAATGCCCATAGTAATTTCGCATTAAAATACAACTCACTATAGTCCTAATAGCTATAATCCGAATGGTCTACTTTGCATGATCAAATAACAAGTACAAAACGTGATTTGGTAGTTCCTTCACCAAATTTCCTCAATAAGCAGCAAGACGTCTTTCAGATCTAATTCGATTTGTTGTGGAGTATCCCTTTTTAGCTAATATTTTTTCACTTAACAAACATCTACGAAATAACAACTGAATTTAAATTTCAACTAATTTGAGCATTTTTTTCTTCATAGATGAAACCATCATTGTACGAGAGATTCCAATACAATACTTAAGGTGGTCAAACTGCATTCATGTGACCTTATGCGAAGACATACGAAAGTGTTTCAAAAAGTACATGTTTCGACGACAGATGGCCTTGGTAAAACAAATTGATATTACCATTGTGAGCTGCTATCTATTAAATTGCTCCAAAACATTTCTTACTGACCCAAAGGTTAGTTTTAATTGCTTCCAAGTCGTGTTGTCGTCATCATTTTTCGTCGTGTTTTCACAGTATTTGAGAACAGGATCGTACCTCATATTCATCTCTATGTCAATTGTCAATCATGAGAATGGCTACAATAATAAGAAGAGGATAGCATCCGATTTCATATGTTTCTCTCCTCACTTCCATATCACATGAAAACTTTGAGTATCAATTCCATTACAGAACAGAACAGAAGGCCCGTTTTTCTAAACGACTAATTTTTTATTGTGATGACCGTCTGTCATTATTTAACTCACTCTCTGTAATATTTCCTTTGAATTAAATAGTCCATAAATACTAAACTCCAGTTGAAGATGCGTGAGAGTAAGACTAAATATTTTATCAATCTCTAAACAAAAGATAAGCTCGTTCTCTCTCGAACCCCATTTAACCAATCAATTCTAAATAAGAATCAACTGATGAAGTCTCAGCTTACCAATTTACTCGTTCTGATGCAATCACTTCTCGCAATTGCCAATTCTTATCTGAAAATTTTAACTAAGAAATTCACTTCAATCCTCAAGATTAACTTCGATATTTTAATACAACTTACAAATATTTATACCCCGGTCGCTATCCTCTATCTCCCTTCATTTTCTTTTAATTCTATTTCATTTATATATCAATGCTTCTAGATCAATTCACTGCTCGTCTATCTTCATCTAATTTACCTAACCGCGTTTCATTCTAGTTAGGAAGAAATTGTAATTTTATGCAATTCACAAACACACAAATTAATATAAAGTCAGCGAAGAGAAAATTGCGGATAGCCCAGCATCACAAGATGTTAAAAAAACTGTCATGTCATGATATCAGGGATTGTTTTAAAATAAAAGAATTCTAATCCGCCCTGCTAATTACAAGCCTACGCCTCCTTAAAAAATAAGGATTTTAAAATGTTATCTAACACGTATTATTGCAAATGAAAGAGCAATTTCCTTTCATCAACAGGTTCTACCTTCCTCGATTGTTCGCAAACAATTTTATCGTAAAAATAAGAACATCTCCCTGAAAAGAAGGGAAAAAAAGAGGGAGGGAGTTAGATAGTTCGAATCGATACGCATCTTTTCTCCCTAGCATGCGGCAAATGAAATATCGCTTAATTATTCTTTGCGAAAGAGATGAGCGCTTATGTAAACAATTAAAATCCAAGCAGAGTGCGTTCTTTTCGCTAGTGAGTAAGTTGCCAATATTGATTGGAACCCATTACTACCTCTAGACGGAGTTTTAGAAGGCGAGAGAGATAGAGACGCGTTTTAAAAACTGTTTAATGGAGTACAAATGTGCTCGAAAAAGGAAAACTTATTTTCTTATTCAAGAAACTGAGACATTTGGGAAAATAGAACTGGTTTTAATTAAAATTTAATAAAACCCTCAATTTTCTAAATTAATTAATTAATTAATAATCTATAGCTGTATTTATGTACACATTTGGAAGTCACTTTGAAAATTTATAGAGCTTTTACAAAAATATTCACAACTCTATTATTGGTTTCAAGAACTGGAGTAACCCCACTTTTTTCCTGAAAAAAAAATCAATAACTATTTTCTTTGAAAAGGAGGGAGTGAATAATTTTTTTCGAGAAGGAAAGGGGGTCAAGCCAAAAGAGGTAGGGTAACTCTAAACTAGAGCACTGGTCTTCAGTTTCTGTTCCACGGGCTTAAATTTTTAAGCAAAAATATATTTTCTATAACATAGTGATCTTCTTTAAATATTATTTCAAGATATATATTTCTAGGAGTGGGGTGGGGTTCCTCGAAATAGCCGCGGTGACGTAGAGGTCATGGTCACGGCCTACGGTTTCCGTGAGTCGTGGGTTCAAGTCTTGTTGGCACTGAAGCCCCGTCGTGTAGCGGGGTAGATGCACATTAAAAGTTGAGGGTCAAAGGCCTCCCATTGGATGTCGTCCTCGTCATTTGACCAAGGCTCTAAATTACGAGGTCCATCGTCAATGATCCTCGTAATGCTGTAATGCTTCTTAGTGCAACGTTAATAAACAATCCCACAGTCACGGATTCCCTGAAAAATCCTTAGAGTTCCATGAGCCGACCAAGTTTGAAGGCTTCTTCTCTAGAGCTACATTACTGGCGAAGAGCCTTGTAATTTCATTCCACGATCACATGACAAAGATAATCCACGAGTTAAAGCTTCACAGTCTTAGATTCAATATCACGTTTTACAAGCAGAAGTATTTAATTTACAGTGCTGTGTGACTGAATAAGGACTCCGATCTTCTATTCCACTTTTTCACAGTTTCTCTAATTTTTCGCGATCTTAGCAACCATATTAACAACGTGATTAACTTTGTTTAAGCTCATTTTCAATTTTTTGACCATCTTTTTGATAATTTGAATTGCATACATTTACAACTCCTTGTCAACCAAATGAAACATGATTAGGTAAATTAGACGAAGGAAAAAAAGGTAATGATTTGAATTAGAGAAGGAGTGGTTTCTTACGAAAAAGAGTTGAAAGGAAAGTGAAGGGTGGTAAAGGATAATGATTACTAATAGATGGTGTAAAATGGAATGCATTATTGAAATTGTTTTATTTTGAAAGCAGTTGGAAATTATTTCTGACCAAAATCATAGGAGTAGAATCTGCTATAATCGAGAAGTGCTTGAATTGGAAGGAGTGATTTGGCAATCTAAGACTTTAATATTTCACTTAAATTAGAATTAACTGAGTTAAGAAGGATTGGAGAGAAAGAGAGAACTCTTAAATTCTTTGATAGATAGTAAAGTGTTGCTGTCCTTTTCCTATGAATCTTCAGTAGGGAATTAGAGCTTAGTGACTATTTAATTAGACTTTTAGATTGGTGTGGAAATATATATGAATAATAAAGGAAGACCATCACTCTACATAGGAATGAAAAAATTCCTTGCTTCAACTTGCATCAATTTTCTTGAGAGCTTCAGATATGTCGCTTAAAAGCCATCGATAAGAAATCTTCCAAAAACCTTTAAGACAAACCCGAAGGAGCCTCTTAATCCCGGAGAACATTTTGATAACAACCATCTTCCCCTCCACCTATCTCTCGTCGTTTCGTCTCTTAGTTAACCTGTTCAGGATCATCTTTGCTCGCAACATGTCCCCAGAGGCAATTCACCCGTCATTATCAGACGATATTTTTTTCCCATTCACCATAAAACGATACACAAAGAGCCATCCTCCATCGCTCGTTGTTAAGGTCCTTCCTTTGTTGTATCGTTTGCTTTTCTTCTTTAAAGGAAAAAAAATAGAACAAACAAAAATGGACGTCGAAAAAGAATGTTCCATATTAATAGGCATTCCCCGTCTTTCGAATATTCAAATTATCTGTTTGCTTTTATCTTGTGAAAAGCGATGATAAGAAAAAGAATGTTTGCTGTTTGAGAACGTCACTTCAGACCCCCAGGGTGCGTTATGTTTTCTCTAGGATAATAATTCTCTTCTTGAGGAAGAATAAAAAAGAGGTGTCACTGTTATATGTAAAATCTGAAAGGAAGGATGTTTAACTAGGGTTAATGCTAAAGCTCTGACACAGCCTAAAGTGCGATATGTAAATATTGTTAGTCATGGTTTTTTTAAGATTCAAATGACATAAAATTCTCATTAACAAGTCTTTCTATTTTCCTTCCTACTTATCGTGAAAGTCTTCTTTCAATTTAAAATATTAAATATTTGAAATATCTAGCGCGATCGATTTATTATTTCTTTCAATCTGACAATAGGAATAAATCCAATTCTGTTGCTCGTGGAAAAGCTGAATCAGATTGGTCGTTCATTCATTTGGACAAATTAAAGGAGGCCTGGCCAATCCGAGTCCTGCGGAGCTGGTCATCTAAAAATTACATATATATGTGGCCCGTCAATATAAATGCATTTCCAAAGTAGCAGCCCGTAAAGTTTTAGGTTGAACAGACCTAGTTTAAAGAGCTCTTTCAATATTTAGTTATTTTTATTACCACTTAAAACACAGTGGGGTCTCATGGTTCGTCGAATAGTGAGTCCATGGTTTTGGTACGACTATCTTTTTATGAGATTCAGATTAATCTCTTCAGATGACGTCAAGATTTTCTGTTAAGACAAGACATTAATACTTTTTTTTCTTTCTATTTTATGTATCCAGAGATAAACGGGTCATAAATTTCAAATTTTTGATAGCAAACTTATACTACAAGATGAGAAATTTGAAACGGGAGAAAGAAATAAAACTTTTCGTGCTTGAGCGTCTATAAAAGCGCAAAAAAGGAGCGCAGGGGTAGAGTAGGAATATTTTAAGAGACCAAAATTAAAATAAATTAATCAACAAGAGATAGAGGAGGGGAAACCTTAAAAAGGGTCCTAAACTAGAGCAGAAGAGACTTTATTCCAAAAGAAAGAGAGGGTCGAGGAAGAGATGCCCGTTGGTAACCTTGGAAAAAACGCGGCAACAAAGCGAAAGCTGAGAAGAAGATAATGAAAATTCGAGTGAGCAGGGGAAAAGCGAAAACAGTCCAAATGCTTAAGACAAGGAATTTTAAAAATAGACGAAGTTCGTAAGACCTGACTGCAATCAAAGTCCAAAGATAGAGACAGAAAAATAACGCGAATAAGATACAAAGATAACAAAAAATACTGATGCAAGACCGCTGTCTGAATGTCTGAGGCATAAGGCAGAACAGGGGCAGAAGCAAACTTTATTCTGGATAAAACATTGCTTGAGACGAGAATTTAATTAATTGGTGTATGGTAGCTACTACAACTGTGTATTCAGAGATTAAATGTTTCATTCACTGTAAAAAAATGACTCCTAGTCCATTTCTGCTCATATCTTATATTCTCGTTACTCACTCATTCTCGTATCAACCATGGAACAATCAAATCTAACGTACATTCAATTAATTCATTCTTGCTTTAGTTCTTCTAGGTTTCATGTAAGACTTGGGAAGGCATCAATATAATACAATCTGAGCTTCAAGAACAGTTGCAACGGTGGTCCTATGCAATCAGAGTAGTAAAAAAGAATACAATTCTTTAACAGATGAAGCATAATATTTTTCAATTCATTGAAACATTTTGAAAATTTTCTGGCTCATGAATAAATTAAAATACATTCGGATACCGTTAACTCTCAAATCAATTTCACTGCGGTTTTACAATGACTATTTTTTTTTTAAATCTTGATACATTTCAGGTTCAAGGAAAAAAAGGCGGAGGAAAGTTCGTGCTCTGAATGTCTGAGGCAAGAGGAAGAGGTAACAAAGGACTGCAAATCCTCTGATCACAAAACGCAGATTATGACTCGTCATAAAAGTGAGAAGATAAAATTCCGGCCAATTGGAGATGATACAAAAGGTTCTCTTTGAAGCACATCCTTTGAAAAAGTTTGGGTCGAAGAGAGGATCAAACATTTAAGTACGCGAGCGTGTTTTATTTACCTTTATAATATTTGTCTTATGAGTCTTAAGAGTTATAACACTTTTCCCTCCTTTAATAAGTGATTTCCATTGTTATTAAAATAATATCAAAAGAATATAAACATATCACAGATAATTCATGATAATATATAAATATATAGTATTGCTTAATTTATATTGATTTTGTAACTCGCGGTTCATTTAACTCGTTTCTTAGTAACCATAGGCCTCGACTCCCGCAAGTTAGTGGATTTGCACGAATAAATGTCCCTAAATCCCTAATTTAATATAAATCACATAATGTACTAAAACTTATTGTTTTTAATGGAAATGTTTTAAAATTAATGAATAGATATAACGAAATAAGGTGAAACGTAGCATCGTATTAGCCACTATAGGAAAATATTTCAGTATTTCCTACTATAATGCTCAGATCTATATCATTTCAACCAATGCTAGTGGCCGGGTTAACAGAAGCTGGCTGATCATTTTTCAACGGCTTGTATTTTGGTAAAGTTTGTGATAGCAACAGATTAACTCATAGATAGATTAACTAAATATCCAATGGTTATTTGAATCATTGAGAATTTTTTGGTTATTTCTTTTCCATTAATGTACTGGTAACAATGGCTCTGGTTCAGTTCCTTGATGCTGTAGTTCAACTTCATAATTTCTCGTTTTACAGCCTAAGCTGTGTACACTTACAAGCTCACGTGATTTACCTATAACACCATCATCACTTGACAAGCATTAATTATTATCTCAAATATTTCTCGTATTAATCCGATATTTCTTTTTGATAAGATAAATTAAAACACTTTTTATATGAGTCGGTTAAAATGCAAAGAAGTCATGTTGACGAGGTCCTGTTGAATGTAAATGAGCTGTTCAACGTTATTCATCTTAAAAGCAGATTGGTTGATATAGAAAGAACTAATGTCATTCAGAGTTTGTGTGAGTGATGGGTGAGGTGTAAAAGAGATACAAATTGGTTGACAAGAAGGAGGGTCGAAAATAGGGAAGAATCGTTAATCGCTAAGTTACCCCGAAGGTGCGTCACCCGTATCTACCAAAGACAGTAAATCCCATGGGAGAGGAAAAAATCTCAAAAGTGGCTTGGGTGAGTAATGCCCGTACTTCTCTGAAGACGATAACCTTCTGAGAGTGTCGTTCATTTAGTAGAGCTTTTAATAGGTATTGCTAGTTTCAGATAGACCTAACTTTCCCATTTTCAGATTAAAGTAAACGGATTGAAGCGGTAAATATGGCACTTTTCTGTTTTAAGATATATGAAAGAAGTAACTATCATATTAGATGTTATTTTCATTTTAGAGTGTAACAGTAGATAATGATGGGAACGTTCCTTCGAAAACATAATTTTTTTTTTCGTATTCCATCAAGTTATTGTGTTACCTTTATAATTTTGTAAATTAACTAAATATACGAGAATAAAAGAGATCATTATAAATCATATAGGATAAAAGAATCATTCCACATTTATCTATATACGACAACTACAATATGAAATAACGAAGACTGATGCATGGGAAATTCATCTATTCTTCGTATGATTTGATGTAATGGAGTTGATTGAAACTAATGTCTCTCCAGGACTGTGAGGGTGATTAAAAAAAATCTGTTATTGACAAGTAGATTTGTTAAAACAAGCTGGAGTTGCGACATTTTGCGTCAAGTGGTCACTATAGATGAGACCCAGATTCACCAATTTACACAGTAACTGAGCAACAATCAAAATATTGGGCTCGTAATTCTGTTCCACTGAAGGCGAAGACGTTCTTATAGATGGGGGAAATGTTATGGCAAAGATCTTATGTTATACGATGGTCGTCAAACACCTGGAGTTATTGGAATCAGGAAAATGATCACTAGACGATACTACAATGAGTTACCTATACCTATTTTCAATTTTTAAAACTTCCTTTCGCATTCTAACACGTGGCCGTAGTAGCACAGTTATTATGGTTCCTCACCTGTCCCGGCGTGTTTTTAGTCGAGTCGTGAATTGATGCACTTTAAATATACTAAGACAAAACTCTTTTCTTTGCGTGGTACAGAAGTTTAGAGATGGAGGTTTCAGCTCTTTTGTCCTGCTTGTCACTTGACCGAAAGTCAAAATCATAAAGTCATTCGCCAATAGCATTTGAAAAACTCGCTGTTACCAATGGTGAGAGAATAAATATTCCTACTGATTGGTCTGACATAGTTAATATTCTTAAAAAATAAAATTTCTCTCTCATTGGGAGATATGGTGATCAAATAGTAATGCCAGTATTCGAGTCCAATCCTATATTTTAAGAACAAATTTGAATTTTTATTCCAATTCAGGTTTTATTACTCAATTTTTATAATGTCCGTGGTCCCTTCGTTTGTTATTTGAATCGTTTTAATTTGAAAAATATAGATTTATGTCCAAGTGACTTTGTTAAAGATGCTTACTGCTACTTTTTCTTTCATTCTTTTACCAGAAGTTTCACTGATATTGTTCTATTGTTGAAACGAAACCTATTTGGTTGAAGTCCATGTGAGACAATTCTTGCTTGAATTTCAAGCTTAAATCCTGTATTCTTACGGCTCATATAAAATTAATCATTAAATTTCTTAATTTTGCTTAAAAATTTTCCTTATTATGTGCTCATAATTGTATACCTTGTATATATGTATATATATTGGTCTAATACATTTTTATTTCCCGAGTTAGTGCACTCTCTTAGCATCGTGCTATTTATCGAATTATACGTTGCCTGTTATATGTCTTATTTCTGTAAGAAAATTCTACTATTAATTTCTTATTCTTGTCACATACATTTCGAGCTCTGTAAACACATTGTATGTTTTTATTTTCCTTTTAATTTACAATTTTGTAATATCTTATGTTATTTGTTCTAATATGTACTGTTATATGTTTCCCTTTATTTTTGAAAACTTTTCTTTGCAAATACTTGATGAACACGGGATGATTGAGTCCGGTAGGTCGGTTTGTTGCTCTATACCCTTTCAATTGACATTCTTTGGTCAACTTGGATATTCTTTCAATAACCCTCATGTGCTTCTAAGTGCGATTTTAATAATTAATCAATCAAAAAAAAAAGATTCCTAACACGAATGCTTTTCGAATCAATTTTCGTAATCGAAAAATTAATATCCTTATTTGAATACATTATTATGAAGAGTGGATTTTGCTCTTTCGAAAGAACCTAACTAAAATAGTTAGAAAGAAACAAGTTAACTGAAAATCCTTATTTTACATTGTTGATTTTTTGTGAATAAGCAATTTCTTTTCCATACCAGGCAATTTTTATACAACCACCAGGGCGCTTTATTTCAACGAAATAATCTCTCTCTCATACATTTAACATTGTTTCTTTCCATCATCCTGGACCTCCATTATACTCGCCGGTAATGAGCTCGTATGTCAACTAAGATGAACTCTCAGAGCCCCTACGCCAAGATGGATGAGACACAAGCCTCGGCTCGCTTCTGCCCCTGCCCAAAGGCAAAATTCCAGCAGGAGTCTTGGAAAATTCAACATTTGTATTCATTGATTTATGCGAGGCGAGTTCTGGGAACAGTTACGGTTGTGGCCGAAGAGGGTAGAGAAATTGATTTAACCGAATATATGTATGGGACGAGCCGTTAAAATTTATTTCTGGTAACATAGAGAGACCATGTTGGTGTGTAGTGGATAACAAAATTTCTGTTAAATTATATTTCTAGGATAGAAGAATTTTTATTCACAATATGAGTATATCGTAGTTGCTTTTCTTTCCTTTGTTAGCTTTAAAATGTTCTTAGAGATTTTTGAACGAGGTAGCTTTGCAGTTATCTTTATCGTATAATACAGAGTTGGACAAATAGCAGCTCAGAGTTATTTGCGGCCTGCCAAGACAGACATAAACATTCGCCTTGGTTCAAGATTTTCTTTCCCGTGATTTAAATTATTAATAATAAAACAAGGTCTGTTTTCAAGGCAAGCAAATTGAAGGTTAGTTTTATCATCTTCCATCGTTAGAGAAGCAAAAAATAACTGAAAATGATTCTACTAAGATTTGGGGTCATCTGCAGAGTTGGAGGACAAGGTCAGAATATTTTAAGACTACAACAATTGACCTTCAATTCATTTTGCTCTCTTAACTACCACTGTTGATGTTGACAAAGCATCTTAGGAACTTCAGATTGAACTTAACGACTTGCAGTCAGATAACATTGTGAAATAAACGCTTATTGTTGTGACGTTGGTGGATTTTTACTAATCTTTTTCTGCTGAAAAATTTCCATATATGAAGAAATTTGCTGGGAAAAAGTTTTCTATATATGGGTTTATATATACTCAGGAGCAAAATTTTTCTAGCTTGAAGATCAACAAGAGAAAAAGTAGCTATGATTTTGAAAAAAAATGTTGAAAAGTACAATAGGGTAAATTTGGTCTTATCAAGCATTCGAAAATTAAATGCGCTTGAAGCTATAGATGATATGAAATTTCCAGAATAAATTTAAATAAGACTAAATTAATTAATATACTGCTGTTTGTAGAAAATGCAACACCATGAAAGAATCATCAGAATCAAATGAAATTTAATGCAGAAACGACTTGTACTGATACAAATAAATGATGAAATTTTCAAAACAAAAGAAACAAATTAAGCGTCCGAAATCAGTATTTGGTGCAGCCACCATGCGCTGCAATAAGTGCTGCTATACGACGTGGCATGGAGTCAAACAGATGTTGAATATCTGCTTGAGGAAGAGAATTCCATATCGCTTGTATGCGCAACCAAAGTTCGTCTTTGGAAACTGCAGGACGCGGATCACGAGCGAGACGCCGACCAACCATATCCCACACGTGCTCAATAGGCGACATATCCGGTGAATAAGCAGGCCAAGGAAGAAGTTGCATGCGTTGTGCTGAACAGAAGTCTCGAACAGTCCGCGCAACATGTGGGCGTGCATTATCCTGCTGAAAGATAGCTCCAGGGATGCCTTGAAGGAAAGGAACGACTTCGGGCTGTAGCACTTCACGGACGTACCTGTTGCTATTGAGATTACCCTCAATTCGTATCAAATTGGATCGTCCATGATACGAAATCGCACCCCAGACCATAACTCCGGGTGTTCGACCACTATGTCGTTCAATAATACACTCAGGAAGGCAGCGTTGACCGGCATAACGTCTAACACGAACACGGCCATCATGGATCCACAAATTGAAGCGTGATTCATCTGAAAAGACAACTTGGTGCCAATCAGCTCGCCTGTCTCTGTGCTCAAGAGCCCACTGCCGACGCAGCCGTCGATGATTCGCCGTGAGGGGAATCCTGTATAAAGGCACCCTTGCACGCAATCCACGGCGCAGCAGACGACGACGAATTGACGAAGCCAACAATTGTACACCTGTAGCAGTAGACCAACGTGCTGCCAGCTGCCTGGAGGAAGCTGTGCGATCATTCACCGCCATGCGGAGCAGGTGTCGATCATCGCGCTCTGACGTCACCTTCTGTCGTCCAGTGCCTGTTTTTCGAGTTGTTCGGTGCTCGTCGGTCCACTGCTTCCAAACTCGCATCACTGTGGAACTGTTCCGCTGCATACGAGCTGCTATTGCGCGATAGGAAAATCCTCCTTCTCGAAGGCCGATTATCCTCCCTCGTTCAAACTCCGTAAGTTGCTTGAATTTCTTATTCTTCCGTCGTGGAGGCATACTCAGGTCTCACTAAATGTTTGCCACTAACAAATAATCATAGACTTTTTTCAACGTCCCGCTACAGCACTTTATTTATACGCTTTCAGCATCAATTCAGAGGGCGCTGCGCGCGCCGCGCACGCGCGATGGCTCTGAAACTTTATTAATTTGCATAATATCCTATAATTGACATTTGCTGCGAATTTCATTTGATTCTGATGATTCCTTCATGGTGTTGCATTTTCTACAAACAGCAGTTTATATGTTTACTGATTTTTATAGTTCAATCTATACTTTCTCTGAAATGCAAAGTTACCTAATGAATACAATCATTTTTAAAGATCTTTGTTTCCACAAAGTAGCCCCCCGAGTATCAGTTTTTGATACTTTTCACGGCAGCGGACTTAAGGTCGAGGTTGTTCCCGTCAATTCACGGGTTCGAGTCTTGATTCCGTTATCTTCTTGACATCCTTGGCTATATATATGGGCATGTAGTTTGTATTGTTATTATTGCTATAATTATTAAAAATAACAAAAATTTGATTGTAAATTATTAATTATAGAATACCTCAACCAAAAAAATACAGACCTTATGGTTTGACTGCACTAATAATAGTATTTAAGGAACACAGTTAGGAATATGAAAATAGAGTATAGTATATTTTGTTTAGCATTGTTGTTGGATTATTTGAACAAATCATTAATATTTGATAAAACTACCAGATATATTAAATATATTTATAGGAATTGAATAGTTTGTAGGAATTTAAAAATGAGAAGATGGAAGCTCAAGCGTCGTACACATTATGATTTTTTTTTTTTAAAATTTCGAGATTAATCACCTAAGACCTTAGAGTTGCTGCGAAATTTGGCATTAATAAATAATCAACCAAACCCGATGTCATTCAATACCGTCACGTGTAATAATACTTTTTTAGAAAATCGGTAAATCCACAAGCGAATAATTAAAATAAGAATAAAAAATGAAAGAAAAATGCGTAATTCCGCAGAAACATTCATTATATTTTGTTCGTTCAGATGCAATTTTTTGCATTCAAGTAAATAAAACGGTGTGGATTTGAGAACAGTGAAAGAAATTCCGTAGTATTAGAATTAAGTTCACGAATTCAAAACGGCCGATAGAAGGGACCCAAAAGTCTGTCTCAGAATTGCTCCAACATTCAGGCGACGTATGGCATGTCAAACTGAGAAATGCCTTACCGAATCATAAGCTATCTCATTTCAGCGTTTCGAACCGACCGAAACATATTCGGTTATCTGCACAGAACAATCATTAAAGCTCTCACGACTCAAGAGGTGATTATAATTATCGTTAAGAGGTATAATGGCGCAAGAGAGAAGTGGAAAGCGAATCACGGACGGTATTCCAGGTATTGTTTTAATGACTGAATTATGATTCCGCAAAGCTTCCAAGTAAGGATGATTCTTCAGGTGTATAAATTCTGATACAATATGCGCTCTTTAATACGGCATTTTATGCTTCCGTATACTCATTAATTTGGCATCCCTCGAGCCCGTTTACTTTTGAATTCTCCCCCCCCCCATAGTTTCGGGAGCTAGTTAACCATGACTGCTAGGTCCTGCACTGGTCATGGTTTTGCCAATGCTTATCCTGTAAGTTTTCATTTCAGTACAATGTTTCTTTTCCTTTTTTCCCCTAGGAGTTATCATATCATGTTAGTTCCATATCATGTTAGGGCAATAATACTGGTGCACAGCAAACTGTTTTCGATGCCAAACACGCGTTCTTAAGTGCTAATAAAGGTAATGAGCGTATGCATGGGATTAAAGCAGATCTTCACTTGTTTAAACAGCCATTATACTGTATTAATGTTTTATTTGTATTATGTTTTTTTTTTTTTTACCTATAAAGATCATAGGATTAAATTAATATTCAATGTTTGTATTAAATTTAACAGTTGCTAAAATAGAGAAATAATTTGTTGGATATTTATTACGTCTACGCATGTCCAGATGGAGCGCAAATACATAAAATACAGGTTTTAGTCATTTAAACTTTCTTTATTTAGAGTAATGTATCTTTGGAATTTCTTTGAAACTATACTGAAATTCCATAAATCCGACGCGGCAATTTTTCCGAATGGGCCGAAATGATGAGTGTGCCTACTATGCCACCAAAATAGTTACTTCAAACATAAAATACATATAGCAAGTTTATTTGAAATAAAAGGATACAGGAGATTCACAAATAAATCAAATTTACAAAAAATGTTTTTGATTAAAAAATACTAATATCAATTATCTCATTTTAACAACAAATTTATTCTGTAGATTTATCCCAAAAGTTATGCGAATAATTTTACTGTGGGTTTCTGGCGCAATGCCAAAGAAAACAGCTGATGGCCACAGATGAATTCAAGCTTCATTAACATATTATAACGGTCAGTAAGTGTTCCGATTTGTCTGGGCCTCCGCAGTGACCTTATAGAGAATTATTGTGAGAATGCATCGTCAAGCTCATGCAGTAAAATGTTATGTTAAACTTGGTAAATGTTGTTGAGAAACTATGGAAATGTTAATAGAAGCTTATGGCGACGAAGTCATCACAATTCCGTGTTTATCATGCGTATAAGAACGACCAACAGATTGTGGAAAACGACATGCGTGATGGACGACCATCGACAACCCAAGTTCACCTGGACCAAAGAAAACTCGAATGAAGAAATCACCAATGAAACCCACCTGTTAATTTTATTCTTCATTTCTAAAGGA
Organism: Nephila pilipes; assembly: GCA_019974015.1. NCBI lineage: Eukaryota > Metazoa > Arthropoda > Arachnida > Araneae > Nephilidae > Nephila > Nephila pilipes. The sequence continues at coordinate 343,432 of BMAW01111208.1, forward strand.
ATGGTTCACGAGGAATTTGATCCACTTGGACAGACAGTTAATTCATAATTTTACTTCGAAGTGCTGAAACGCATAAGGAAAAGAGTAAACTTCATCTGCTCACATGCTGCCGTCAAATATCATATCACCGGTAGGCCACTCTGATGACTGACTACATATCCCATGAAAACATCCCTGTGCCTCCCCATTCACCATACAGTCCAGACTCATACCCCTGTGACTTTCTTTTGTTCCGTAAACCTCCGAAAATTCTGAAGACGCCATGACCTAAAGGCTGTGAAGCATCTCACGAAATGAGTTAGCACAGTGCTAGGAAAAATGGCATCATTTCTTTTCTCATTGCACTCATGCTCAAGTTTCATTCTTCGAAAAATGGTAGGTATGTTTCATTGTCATTAGACTGACGATTATGTTATTAAATATAATTACTTAAAAAAAAATTTCCATTACTTTTGGGACATACTTTGTACTTACAGAGTTTTTGGGTTGTGTTTTCTTCTTCCTCTTCTTAAATACCTTATATTTTAGTGTATAAGCTAAGATTTTTGGAGAGATTTTTCAAAGCTGAATATTTCAAGGATCCGCTTATATAAGGATCCGCAAGTTCATTAGCTCTTTGAGGGGCGGTGTATAAAAAACATTAAATTTTAGTTAAAATTCATCTGATATCAATTAATAAGGTTAAATGGGCACAGTATCTAGCAGTAAAATTAATTTTTATTCATTTCCTGATTTTTAACCCGGTATAAATAATGTACCCCCCCCTGTAGGATATTTTATTTGTACACTCGTTGTTCCAGCGAAGTTCCCGTATTCATTCGAAGAAATAATAAATACTTTCAAAAATAAGTATATTAATTTAGTTAATTTTAGAAATATTCGGATCACAAAACACTTTAAAAAAAATGAGAACTTTATGATGTATATTTATTATGAATGATAATTTGTGCGAAAATGTGTTAATTAATTTAAGTATAACTTTTTTTTATGTATATATGATTTTCATAATTTAGTGATATAATTACATTATAAACTTAATAAACCAAATTTAGTAGATAAGAATGCGCAGTTTTATTTAAAATAAGGCATATCTTTCATTGCATGTACTGTAAAGATATTTTCTTCCACACTTGTTTCTGAAGGTAACACCGATCCATAAGAAGGGAGCTCTTTAAACGAAACAAGTTTTTTTGTTTTTTTCCATGTGGCATTCTTTTAAACATATTTTTTAGAAATATATATATATTTAAGAAATTAATTAAAACTAAATTATAAGGCGACATTAAATAAACTTAAGAGTAAGCATAGATCCGAAAGAGTTCAAAAACCAGCTGTCCATGGTAATTGTTAGCATTCGAAAAATACCCTCTCACACATGTAATGGACAAATGTGTTGAAAAAAAAAGAAGAAAAGGTCAGTATTATTCTGAAGTATTGTGGGTCTTCTTATTCTGAAGTATTTATGGGTTGTACGCTGAGGGCTCTGTTCTTCTTACAAAGTGGGTAACTCTTTGCTATATTGTATCTTTTGTAATACCTTGTTTCAATGATTTACAACTTAATTTACTTAGATTCTTTGATAAAGTGCACCGCTAGAGGCAATAAATTCCTGCTGTCATCCCTCAATTTTCGGCAGCTCATCGTCTTCTTTTATTTCATGATAACACTATACATCAATTTTTGTTTGCAAGTCTCATGTCTGTGAGCAACAACAAGTCCCTAATCTGCTATCTCTATCCGGTTCTATCTTAGATGCCTGCGAAGACTGTCCCTCCGTCTTTGCTTTGTTAGATTTTTTTGCAATAGTTTAGGTTTTGAGAAATCCTTTTTTCCCCTGAGCTTTTTGTTGTCTTTTCGTGGGCACGCAGAAGGTTGATAAATTTTTATTAGCCATCTAAGGGGCTATTGTTTTTGGTGAAGCGTTTTGGCGTACTAGATCACTTTTCAATTTTTTATCGTTCAGCGGCTCTCGTCAACAACAATATCAGAAGTTAAAAGGCCTAATTCAACCAGCCAGATGAGATGCTTTTCAGCCTGGTTGGTAGGACCAACTGGACCAGGATTCGAAACAACGCTGCGGCACTCAAGGTTGTCCCCCTCCTCAGGGTCGGAAAACCATCGGTCGCCGAAATCATTTGCTGCAGTTTTAATTACTTTTATCTTAAACATATTCAATTTAATAATTTTCTTTTGCTTTAATTTTAATTGCATGCAGCTCATATATATTCAATTTAATAATTTGTCGCTATAATTTTAGTTACATGTAGTTGATATATAATAAATGTTTCAATTTATCGTTTGTTTTAATTTTAATTACATTTATCTTAAAAATATTCAATCTAATAATTTATCGTTTCCTTTAATTTTAATATCGGAAAAGTTTACTATTCTCTATTTCTCTAAAAATTTCATCTTTTATTTTTAATTCTCTTCTTTAAATTAATAATTTGTTAATAATTATAAAAAAAAGCGCACCTTAGGTGGCTAAATCTGGTCTTTGCAATATAACTTTTTTCCTGATTAAAATTTCTTCTTTTCAGAGAATAGGTCTTATTTTTGCCTCACAGGCACTTCATAACATTTTACGACCGCTATATTTCTCTGTAATAAAGTGAACCATCACATATCAGTCTGATTCGAAAATTGTAGTGTTTCCATCTTTTGCTCTCTAACCCTTGGTGTGGGCGGCGGTATAAATTTTATACCACTTAGTTTGAAGCATGAAATGAATACTTTATATATTTGTTTTGAGTAATTAGCAGTGTTTACATAAGGTTTCAAACATGTAGATTGGTTAGCTGATGAAATTAAAATTTTCTATTCATTTCAGAAACATTTCTGTAAGGGATAAAACAACCTCTTGTTAGGAACATTCATTAGATTCAAAGCTATAATTTTTATAATCTTTCTTAATGGTTGTTCCAATTAATCTAAGTAACTAACACTATAAGCTATCATTTGAAGATAAATGTGTGTGGGGAGGGGAAAGTATTTTATAGAGATCTTTAGGGTGGTAAATATATGATATAAAAATATACCACCGCCCCCTGAAAGGGTTAAAACGTAGTTTCTATTAGCCACACGCAAGCGAAAAATCGCCATACATAGCACATTTTTTTTAAATCCCTTTGTGTTTCTTATGTTAATAAAATAAATCGAAATGAAATTATAATTCTTTTATGAAAATGAGTCCTGTTTTTATTTATTTATTTTATTTTCAAATGGGTTTATATTACTGATTTCTTCAGTCATCTTCTGATGTCGGTGAAATTTACACGGAGCTAACAAAAAAGTACCTAGACGTGAACTAGAAACAATTGTAGAATATCGTAGATAATCCTCAGATAAAAATAACAATAATAAAAGAATATTATTTTAATTATTTCCCTAACTTACATTTTGGGTGTTTGAAATCTTTATTCAGAAAGAAAAACAAGTTATATTAATAAGTTATATAAATTTTTAGAATTTCAGTCTTATGAATCTTTTTTCATCTAGATTTATATAAGATATTTGAATTTTGGATAGATTTTTGAAAATAAGTAAACAAAAATAATTTTTTTAAATGCTCTCTTAGCTTGTACATGGATTGGCTTATATTCGGAAATATACGGTATTTGAATTTTTCTCAAGAAAAAAAAATTCTTTTTGTGTAGAAAATGCTCTTTTCAATTTATTATTCTTTAGAAAGCTATAAAATTGCTTCTTTATTGACAGATAAAAATTTATGGGCTTTTAATTATTTTTATGATTAGTTATATAATTTCGTAACTGAAATAGCATTTAAGCATTTTTTTTTCTTCAAAACTAATTACGGAATTCAAAATTCCTAATTCCTATTAGTGCTCTAGTTCGAAGTCTTATGTGTTATTTTTCTTAAAATTTTGTGCTTGAATACGAATTCAAATTTTATGAAAATTGTGTTTTATGTCACAAAGAACAATGTGGTAGAAAACTAAGTGCACTTTTTTTTAACTTCTCACTGCAAGTTATGAATATTTTTAAGACAACTTTGCGTGATTTTGAGAAATATTCCCGATCTATTGCTATCAGTTCCAAATTTATTAGAGAATGGCTTGTTTTAGTATTTCAACTAAATCAATGGTACTAGGTTCCCAGCAAGTTGATGCGTTATTGCTGGAAATGATTCCTTGTGTTCGCTTGAGCTAGCCGAAATATTTTAGCAATACTGTTGTGATTAAGATTAATATAACGTTTTCACATATATTTTTTGTTGTATTTATTCATTAGAGTTATACTACTTTCATTAAAATTAATAAGTTTAGATGTGTTAAGTGAGTTTTACATTAAATTATTGATTGACGGCATATTTAACATAATAATATAAATATGTAATTTAAGAGTGCTTTAAATTGTCCTTAATGAAAAATTAGCCGATTTAATCTAGTTTTTCTAATGGCGTCATGGCTTATAGCGTTTTCATTACTGCGTTAAAGTTGTTGTTTTTTTTCGGTTGCATCAAAATGCCATTATCTTCTACATCAACAATTTAGATAAATACAAAAGAACATGCTCTACTTGTTGCCAGATCTTAGAATCGGGTTGTTGTTTCCATAAGCTCTTTATAGTCAGTGGGCTTTCGCCTAAAGCCGGCTTATAGAAACGGATTAGAGAAACCTTTCTGTTACATTTATAGGCTTTGAAGGAAACAATTCTGAACCTTATGTTTGTAAAGCGTGTTACAGATGGGTGAATTCTGATGTGATGTGCCAAGATACCGATTATTTTGTGTGCTTAAAATTTGTTATTTTTAATTGCTTTATTAAAGCCCCACTCAATAAAATTGTTATCGATAACTTTTGTAATTCAGTTGGAAATCGAGTATTGATTGATTATTATATTCGCATTATAACATAAAAGTAACTGGATGGAAATTTCAGAATCGGATTATATTGGTATTGTTATGTATGGCTGAAACCGAAATTGATAAATTAAAATAATTAAAATGTGACATATTTCCTTCATTTATTTTAATATCAAATTAAATAGTTAATAAGTTCAAATAAGGAAAGAGAAGGGAAATAGAGAATGACAAGCTAGTATGTATATGTATAACTATATATCTATAAGTTTGATTGAATCATCACAATTATTCCTTTAATACTTTGGGTTGAAGCGACACCTAGTTAGAGAAATAAGATTCGAACTCCAATAATCGAGAAGTGCTTGAATTGGAACGAGAGATTTAGTAAGCTAATATTTTATTATTAATTTGGATTAACTAAGATAAGAAAGATTCGATAGAAAGCGATTTTATGTATCTATGTTACTAGTTAACTGTTCTTTCCTAATCTATATGTCTTCAATAGTGGTCTGAACTTATTGACAATTTAATAAGATCTTAAGAGGGCTTTAGGGTTAAATAAAGTTGCAAATATAGTTAATTAACTTTTATAAAGAACTTTCCATAATAATTTCAAATGTGATACAGTAATAGAAAACGCCTTTACAAATTACGATGTTAATTGAGAGATTAAAATAATTAAAACAGTTAACTAATTTCTTATAGACTTTCCATTAAGCATTTAAAAAGAGATACATGAATAGAAAATCCGTTAAATGGATGTGAATATAAACTTCTATAGAAATAGAGCGATGTTGATTGATAAATTAATACTGTTATTGAATGTAATTAAAAAGTTCCTTTCAGTAAGCATTTGATAATCGCTAGAAAATGGTTCAAATATCCTAAAATCCGATCATTAGTCTCAGAGTTTTAAGTACCTAACCATTATGGAGCAGCTCTGTTTTTACGCAAAGATACCGATTATTTCAAGTAGTTTTCAAATAAAAATGTGTTACTTTCATTTGATTTGTAAATTCACAGAAAAGATATTAATGAATTTGGTAATCCTTTTAGAAATTTAGATGGAATATCATTCTTTACGGCTCAACCCAAGCTAATTTGTGATGTTAATTGATTAATAAAAGTTAGAAACACAAAGATATTTAATTTCCAAAAAGATTATTCCAGTGCGCAAAATGGACTAAAATACTAAAAATGGATGAAGTTTCAAATATGAGTGTGATTTTTATTTTTACACATATAAGCATCAAACTATTGAGGCTCTCATCTAACTACTATTTTGAATTCAGGAACATATTTGTAGAATTTCTACTTTTCTCTTAAATCTGGAATGTTGCATTCATTTTAATTTAATGCAGAGTATTCGAAAGAAGCTAAAATACTGAAGGAAAATGGGATTTAAAGCTAATTTTTATGTTTTTGTGATGAATAATTGTTAAGAAATATATTGCTTTTTTGGTTCTTATTATATTTTCTTATTACTCACAAAATCTAAATTATTACTTTTATTTGCTCTATTAAAGTTATTATTCATATTACCCTACAGTTTTGGGTTCTTTGTTCTAATAAAAAACATTTTTTTATTTTAAAAAAGTAAATAATTATAATACAAAATTTGATTCAAAAATAACTTTCATTTTATTTCAAATGAAAAGATATCAGAATAAGATCAAACGGTAATAAAAGTTACAAAAAGCGTCATTTTGATATGCAAGCGACAAAGAAAAATAGTTTCAACTGTATTTAATAAGAAATTAGGACATGCCATTTTTATTCAAACATATATATAGAAGGAAGTTTTCATCTTTTTTTTTTTTTTTTTTTTTTTTTTTATCTCAAACAGTTCAAAATGCAATCGACAGAAAATAAGGATGCCATGGTACATTTTGATATTGCTTCAGTAAGTTTCCAACATCTTTCTATAATTTCAATTCTGATGATGATTATTATTTATTAACATCGCACTCAGAAGCAACACGGGGGTTGTTGATGATGGATCTTGAAATTTTGAACCACAGTAAAGCGACAGAGATGACAGATTAGAGCTAACACCTTCCTCTCCAAAATTCCCCACCACGCCAACCGGAAGACTTCGAACCTCGACCAGATTTAGCGTGCATCAACTCCGCTTCACATCGAGCCCTTTGCGGCATCAGAGCATGAAAACCCAACAAGGTAAAAGTAACGCTGGTCACGAGCCCACGTCTATCACTAGGTTCTACCGTGGTCCCGTATTTTCAGTTATAACATAACTCACACATATTACTTATATTTAAGCGGTTGATTGAAAATGTATAGTTGTTAGGAATGCAAGTGTGGTATTTCGCAGTAGTATTGTTGTATTGTTTGGTTACTGTTGGTGAGGTGTTAGAATGTTTGCCGCAGTTTTCTTGCGCAGGAAAAAGGTTTGTTGTCATTAGAAAGACCCACGTTGGCCTTTAGGAGAGAAAGTATTCTGTGATAAAAGCTGTGTGTGTGATATTAGAACAACGTACCGCGCTCATTATGAAAATTTTGTTTCCCTGCTCATGTAAATGTATATATATATATATATATATATAAGAAATATTGGTATCTTTGCTATATTATTGAGAAGAAAGTGAAGCATTACAATTGTCCGTTGATCGTTTTACGTTTCTAGAGAAGTTCAGGATTATACAATCCTTCTCACTCTAAAACAATGTTGTCAAAACGGTTTGGTCGACGAGACTGTTTCTGCGTTCTTTGTAGCAGATTTACGAAGGCAATCATTGTTTTGATTGTTGTTTTATTCCTGGTTTACGAAAGATTTCGTAAAACTTTAATTATTACTAAGAAAGAACTGAGATATTTGGATAAAATTAGTTTAGCACATACTATTTGTTCCTTATGTATATATTGTTGTATATTACAGCTTTTTTTGCTCATTTGTTTGGTTTCGGGAATCCATCAATTGAAGTAATTAACAGTATAATAAAGTTATAATTGTTTTTTCGATGTATCTCATAAAGTCTTAATTATTACTAAAAATCCATTTAGAAACTTATTTTTTTTAATTAATCTTAAAATTCTCTTAATAGTCACCATCCGTAGTCCGCATTCTCTTAATAGTCACCACATATTTCTCCAAGTGTTTCTTTATATTTCGATGGTCGTCATTGCAAAACTCAGCACATGCAGATTAAACTATGTTCATCAAACTGTAGGTTACATAAATGTACGGTTTCCTGACACCAAACCAATTGTAATTTATTTAAGGATCAATTAATATACTGAATCAATTTTATCAAATATCTCAGTCGGTTGCTAGTAATTCTGAAAATTTTATGATACCTTCGTATAGTGAATTCGTTTTATCGGCATTGGCAACTCGACACGACACCACTTAAATTTTGAATTAGTAGCCAAACAACACTTATATGTAAGCCATTGTGAAATTAGTTGAGATGCTGTTTAATAGATGGCAGCCTGCTATGGTGACACCAACTTGCCTTAGCAACGCCGTAAGTGCTAAGGCAAGTTGGGAGAAAACAGATACTTTTTGTTCCACTCTCGTATGATATATAGATAGTTATCTTATCGTAATCGAAAAATCTTAAATATCGTGCAAATACAAGTAGCATCGAAGTAAATTTTCAGAATATTTTTTTTAAAAAAATTTAAATAAAAAAGAGTAGAACCAAAAACATAAAAATTTAAACTCAAAGTTAACTGTATTGATTACTTTACCAATAATGACATAAAAATTTTTCAAGGCACGTTAAAAAAAGTTAAATGTAATTCCTAAAGGGATAAATTTACAATTCTAAACCTTAATGTTACGATGATAAAATAAAAAAAAAAAAGAAATATAAAAAATTACAGATAGTGCAATGGGTAGCAGCCAACATTAGAAGTTTCTTATTTTAGTACAAACCTTTACTCTCTCTCATCAGAAAAAAAGATAATAAAATTTACAATATTTAATCCCATACGTTCGGAAGGTTCTTATACAGAGACATGTATTAATGTTATGGAAACTGGAAGGGTTCGTTCCAGAGACATGTATTATTGCTATGGGAAATGGAAGAATCAACTACGGAGATATGTCTGATAAATGAAAACTGATATTTACGACTAATACTAGGTGAAAATACGAGCAGCCCTGAGTTGCCACCTAGTGGTTAAAGTCAACTAATTCAAGAATCCCTTAGAAAAAATCTGATTGTGACCATATTGATCAGTGCTGGATTATAAATTCGAATGCCTGATTAAATAGAGATTAGAATTCCTACTGATGCGAAAGGACTTTTTTGAAAATGATGTGTGTAAAATCGCAGACAAAGATCATTATAACAACTAACATTTCAAAGCAACTTTACTATTAGGAAGTACTCTTTTTGAGCTCCCGTGTAATGAAATATTTTCTCGGAAAAGATAAGTACTCGTATATTCGTCGTTAAAAGTACCACAATTTCAACCAGATCCATATTTATACGTTTATTGATAAATTAGAGTATTTTATTCGTTCTTTTGTAAGTGTCAGCAAGCGTATATAAATACGATGAGTGTGTTTTTTAAGCAAGTACCGTTTTGATATTCTCATGTAGTTATTGGAGTAGGTTGAATACCCGAATAATGTGATTTCTTAACAGACTAAGAGTAGCTACACCTGGCTGAAAACTCTCTCAGACAGAGAACATATGGGTTTATATAATATGTTAGAATATTCCAGAACACTGCTCTGATAATGTAATAAATATTCTGTATTTTATATATTATAGAAGGAGAAACAGAGATAACATTTAAACAAAACTTAAACCTAAAGTAATAATATTATTCGCACTAATATATATATATATATATATATGTTTTGAATACAGGAACGCTTGTTCTGTAGACGAGCGCTTTTCCTCTGCATCATCGGTGTTTTAAAGCTTCGTGGTAATAGAAAAAAAAATGCAATTCTCTACTATTTTATTCTTATAAGAGAGAATAAAACAGTAGAAAAGTAGCATTTAGCCTGATCCTTAATCAACTTTTCAACGTAATTACAAACATTAATTCACGTATATAGCATACCCAGGTTCAGAATTCCATATTTAAAAAATGTGTCTCCTGGTGGGTCAACCAGTAATAGAAAAACACTCCTTGAAACTAGAGGAAACTCATTCGATAAAAACAAAATTATACTTTCGAGCTTTCACATCAGCTTTCTGTTCTAAGTGTTCAGTAATGAAATAGATTATCCCTTACTCTTCTTATCATGAGTAATAAGGTCATCTTAAATTTTTCACCTATTTTTGTAACCTTCTATTGGATGGCAGATATCACCCCTTTTTCATGCGAAAAACGAATCACAGCGTGTATTTTCCAATCGGTCAGATTTTCAGTGTAATCTGAGGCATTCGCATATGCCCAAACTTAAAACGAAGAAATACTTTTTTACTGATATTTGTGACTAATCAACAGATATAGATACTCAGGGCACATTCCTAATGTGGCGATAGTAGCACTGCACATTTAAAAACGGTACTTAGGAAAACACGCCTCATATCGTGTTTAAAAGTACATCGCTGTAATAATACATAAATTGAGCTATTTTTTTGTTACTCAATAAGTAGAAATACCGTTTTAAATTTTTATAAGTTTGCTACAAGTTTCAATAAAAAAATATTATGATAAGAATTTTTTTTCACACACACACCAAAAAAAAAAAAAAAAAAATGCCGAAACCCTGTCAGAAAGAAAAAAAAAATGACTTGATTAAATGAATAGTCGCCATTTCACATACCGGAACAAATTTTCGAATCGAACATTCCTCTACGGAATTTGGCAGGAAAGACAAAGACATGGAAAATACACAATCAGGACTCGGAAAATCTTTTTTTACTCTCCGAATTTTTCTTCTTTCGCGAAGCGTATTGACACAATTCAAAGTAAAGAAAACGTTGAAAATTCTTTTGCCTTTGTTTCCAAGAAAGGATAAATCTGTGAGGTTGAAGACTGTATGTAGAGCTAAATTTTTTTACCAATTTCTTTTTTTCTATTCAAAGTAAACTCCCCCTCCCCTTAAATCAATAAAAACTATATTTGTTGAATTAATATCTCGCTAGATTCATACAATGGGGAAAAAGAATTTTAATATTAAATTTGTGAATGAAACTTTCATGTTTGTTAATTTTTAGCAGATGAATAAATAAGTGAGAATAATAAATTTTCTTTTTCTTTCATAAATCATGTTCTTTTTTCAATATTGTTCTTTTTAAAATTAAACTATCAAAAACGTATGTGAAATTTTTTTCTTCTTTTATATAATAAAGAGCACGATAGTAAATTTTGTTACATTTTGAGCAGAATATGTGTCACAACGGATAAAGTAAGTAAATACTTTTTAAAATTAAAACTTCTACGTGAAGCTTTCTTATTAGAGAATTTTTAGCGGTTGAGAAATAAATGCGAAGAGCAAAATATTTTATAGGTATTCCTGTTATTTTTTCAAATTTGTTCTTTTTTAAAATCAAGCTATTGAAAACATATAAAGGAATTTTTTTGTTACATAATGAAGAAAATGATTTTTTAAAATTATTTACATTTCAAGCAGAATTTAAGTCATTAAGAATAAAATAATGCATTTTAGTAATAAAACTTCTACATACAACTTCCAAATTTAGATGATGAGAAATGAAGTCGAAGAGCAAAAAATTTCATCACTATTCTTGTTATTTTTAAAATTAAACTATCGGAAAATTATGTAGCATTTTTTCTGTTATATAATAAAGAATAAGATTTTCAAAACATTTTTATATTATGTGCAGAATTTGATTCATAAAGAGTATTTTAAAGAAGATAAGCGAAGTCCTTATTTTAAAAGGTAGCTAAGAAACTAATTAGAAATTTAAAAAAAAACATACTGCTAAATTCTAAATTGTTCTTTTTAGAATATTCGAGCGTGTTTAATTTTTTTATTGAATATCAACAAAATTCAGTTAGTAGGTAACTGAACAATAAAAATGCCATTTAGAGTTAAAATAATTTTCTCTCCATTATCCTCCATTTTTTTTATTTCACCCGTTTCTATTTCTGCTTGCATAAACTCACTTTTGGCTGTCTTACAAACCGCTTCGGGGAAAATTGTCGGCGAACTTTTTCATATCGAATTACAAGTAAAGAAAGCGTAACAAATTGTAAAAACTGAAAGGTTGTATATGTTTTTTTTTCTCTCCGTCTTAACAAAAAATACTTGCTTTTCTCCGTCATCGTTTTAGTCACTTTTGTAAACACTGTCTTAGTCGTTTTTCTTTCTTGTACTCTTATATATGTTTTTATGATAAAAAGTCAAGAAAAAATTTCAAATGAAAAAATATGAGCGTGGTTTTTTGGTTTCTAGATTTCTCAAGTTGTTTTTTCCCTTCCAGATTCTATAAATATGTTCTTCGTAAACAAGACGCGGGTATTAAATTGTCATGAGATTAAAGATAAGAAATTAAAGAGAATAAAATGTGGAGAAACTCGGCAGATATGGGTTTTCTTTATACTTTTGCTTTAATATTTTAAACACATGTTCACTAATTAAAGCACTCATAAATGAAACTTATGATTTATCTTTGTTCTTTTAAATTATCGGCTTTTCTTCAAAATATCTTGGTAAATTAATTTTATATTTTTCGTATCATTATAATGCAATCAGATTATATATATATATATATATAATCTGATTGGTACATTATCAACTCATATCTATATATATATCATATATATATATATATATATATTATTTTATATATATAATCTGATTGGTACATTATCAATATATATATATATATATAATCTGTTACATTGATCAATATATATATATAACTTATATATAATATATATATATATATATATTATATATATAATCTGATTGGTAATTATCAATATATATATATATATATATTATATACTATTTGTTTTTTTCAAAATATTGGTTCAGACGATTATTTTTTGTATTTCTTAAAATCGATTGGAGGTAAATAAATTATATATTTTTTGAATACGTTGAATATCCTCAAAATATCTTTTGTTTGATTAATTTTTCATAAATTTGTTTGCTTGATATAATAAATTATAAATCACTTGCTACGTATTTTATAATAATTGCTTACATGTATATACGTCAAAGTAAGAATGTTGTGAAGTTATAATTCTGTAAAACAATTTCGTCTTGGAGTGTTTTGTCATACCGTATGCGATCCTGGTATTCATTCAATAAAGAATCTTTTTTGGATAAGAAGTGGCTACTGTGATTCTTATTTTGGAAAAAGAACTTATAGAAACATTCAAAACAATCAACATTTTTTAGAAAAAATCTGGACAAAAACTAGAAAAAATCAAGAAATTAAAAAAATTAACTAAGCAATGTGTATGTCTTTAGAAATTCATAGCTGAACATTGACAACAAGCTATTACTGAATTGCAATGCCGATAAATTCAATTTTGGTCTTGGTTGGTGAGTGATCGAAAGTAGAGAAGGATGCTGGTATCGGGGTTGATCAACCTTGTTTATCTAGAAAGTAAACTAAATGGGAAGAAACAGTCCAAAGTGTTACCGGGTTATGATTCCTTTCCTACCTTTAGAACAAGCCCACATGTGAGTTTCAGGTTTCAAATTGAACGAAGTAACTCTACATTTCTTAACAGTAATGTAATAAGTATAAAAATGTGATTATTCAAAATCCCAGTACATGCACAAGTCTTGAGATATCATTTCCATTATCGATATTTTAAAACATATAAATAAATAAATAGATCATGTATTTGATTACTTATTTCATATTAGTTTTTCATAGATCAGAATAAATTTCATTTTCTTATTATTTTTCACAATAAGAATCAAAGAATGCTTTATTTTTATGAATATTTGTCTCATATTTATGACATGGGCCGCGGTAGCCTGTATGGTCAGTGGACTAGCGACCGCGCGGTTTTCATTCAGTCGGGGTTCGATCTTGGCCGCAAAGACCCTAGTGTAGCCGGGGCTGATGCGTTAAATCTGTTCGGGCCCAAGATCCTGCAGAAAGAGTGGTGTGGAATGTAGGAAGAGTGCCACTAGGTGTCATCCTCGTCCTTGACGATAGTTCAAAATTACGAGGTCCGATCTTAAGCCTCGTGTTGGTGCTAGATCTTTGACGTTAATAAAAACTAAACTAAACTCATATGTTTACTCTCGGTGGTCCGATGTATTCCCGAACTTCCAACAATTGAAAAGTTGCTCATTGAAATATTAATCAATTATAGCTCCTTTTTTCATACGCATATGACATATAGTTAAGACCTGCATTGTATAATGAGTATATATAATCATACACAACAAGCGCTGTTATACTAACACTAACGAATTGCGTTTTAACGCTCAGTGATAAGGAAAAATTCTTCATGATAGATGTTTAACATCTGTCGAAATATTATCCATACCATACATACATAGTAGTTGTAGCTCTCAAATGAATCATTTTGATTTATGCTTGCTGTACGAGAGCCTTTTTCTTTGGTTGGAGGGAAAAGAAGAATATCTGATGAACTAGTTCTTTTAAGATTTAAATTTAATTATCGTGAGTATACTCATCTATTATACCTATACATAAGATTATGACTATGGAAATGCACGTGTGACTCTACGCCATGCTTTGCTTTAGCACTAATTTTCGGAAAAATTAAAATTCGATACAATACTGCTCCCATAACTTTTCCAATTTTTTATTTAAAAAACTTGTAGTGTTATGACATAATAAAATTTTATCAAAGAAATCGATAGAAAACTTAAAATTTTAACAAAACAAACAAAACAGTCAAATTATCAGTTAGTCACTGATAACGCTTTTATATTGTTCTTCGACCAATTATCTAATTGAGTGGTGTCGTCACCAGTATATCACCTGCTATCATCCTCCTCATATGATACCTGATTAAAAGATATTAACACACTGTTATTCGTAACCAATCTCTTACCTCTGCTGCATGTGTTTGTTGTTAGATATTTAAAACTTCTTAATCTTTTATGCAGTATATACACGTCCTTATTTTACACGATTAAAAATATAAAAGAAAAGTTCGTATTGATGTGATGAATCTCAGATTACCTTAATAACATATTTGGAACGTATAAATGAGATATTTTTGAATTGAAAATTCTAGCCAATATAACATGTGACTAATTGATAAGTTATAATTTTTGACATGTAATGAATGCTTAGTAGTTACATATATAAGAATAATGCGACATTTAATACAAAGTTGGTACCCAATTGGTAGATGGGTAGAGATAATGTACGTATTTTTGAGTAGTTTGAATATTTTTATCTGTGTTGAAGAAGGAGCTATAAAGTGATCATGAAAATATCCACACGAGTTTAAGAATTCGCATCCTTATATATCAACTCTATTAAACACTCGTACCCTGTTTCGTTTCACGACAAGATAAATAATTAGTTAATATTTTTTAAACGTTAGACCAGACGTCTATATGGATCCTGCAACATATTAATTTCAGGGGCAAATGTTGTGTATAAATCTAATTTAAACAATTTAGTAATCATTGTTGCGTGACTTTTATTCATTGGACTCTTTATTGTTGACTGTTATCTAAGGTTTTATAATGGAAAGAAGGATTTTAGAACTTGCTGATTGCTTACTAATGTCACACTTAGAAACAAAACGAGGGCTTTTGGCATTAGACTTCTTACTTCTCTACTTCGGTCGAAATTACGAATTGTCCATCCTTGTCCGTACGAGGATGACACGTGGCTAGTACGTCCTTCTTCAACGTTCAACACCATAACGGTTTACATTGGGATCTCCACGGATTCAACGAGCATCAGTCGAAGCAAGGTGGGTCTTTAGAGGAATCAAGGCTCGAAACCACGACAGGAAACAGTATCAGCCATGACTGCTAAACTAACGCAGTCACTCGTCTAGAAAGTTACAAAAGATAGCTGAAGGAAGCTATTAAGTGGATCATCTCAAAACTTGCGTGAAGTAAGAGGATCGAGTTCAGATTGCATCTGAAAAGAATCATTGATTAGAACTCTCATGTACTATTAAAGGAAAAATTAGAACTCGAGATCGATTGAACCAATTTTTGACGAAGATTAATTTATTGTATTTTTTAAACTTTTAAATAAAAAAAAAAAGCAAGTTAAGGTTATCGATGCTTATATGAAGTAACTGATGCTTTTAGAAACTTGGGTAAGGATTCAAAATTTGTAATTCGAATATCTGAATAATATAATTTATTATTATTATTATTATTATTATTATTATTATTATATATATATATATATATATATATATATATATATATATATATATATATATATATATATATATATATATACCCATATACATACATATACGATACGTAATGCGTGCACGTAACGTACATGTGTGTGTAATAATATCAATATCAGCATAATAATAATAATATAACACGTATGTAATATCGTAATAATAATAAATAATAATAATAATAACAACAATAATATGTATTAACAATGTTCAATATCAATAATAACTCAACAATAAATAATGTAATAATAATGCAGCCAATGTTGGCAACCAATATACGTAATAATAATGCTCACCGTATGTCAATAATAATACGTAATATCAATATACGCACGTAATAATATCAATAATACGTAATAATGCACTTTTGCAGCCAATATGCGTACGTACTGTACTTGCGTTTTACGTAATAATACGTACGTACGTACGCACGTTTTACGTAATAATGCGTACGCGCGTTTTACGTATCAATGCACACGTACGCGCGTAATGCCGTACGTGCGCACGCATCAATAATAATGCGGCGTGCGTTGCGCAGTAACATGCATGGAATTCGTTCACGCGTACACGCATTGCGCGTGCGTACGTGCGTTATCTTGGTATTTTGTAATATCCTCATTATAGCGCTTCAGATCGGGATATTAAAATAAAGCGAATAAAAAAATCATATCTGATAAAAATTTTGTTCTTATTGTGAGATCTAATTTTTTGTAGAAAATAATCACGTAGAAAAAGCTCTTTCAGATTCCATCCATTAAAATCATATTTACTTTTTTTTAAAATTATTTGCCCATATATTTCTTATTAAACATACTGCTGTCCTTTTTGTGATTTTACTAACACATTTTATTTTTTTTCATTATTGCCTGGTGAAAATTAATATGTAATATTAGCGCTTGTGTTGTTCATTCTGAAACTTCTATTTCATGGATAGCAAGTTATGGATGGAATTGTGCATCTTTAATTTGGAATCAACACATTTTATTGTTTGTCTTTCTTAGAAATTATAGAGGTACTATTAAGTATATTATAATTGTGTACATAACTTTATTAATCGAAAGTAAAACGGTGTAGAATACCAATAAGCAGATCGAGCTGAAATTCACATCCGTGTACGAATAAACCAGTTTTGCCGACAACGTTATTCAGTTGTCAACGCATGAGTGAGTTTTGCCCACTGCCTCTTTATAGTAAAATAAACCAAATTTTAACGTTGAAATAAAAACCAAATGGGATGAAAAAAAATACCCATATAATAACACTAAAGAGGTTTGAATAAATTTTTTGAAGTTCAGCTCATACGCATCGATGACACATGACTTTAAAACCGACCAAATCGAATAACTGATGCAAACACAGAGAAAAGAAATCCAAATTATATCCGCGATGGAAAAATAAACAAACAAGAAAGAATTTGTGTTGTGAACTCTGGCATAATTATTGCTCTATTTTCGAAGATGAGATTGTAGTGCTATCGTACGTTGGGGTGAATGATCAATAAATTACGATAGAATTACACTGAGGTCTGAACCAAATCTTGAGGTTAGCCATACGAATCCAGTATTGACATGATTCATGATCTTCATTGATACAAATAACGCAAACAGCGGAAGAAATTACAAACAGTACTCGTGAACAGAAATATCTAGAATGTGTACTGTGCACGAAAATTAAATTATTGTTCTTTAGGTGAAAACCAAGCCTGTTCTATCATTATGTTAGAGTAGGATAATCAATAAATTCTAATATGAGAGGTCTGCTTAACATTCATCGGTAAACGCATTCATTGACAAATGATCAACTAAATCGAATAACTTACGCAAGCAGCAGGATTTGCTTTTAAAATTGCTTCATCAACACACAAAAATCCAAGAATGTGTTGTATATTGCATACATAAGTTTTGTGTTCTATATCTTAAAAATACGCAAGCGGTATCGAACGTTAGGGTGCGAATAATCTTAAAGTACCGTTATAATCACTCTGAGAAATCGGAATGAATCTTGAGGTTAAGCCTATTCGCATCGGTATTTATCCTTGACTAATGACCAACCAAATCGAATAACATACGCAAGCAGCGGAGCAAATCACAAATTCTATTCGAGAACACAAAAATCCACTCTACGTTTGTAATACAATATTCTCTTGTAATATGGAGGGGCCGAAGCATATTTCTTCGAGCCGAACGTGCGACGAATACGGTTCTCAAAGATGCCGCGTGCTGTCGATGGAAGATGATAAGAAGCACGTTCGGTGTTAAAAATGCAAAGGATCTTCCTCTCTTTTTCCTTGGAGGGGTGCCAGACAAGTTTTTTTTTGTAAGTCGGGTTTCGCCGCTTCCAACCCTTTTCAGTTCCTCCCCAAAAAATACTTTTCGGTATGGAGTATATGAATTCGTAAAATGCGATTTTTGAAGATTTCGAGAAATGTTAAACATATTGATCATTGCTTTTTAAATATTTAAATTCGATTTAATACATGAAGAGAAAAAAATGATGGAGTTGTGTGTGTAGTTAAGATAGAGTATCGTAAAGTTTTATTTATTATGAAGAAATTACCGAGATATCTGAATGATCTGTATTACGCATATTAATTGATTCTTATGTACATAATATTGTGCATTACAGTTATTAATGTCAATTTGTTTGGCTTCATAAAACCATAAATTGAAGTAACCAGAGATATTGTAAAGCTTTTATTATTACTGAAGTAATCAAAAGGGAAACTTAATTTTTATTTGTTATATTCTTAAGATTTCTCTACATAGTTACAACCCAGAGTTACACATTTCTCCCAGCGATTCTTGACCTTTCGAAGACCTTCATTGAAGAACTCAGCAGATTGAACTCTGTCGTCTCCATACTGCGAGTTACTTCAATCTACAGCGTCCTCAAAACGAACAAATAATCATAACAAACAATAGTAGATCTTAGGACATTTAAAATCAGTTGTCGAAGGACCGTCGCATCTGACAGGAGCCGTTGTATGAGGCGTATTGTGAGAGATTGATTGATTGCTTATTAACGCTGACTGAAAAGTAAGTCGAGGTTTTTGGTAACGGTTCTCTCGTAACTTTGAGCCTCGGTCAACCAACGAGAATGACATCTGAGTTGGTATCTTCCTTTCTAAATTTCTACTTCACCCCAATGGATGGAATTTGGCCCTTGACCAGATTTAACGTGTATCGGCTCCGCTAAGCGGCGGATCTGTGAAGGCACCGAACTCGAATTCAGGACTCGATGGAAAGAACGCCGGCTATGAGTTCACGACCATAACTACTAACCCCACTTATTGAGACTGCTTTGATCTGTACTACATCGTGGGAAACACAATGGATTTGATTGTGTACTTTTAAAAATGATTTTTGCATGAAGATTTATTTATATTCAATTCCACATTCGTACGAATATATAATGATGAAATCTATAAGCTATTCGATTTGATTAAGTTGAATAAATTTTATATTGTGAAACCAATACACGATTTACCTTTGATAATAATTTGCTTTTTGTTTTGATTCTAGTTAACAAACTGAAAATAACTCCCAAACTGGTGAGAAACACCTCAAAGTGTCACACTATATTATCGACTTAATACGTACAGGAAGCAACATTTGTAATGCTTAATTTAATGCTCTATTAAATATCAAAAATATTCCCTCTCTCAATAGCAATTTATCATATTTTTTTTTTGAAAAAAACCCCCGAGTTTTCCTCTTTAATTTTTCTTCTCTCTTTATATCTCAGCACCTTTTTCAAATACAGGACTTTTGCACCTAATATTAATTTTTATTGGTGTGCGTTTAGCAATGTTTTTTAGGTATTAAAGTATTTGATTTTATTGAAAAAAAAACGCGCCCTTAAAGGCAACACGAGGACTCATGTCGACGTACCTCGTAATATTGAAATTCGTTCAAGTGATAAGGACGATATCTGATCTGGTCCCTCTCTCTCCAAACTTCCACGCTAGGAAATTTTTGAGATGGTTCCTTACGATATACTTTGGTAATTAATATAGGTTTAAGAAATGTGATTTGCATCTGCGCTTTTTCACTCGTTCACAACTTATTCATAAAATTAAATATCCTTTGTACGAATTCATTAGTGGCATTTTGGAAATTGTTACAATGGATTGCTCTCTTTCTGAAAAAGGGACATTTCAGCTTTCTGAAGTTGTGCTCGGAGACAATGGGACAGACTACCTTTAAATGTGACGTAGTTATGGTTACATTAACAAACCGGTTGCCGTCTGAGTTGACTATTATTTACTTAAATTTTCCAGTAGCTATAATGTATGTGTTGAATGTATAAATAATTTTCATATCCTTATAGCCCATTCACAAGTATAGGATATTTATTCCAAGTTAAACACTACTGTAAGTTAACTATTTGTCTAAATATATATTTGTTGAATTGTTAATTTGGAAGTGTTGTGATAGTAAAATAACACTTGTCTGAAAATAAACTTCTTCTTAAGATTGGCATCAAAAAGTTACTAAAATTTCACTTCCTCCACAAATTGTTAAATGAGCTATTTGAGAATCTTCCTTTAAAGAGCATCAAAGGTTTCTGGCTTTACATTTAAGTCTCCAGCTCTTTCCCAACCAAATAAAACTTGGTTACGCAAATTAAATAAGATTTAGAAGTGTGGAGAATAGATATAATCAAATCGTACAAAAGCGACAGAGAATTGAACTTGATAGATAGAAAAGTAACAGTAATAGAAAGATTTTGGCGGTTTAAGAAAATCAAAAGTGAAAAGGCTTGAAATAGACGTGATAATTATTTGAGTGTCTGTGTAATGTGTAGGGACTAAGACCCGACGCTGTCTTGTCGAAGTTTCTGTGTTGTGAATTTACTCGCATCATATCCCAGTTAGAGCAATGCTAGAAATTGTATAGAAGTTGTCAGTACCCGCGTGGAGGGACACTGAAATAGTAAAGAGCCTTACCCTTTTTAGAGAAACTATAAATAAAGCTTTGAAAAGTAAATAACTATATTTTTGAACCTTAAGATAACAGAGCGAGTCGGGTAATAGATACACGCCATGAAACTTCTGAAAACTTCTACAATATAATAAATTTTATTGTCTTATTATGAATACGCAAATTACACGATAAAATATATTATGTTGTCGCTTTTTGTATTCTCTATAAATAGTTCTCTTTTTCCTGATAACTTAAATTACGCACTTTTCTTTGATAACTTAGAATGAATACGCTTTTGAAAGTTAATAAAAGGAATACATTTTTAGAGGATTATCAAAAGGTTTCAAGTAAATCTTGCATTTATTTTATGATTCAATGTGCCATCGTAAAATCACCCTCGAAATAGGCATCTGGACGTTTTTAAAGAGCACTACAGCTGTGAAGTAAGAAATCCATCAAATAAACAAAGATTTACATTCGTTTGATGTTAAGTACTTCAAATAACGCTTATCTTATGCTAATAAAACAATTCATTTAAGGAATGAATAAAATTTATACAAAAATAAAAGAAATATTCTAAATGTCAACAATACTCATAAATACCTAATGATAATCAGATCCATCTAAAAGTTGGGACAGTATTCCCCCCACCCCTTTATATTTTCCAAATTTTGAGACTCAGAAATATATTCTATACGGACACTTAATAAGGAGTTTCATTTCGTGCTCAATTACAGTAATATGAAAAATATTTTGCGTCAGAATAAATTTCAAAGGAATTATATTATACAATTTTTTTAACAAACATCGAGAACAATAATTTAAATAGATTGAAAGTATTGACAGCACAAACTATGCTATAACATAATAGGAAAAGAAATATAAAAAAATGCTGTAACAGAGAAAATGCTATAATATAGAAAATGTGTCATTTTCAAATTGCTTAAAAGAAACTACATAAATAATACAATACAATAGAAACTTGACATAAGTAATAAACATTTACAGCAATTCCTAATCTTGATTAATTTAAAGGATATTGGAAGAATACAGCATTATAGGAGATTATTAAAAATAATACTTTTTACAATGTACAATATGTAAGAAAGAAATACAATCAGACCTCGTTTACATTGTTTTGGTTTATTGCGTTCCTAGACAAAACAGCAGTTACTGAAAAAGGTTGAACGAGGTTATTTTAACACGTAGTCAATATCGTCGAAAAAAATTACACATTAATTTAAAACTACTTTGAGATATTAATATGCTTAATGCATGTTGTAAATAATACATAAACATTCAAACGAAAATGTAACGTACATTTTCAGAAGGAAAGGTCTAGCTTTTCTTATTTTGATAAAATAATTTGTATAGCGTTTCGATAAGAAAGGTATTTTCAAATAATCTATTTTTTACAATTTTCCAAAGCGAATAAAACTACTAGCGTTTCCGCATAATCTGTTTTAAAAATTAACATATGCAAATGAATATGTTCAGCATATTATGTACGTACAATACACAATTCAGAGTACGCATGTCAAACTTGCTGCTCGCTGGTCAAATGAGGCCTACAACGAATATCTTTGCGACCCAACCAACGTAACTTCATGCAACAAAAATGAATTTAAAGATGTAACTTTATTTTTGAAACTTCTAGTTATGCATGATTACCTATAAATACCACAACATTCATCAACGAACTATAAGTGGTGGTGTTGCGTCGATGCGCAATTTTTCCTCCATCAATAATAAGGAATATTTTAGTAGCCGATAGTAAAAGAATACCTACCATATCTTTAGTCTATTGTTTTGCTTGGTGTGTCTAACATTTAATATTCCACTTTAAGAGAACAAGACAAATAAGATTATTAATATGTACAGTTATTGTATGTCTGGTAAGTGTTGATTTTCAAGAAAAATATTGACTTTTTGGTCACAAATTTTTATTTTTTTGTTAAGGATTACTCATCTACTTTACGCTCTTACATTCCATATGTCTTTATCAGAGCCAGGAGGAAGCACAACTAAACGAAAAATTTGAGATGATTATTTGAAAGGTAAGTGGGAATGATTATAGTTACTCTATTACATAAAATAATCTGCTTCATATGTAAAACTGTTATTAATGTACCAAAGTTATATAACATAAACCTTGTTATAAAGAGCATATTAAGTACTATAGTGCAAATCATATTTGAGCCGCTCAGAAGCCAATGCGGTTAAGTCCATTTTTTGATATTTTCTGAATTTTGGAAATTTTGATGAAATAAATAATAATCTGCTTAGTTATTAAAGGACTTACTCGTTGGTTACTTTTTTCTAGGCTAGACAGCCCTTTTTTTAATAGCTTCTGAATATATTGTATAATAATTTCAGAAGCCATTGTGAATATAAGTCCTCCTTTTAACAATATTTTTTTACATTAACTTTGAAATAAAAATTAAATTCTTCTTCTTCTTTCGATATTTGTTGGTAACACAGAAAAACGAGAAATTCATAGTAACTGTAACCGTTACTTCTAATTGGAATGTCTTATCTTTTTCAGCTGCCAAAAGGTATAAGTCCTAAAATTTTTAAGATGCTGTCATTATTTCAATAAATACTTACGTTTTTATTTACACATCCTGTACACATCTTGTTTTTTTGAAGTGTTTACACCTCGAAAAAGACTTTATATACTTTTCTAATTAAATTAATAAACCAAGAATTTTAAAAACTAATGCATCAAAAACATTAATTTTCTCAATTTTTGTGTTTTGGACTTAACCACATTGGCTTCTAAGCGGCTCAATTGACAGTGCGCCTACCGTATATAAAGAGTGAAAAAAGTAACATCGCATCTTCAACTACAGAGGCCCGCATAGCTTTGACTTGTTTGAAATTGGACTGGGGTTAGATATGCCTTAGAGAATAGTAGGTAATTAATAATCCGGTTCGAGTCAATTTATTATCCAGTACAAATCAAATCGTTAACTTTCGGATTTATCGAGCGGATTTAGGTTTAGTTCTATTGTTTGACCAAGAAAACTTCGTGAAATCACAAGAAGCCCTGGTTCAGGAGGTAGAATCAAATGAAGAAGAAGGACACATAAAAGATGAAGTTAGAGTTTGTTGAGAAGGAGCTTTAGATGTGTGTATTTATAAAATTTGCCGAATCGATCAAAGATAAAATTAAAAAATAAATAAATAGAATTCTGTAGGACTTATAATTTAGTGTACAATTTCATGAGTTTTTGAAGATCATTGCGAAATTCTTTTGATCGAAGAGATCAGAATCATGGAAACACAGACACAACATGAAATCGGATAATTTTTAAAACACATTAACGCTTCTTAACATAGAGCATAGCTTGTCGCAACAAGAATTATATATTATTGTTTGTCTTAATTTGATTTTTGCCATGTTTTTTTTTTAATGATACTACAATTTTCAAATAAGTTATTGTTCAATGCTTGAATTTAATTTTGTAGTTGCTAAAATGACAACATGCTTTGTCGAAAATTTGTATTGCTTACAGAGGTTCAGAATATGCGTAATCACATTAAAACTTATATTTAATCACTACAATTTTATCGAGGGGCTTATCTTTGGTATCTTTGTTAAACTGTATCGACACTCAATAATCCGACAAAATCCGGTACGACCATGCTAACGAATATACCGGATTAAAGAGCGCTTATTCTGTATTATGAATGATATATAATGTGATATATACACATGTTCAAAAGTATTGAAATATTACTATATATTTATATGCAATTCATTATGTTTCTCTGTTTAGTATTTTTGGTACAATCTCACTTAAATTAAAGTATAGCTAAACTGTAATAACAAACATAGCGAATGACAAAAAAAAAAAAAAAAAAAAAAATATTTTGGCGGAATAAGATAACCGCGTTTTATCGAATTAATCTTTTAATAGAGAAATCGCTATAAATGATGTTTTACTATAATATTATATTAAAAAATAAAAATTTATAAAATTTAATTAGGAGTTTTTCGAAGTTCTAGTACAATTAAATCTTCCTCTGTCTATCTCTCATTCGAAAAAAAATTACATCACTGTACATGACAGATCTAAAATTCGCAATGCGTCTGTATGAAAACCTTCTAAAATTCATCAACAAAAATTTCAAAAAATATTGAAATAAAATTAATTCCTACAACGTGATTCCGGAAACTTAATTATTTTACAGCAGCATTTGATATATCAATATATCTGACAGTTTCAAAGAAAGAAAGAGAAGGTTATAACCTTTAAATCTGATTATTGTTCAAAATTTTACGAGCAAAATTTTAAAACCTCTCAGTGTTTAACGCAAAAAACTATTTAAAAAAAAAATCAATCAGTTGTACTTACTTCTAATTGCGAGAGGTTGTATGAATCCTAGAATCTTCGATTCGCTTTCAAACGGGAAAATGATTGATTACAGAGCGAGAGAAACTGAGAAATACGGAAACGAGCTGCGAGGAAGAGGCTTTTTAAATCTGCCGTGTGCGCCGCTACACCCCGCTTTCCTGCTTCGCACCACTCCGAAGGCATGCTGGGAGCGCGATGGCTGCGACATCTAGGTGACGGTAGATGCACGAACGGGATTCGGATTCCGTCAGAGGACGGGGATCGCTTCTTCCTGAGAGGAACTGGTGAAGACTAATCGGGAGAAGTCCCGTAAGCATCTAATGTCCCGTAAGAATCACAGAAGAATTCCTAACACCGGACGTTTCATAAAAAAAAAATTTTAACACGTTCGTGAGAGTGAAGGATAAGAATTCAATTTAATTCTGATGCAAAATGACATGAATGTAATAACATTCAAATTTATAAGCCCAATTATCATGCTACCAATTTTATATATAAATAATATTTTGCTACTTTTTGCACTTTAACGACCTAGTTAATTGGTTTATGAAGAATTTTCGTTTTATTTTGTCATTATTTTTGTAAGGCACATGATATGGCCATTTTTATTGCATTTGTGATGGCAGAAATGAAGTATAAAAAAATATAAAAAACACAAGACTATAAGTACTATCTTTTCTCTATACGTTTTTATAAGTATTTTAGTTTTAAATTACGATTTCCATTTTTAAATTAAATTTTTTTGAAACTCCTGTTTTTGCAGGTAAGATGTTCATTTAAAGTAATAAAGCAACTTTCCTACCTTTTTTCTCAACAGATCTATTTTTAATAAGGTTAACTTCCGTTAAGCAAAAGAAATAAGACAAGAAAGATGCAATTTTACAGGTTTATAAACAGAAATCTTTCGAATTGAAAATATTCGACCGTTAATAAGAAAAGAAGCCAAGCTCATATTCTCTTGACTTCAGTTCACCCTAATTTTTTTTCTGCTCGTGACTCGTTATTCGGGTCATAAAAAAGAAAAAAAATACAATGAGATAGAGCAGAATAAAATTTATATTAAAAATGATAAACATATGAAACAAAAGTTCATTAGTAGATATTTCAGACACTAGAGAAGGTAATACAACCATCAGTATTCACATTACCTGCGGTTACAAGTTTCCGAAAACACTGTGACTTATGTAATGAGCCATGAAATTTTTGAAGCAATACGAAGGCTACTGGCTTCATAATTTTGTACCTCGGTCAAGTGACGAGGTCAAAATCTTAGTTGGTACCTCACCCTCCAGTTTTCCACACTATACCAAAAAAGAGGACTTGGTACCTCGATAGATTTAACGTGCATCAACCCCAATACACGGCGGGTCTTTAGTGACATTAGTTATGCAACCCACGATTCGTTGGGAACAACGCCACGAGTCGGTGACCATGATCACTAGGCTACCGCGCCCACTATGTTTGAACCATAAAATATTTGGAGATTTTTTTTTAAAAGTGTTATTGAAGAGAATTTAAAAATCTAATAGTTCAGCAGCGTACAATATTTCTTCGATTCTTTAGCTACCTTCATAAAGCTGAATTAACAGATCAAAATAACATTGGCTGTCCTAGGAAGCTATGCTATCATTGATAACCTCGTCCGCATGAAAGGTTATTTGATAAATTCCACTAGGTGCACTGATTTAGCTACTATTTAACTTCTTTGCTAAAAATTGAAGTCATTTGTAGGTTTAGTTGCCGGTTAGTTAATTTTGAAATTAATACTGAAATGTCCAAGAGTAGTAGTATTACCTGCATTGAGTGCACAACCCTCAAGTACGTCTATAACGCAAATTACCACTATCCAGCATGTTGGGTATATTAGAAGTAGAATAGCGTTCATTATATACAATTCATATAAAATATGATATCCTGAATACTTGATCAAAATATAACATATAAGAATTCGGATATCCTGATTAGCTTAGTAGTAAATGATTTATCTATGTTTCTAACTCATTAAAATTGTAGCCAACCACAAATATGTTTTAATGGCGCAAATGTAAATTAGAGGGTGCGGAAAGAAGAAAATGTTATTGTTCTCATTCGATTATAGTTTTTAAAGTAGCTAAACACTTTCAATGAAGCGCAAAGAAAATACTCTCTTCTATTGATTGATGTAACATTCTTGTTTAAAAATATTTTTAATATACATCAAATAAGATGCAATAATCTGAGTAGTTTGTATCTAAATTGGTTCAAATAGACAATTTTTGACACTTTAGTTAAACCACCTTGAATTAAGGGCACTCGGTTCCCTGAGAGCAATTTTTTAAAGGGGAAGTTTACATTCACCACATATGAAATAAAATATATACTCGTAATCCAGGAAGAATAAGGAACTTCATTATAAAACTAAAAATTATTTAAAAATATTATATATAAATATTTCAATATTTTAAAATTCTTGCTACTTCTACAAATTTTAATATTTTGAAACGATTTTTTTTCTCAGACCTTAAATGTGTTTTTCACAATCTGTGCTTGTGTTTAATTGTATTAGTAATATTTATAGTTTTACAGTTCTTTTTCTGTAAGACATCATAAAAAAACATATATCTAATTTTGTGGTTTTTATTAAAAATTAACTATCTAAATCTTTATTCTATGCACAGAATCCGCAAACATTTTTTCAAAACAACAACTGAAAAACTGGTGTTTTTAATTCTTAACTGCCCTGAAACAAAAAAAAAACCGAGGAAAAGTAGTTTAAAGTTTTAAATGTCGAAATAAAATGGTTTATTTCGCTGTTAAAAACTTAAATAATGTAGCTAGAGCTATGATATTTTTTACATATACAATAAAGGCTTTTTAATACGACATGTTTGGGGCTATAGCCGAGACAGATTAGCAAACGTCAATATAGTTTTAACGGCTGTATGCAACAAATACATCACTCTAGATAAAAATTTAATCGTTTAAAGGGGCCACGGTACTTTATTGGTCATAGTCGCCGAATTGAGGTCTTCATAGTTTTCGTCCTATTATGTGTTCGAGACTTGACGCCACTAAAGATCCGCTGCGTAGTGGAACTGAAGGGCGTTAAATCTGCCGAGGACTCAAGTTCGCCCGTTGGCTTGGTACGCAAGTTTAGAGAGGGAAGTGTCAGATCAGGTATCGTCCTCGTCATTTGACTGAGACTCAAAATTATGATGTCTGCTACCAACAGCTCTCTTAATACTTCAATAAACGACGTTAAAAAAGAATAAAATCAAATTTATTTGAATAATAAAGATTTATCTATAGGTGAAGAATTCTTATCATAGTGAATAATAGTCTGAGGAACAAGTATATTACCAGAGTTGGTGCTTAATTTACACATGAAGGCTGCAAAGACTTTTGAAGCGCTTTTCAGACTTTCATAATTAGTACGTTGTATATTGAAATTCTGAAGAAGCCGTTGCAATGTCTTGGGTTTATCTAAACTCTTTTTTTTTTCTTATTTCGCTGTTATATATTAAATAAGTAACAGCAATAAAAAAGCTAAATATTCGAATTAATTTAAGAATAAGAAATAATTTTAATAAGATAACTTTTATTAAATTATGTATATAACCATTATTATTTTTTCATCCTCTGTTGGGAAATTGTTTTACTATAAGTAAATTTTAGCCGAAATAAATGTAACATATTTGAGTTACTCTAAGTTATATGTAAACAGTAACGGGAAAAGAATTCAGAATTTTGTAGACCGTATTGTGTCACAGTGAAGAAGTAAAAAACAAATATGTTTTATTTTAAGTAGCATAACACTAATAACTTTCTTTGGAAGTTAGGTATAAACTTTAATAATGAAAATTGAATACAAATCATAATTATATTAAGAAATGTTTCTTTTTTAAATAGGAAAATTATGAGATAAAAACATATTTGAAGAACTATTAAAATATTTTTTTTTCAGTATTTTTTAAGCTGTATGATTTTCCAGTTCTCTCCTTAATGGATTTTGCATGTTCATGCCTGTATTTAATAAAACACAGGAATAATACGAATTACACATATCTTATTTCATTCGGCATTTCTTAAGAATTTCTCGCTTCGTATCATAAACTGTTTTTTTCCCATTAAAGAAATTATTAAATATATTTTTTCAACGAGGAAAGAGATTTATTCTATCACTTACCAAACTTTTCATTATTTTCATCATCATAAGTATAATTATTTTCCAGATAACAGGCGTGATTTCATTGCAGCTATATTTTTAACAAATCTTTTCTTTCTGCAATTTGTCTCGAACACCGCCAAGTGCTCCAGAATTGCGAAAAACAATAGAAATCCTGGGAAATTTCGCAGGCTGTGGAAACCAGAAAAAAACAAAAGCATGAAATTTAAACCAAACCTTACTGACAAAATAAAAAAAAAATATATGCAATTAGTAGCAAAAACTTAGGAAATTGCAAAATGAAGAGAAAGAGAAAAAGTTCACTAAACGTGATGCTTAGAATAACTGCAAGCGATTATGCTGAGGAAGAGAAAAAAAAAACAAGTACAAGATTTAATTACCTTTGTTTTTACGCTCGAATGAAAATTCGATTTGAGAGCATTGGTTGAGTTTTCGAGCAAATATCTCGTTACAAGACTGAAAACTATTCGTAAAAAATTAATTCTATTGTTTAATTAAGCTAGACTGTGAGGAAAAAAAAAGGAAGAAAAAATCCACATTACCTATAATAAGATTATTACGTGTGCACAATAATTTTTTTTACGTTCCAAACTCTGTATCTAAGATTTGTAGGAAGATTTACCAGAAACTAATTATAAAAAATGGCAATTCGTTCATTCTAAACTTTTTATATGTATATACAAGTGATACATGAAAAATTAGAGATCGCAGGTAAATTTTTATGCTAATTGAATTTCATAGGAAATCACTGTAACCGAAAGTTTTGCAGATAAAGATCGTGCGGTATTTTTATTGGGGTGCATGGCAAGAAAAAAAGTGGTTAGTTGAAAAATAAAATTAAACATGAACCTCATTGATAAGCAATCCTTCTCTTAAGTACTCTTTCTTCATGAACTCTTCGGATGCAAAGGAGGAGGATATGAACCGCAAACTCGAACAAGTTGAGAAATGGCGTGTTGTTTTCCTTTGATAATAATGAATTACACAGAATGGAATAATTTTTCAGCATCTTTCATTTTTGTTAATGCACAGGAAAAAAAATATTAAAATTTATCTAAAAATATGAAAATATTTTTTACTAACAGGTATTAGCCAATCAAAAGCATTATTTATAATGCTTAAGTTATTGGTTCACAACACGATTGGTACTGATGCCCGCCAGTGTGCAGTGAAGAAACCTAAGGAGGCGTTTATCATCTAAAATGAATTTAAAAGGAGTTGAGGACCAACAACCACCTCTGGTGAAGAATTCTCAAGAATGTGTTGAAAAGCTTTATTAACACTAAAATTCATCGGACACGAATTTCAACAAAATAGCTCAAAATGTTTTTTAAGCAAGCTCTATCTACATGAAAAGTAATTATAGGTACATTATAGTTAGCTTTATTTCCAACAGTGGAGAATCCAGGAGGGAGGGGTGCAAATAGACATATGTATCCACAACATTTTTTTTTCTGGAAATTAAAATATAACATGATGATTCTTTTGTAGATGTTCCAAGCTCTTTTTTATAAATGAATGTTTTTTTTCCTCCTCAAGCTTAAATTTCTTTTACCAATAAGAGAAAAAAATGATTCCATCCAAACCAATTCTTGAGAAAATATAGAAAAGAGTTTACTGTCTCCTATAAATGTACCTCTGAATTAATGCTTGAAGGTTAAGAGAAGGAAGTGCATCGGTATAGAACAATTTTAGAATTATTTTTTGTAATTTTTATGGTTTGATAAAAAATATATCAATCCTTGAAGAGTTTTAAATGGAAGAAATAAGATTACCATAGCGCATTATTTACTTCTTACTTCTTATTTAATAACTCATAACTACTATGTGGTAATCCTTAACTAAAAAATATTTTTTTGTTTCATATCAATTGCGCCTCCTGTCCCCACAAAATTGAATTTCGGGTAAGCCACTGGTTCTCAATATCTTTATGCTAGTGATGAACTAGTCACACCATACGCAGTGCACAACAGAAATACTAAAGTGTGCGCGCGCATATTTCGGTTTGAGCCACAAAGCTTTTACATACGAGTAAAAGTTTAGGCACTTTACGACAAGATTAAAACTCCAACCAAATTTCCAAACTCCAAAACTTTTCCTCCAAACTCCGAATTTCCGAGAGTAAATCATACGGAGTTTCCTTTTTTTTTTGTTCTCAAAGCTAGATTACTGATTTTCATTGCACAAAATAAAATGCTTTCGAAAGAATAAAAAAAAGCAAAAAGAAGAAAAAAGAAATGTTTTTGTACCCTTTCTTTCTTTTTCTGACTTTTGAGTAAATATTTTTAAATTTTTATCAAGGATTTAATAACTCATAACTACATCACTCATTTCAAGAATGGCAAAGGTGTTTTTTTTAAAAAAAGGAATCGGAAAGATGTATTTTTTTTTCCTTTTTCAATACAAAAAGGGACTATGAATAAATTTATCTTCCTGAAAAAGGGAGGTAAGCTAAAAAAAGTTAGGGAATCTCTGGCTTAGACCAGTGGTCTTCAAACTATGTTCCGTGGAGCTTCAGGGAGTCATAATAAAAGTTCTTTAAGAATGTTTTACAGCACTCACACTAGGCAATTATTATTTATTAACTAAAAATATAAATATACTTTTGGTTATCTCTGTATATTGATCCGAAGTTTCACGTGTGGATTGCTGATGTCCGTAACGTGACGGCCGCTGTAAATCGCGTGCTAAAGTAGTTCTGAAATCTATTTGTCCATATGTATACATTCAGTCTGTATGTATGCAAAGTAAATTCATGTTCATTGCGGAGTTTGCATGATAGCGATTATTTAAAGGTGAGGTAGCGTTATGTGCTCTAAGAAAAGATTTTTAAAGTAAATAGAAATATATATATATATATATATATATATATATATATAAGCAAATTAAATGTAAAATACATTTGCGCCTGCACACAACATCAAGAGAATTAGACTTCAACATTTTGTATAAAAAAAATGCAAGCACGCACCAGTCACTAAATATAATGCGAAGGTGATTGACACCTGGAGGACGATTTAATGCTATTAATGAGTAAATTACATTGATTTTATATTAAAACTTTTTATAGAAATATAATACCTATAAAAATTGTTTTTAATAAAGTAAAATATAAATTATATTAAGTACAGATTATAAGATCAATACATTTTAAAATTATTTAGAAAAAAAATCCACTAAATGAAAAACCACATAGTTAAAAAATAACCAAAGCCCAAATTACAAATATCAAATGAAAAATTCTTATGAAAATAAGCCAAAACGTTACATAAATACGTCAAATAATTTATTAATTTAATAGTCTAAAAACTATATATATAATCATTATATACTATTATTACTATACATATAAGAATGTATTTATTATATTTATTATAAATTTATATTACTAATATTTATGACAAGGAAATTAATATCAAAAGAAGATCTGAGTATTTCTAATTAAATTTATTTATCGGGCTTAGATCTAATAAAGTGTAATTAACAAACTCACAGGATCCTCTTTCCCACTCATCTAGAATTAACTTCTAACAATTTGGTTAACATTCGAGAGTAATGGAAGCAAATAATCATACACGTCTTAGGTATATTAAGACATACTGAAAACTTACAGACAAGTATAACGCCGTTTAGCTAACAACCAAAAGCAACACAATTCCAGCAAGTATGCTATTATGCGCACGCACACACGCACACACACATGCACACTCACACACACACACACATACACATATATATATATATATATATGTGTGTGTGTGTGTG
The DNA here is from genome assembly GCA_019974015.1 of Nephila pilipes. Taxonomy (NCBI): domain Eukaryota; kingdom Metazoa; phylum Arthropoda; class Arachnida; order Araneae; family Nephilidae; genus Nephila; species Nephila pilipes. The sequence continues at coordinate 376,759 of BMAW01111208.1, forward strand.
TGAGTGAGTGAGTCTGTGAGAAAGAGAAAGAAAGAGTATAAACATTGTTCCATCAAATTAAGCTATCCATCTTTACATTTTTCACTATCCATTTTTTCTTGCTTAAATAGTCACAATTTCCACATATTTCCATAAATAAGCTGATACTTTTCTAAGCAATGCGATATTTTTGGAACATTTTCTAAGCTAAATTACGGGAGTGGGCTTAAATACGAATTTGTTCGTTTGCAGAAAAACATGAGTACTTTTCCATAAGCTGCGTTTGAGTGATTAATTACCAAACATAGCAGAGTTTTATCTGTTTAGTTTACAGTTAAGTTTCAGAGGAAAATAATTTTAAATAAAATGATAATTCTTTTCACGAAAATGAATTGCCTAATTTTCTAAAGTGCTTATTTTAATGGTTTGTTCTAAAAAGAAAAAAGTATTCTGATGTAGGCGAAATTTGCACTGTAACGGAAAAGTACCACAACATCTTAAGACAAGGTAAAAAACTTAAGTCGGCGTCCATGTGCAGCCAATTTTGAATTCGGAGTCTTTGCTCATTCGGAATGTTTTCTTCACAACTGTGAAGCTAGTTTTCATTTAAGAAGAAATATCGAGGAAACAAACCTATTATGATTACGAAACGACAGTTTCCTGCATCGTAACCCTTAAAAAAGAAAGTAGATACTTACAAAGAAGCAATCAACCGTTCCTCTTCCTGACATTGGTTATGAATTCGGGAACTATTTTGGTGACTTCAGTGAAAAAAAAATGGTTCTCTAAAAGGCTGAAATTATGTTGATATTTCTATTTAATGAAAAGTTATGAGCTTTTTCTGAATTTTCCTTGCGACGTCACACCTAGCTGGAACAGCTATAAAAATGGAGAGATACGAAGCCTGAGCAAATTGGCCGAGGGAATCTGAAAGAAGTAGGGAATCTGTAGGGGAATTCCCTGGGACTACCGGAAGCGTCGAAGTCTGGTTTGAAATGCATAAGACTTCTTCGGAAACTTGTTTATAGTCTGATCTAGTCAGTTGTTGAGCTGACTGTCATTGTAAGTGAATGTGAATGAATGATTGTTTATTAACGTCACATTAAGAAGAAACATGAGAGTTGTTAGCGATAGACTTCGTAATTTTGAAGGTAAGTGATGAGGATGACACCTAAGTTGGCAGCTCCCTCTCCAAATTTCCATATCACGTCAATCGGAGGAATTGGGTGTTTGACAGATTTAACGTGCACCCCATCCATTACAGGGTAAATCCTTACTGGTATCAGGGTTCGAACCCCCAATTTAACGAAGCCGGTCGCAAGTCCACGATCATGACCACTAGGGTTCTGTAGCAACGAATTTTATTAGAATTACGTTTCCTGTTGAAAAAAGTAATCTTTTGTACCTGTTTGTGTTGTTCCTCTGTATAAGTGCTGCATTTGTTCCTGTTGTGTCGCAAATCTTTTCATGTTTTGCTACCTGTGCTTCGTTATTTCCCGAACATTTGTGAACAAATTGTTATCTTCCATTATCCTTCTCATTAAACGGCTTTCATTATACATCGTAGAGCGGAATATTTCCAACAGTGCTGTTATTAAAATTTTCAGAAAACTAGACAGCCTATAGTTTGAAATTCCCTGTAAAGATTACTTATTTCCGCTCATGTTTTAGAGTTAATTTGTTAATGCATAGGGAAAAAACAGTAGAATATTCAGATACCACATTCCGAATACAAGACAAGTCTAACAATGTGCTCGTTACAGATAATATTTCGAGAAAATGTCTGTTTTCGTTGGTTTGCGGGGTTTTTATTTACAGTGATTTGATTGGGAAACACGCTTCCTACCCATTGAACCAGGTTTGCAATATTTGCGTTCACCTGGTTGCGTGCTTAAAAATTATAGGAAGCGGTTTTCATTTTCAGGATTTGAAATTTGTGCAATTAATATTAAGCGGGAAGGGAAACCATTTTCGGATGGTTTATGTTTGGATATAATATGCGGTAAATCTATTTACTGAATCATTAATTCTTTCTTTCATTACTGACGTAAAGAAAACAAATACATTGTTTACAAAAAACACATAATTAATTCACTTCTAAATAACTTAATTCGCTAAAATGCTTAATATTTTGAACTTATTATAAGAGTTTACAATTTCACGATCACCCGCTTATTTCAGACAATTTTACTAATTCAAGTTCATTCGTAATCCGTAACAATCGAAACGCCCACTTGTACGAATGATTTTCAAAACGATGAAATTACACTAAATATTAAGAGATTTCCGTTTTCATACGTATAAATATTAATCCCTTTCCTGCACCGATATTTACGTATTAACTCGTTGAATGTAAATCAGTCCCGTTTCGCTAATTGACCGTGTTAATCTACCTATTCGCGAACTCATTAGGTATGCTGTAACGAAAGGCTTAAGGCTAGAGGGAATTTAATTCAGGTTATGTTAGGGGTCCTCGAAGCTTTTCATACATATTTAAGAAGCAGCATACGGAGAAGAATGCAAAATTCGAGTCTGGGCATCATGAAAGCGCTGTATTTTCAATCTTAATAAATGATTATACAAATTTGCTATATTTTATTAATATAAGCGAGTGATATATCGCTTGAAGTTTTAGACATAGTTTTTAAATGTGTATTTTTAGAATCTCTTCTGTATACAGGGGTTGCCAATATTAAACGTAATTATAATACTAGGTTACTCAAACATGTGAAGGTGGTTAATAAAATATTTATTTTTGGCAACAAATGCTAGTGCAGTTGATTGATTGCTTTATTAACGTCGCACTTATTAGCATGCGGGCTAAGGGCAATGGACCTCGCAATTTTGAACTTCTATCAAGTGACAAGGACGACACGTGAGCTGGTTCCTACCTATTCAAATTGCGCACTACTCCAACGGGAGAACTTGGGACCTCAGTAGTCTTAGCATACGCCAACTCATTACGCGAAAGATCTTCAGTGGCATCGGGCCCGAACAAATCGACAGAAACAACGCCGTCCGGTCACAGATGACATTGCTAAGATAAATTAATGTTATAATATGACTGTAGTCATTTGTTAGATGGCACTAAAACAAATGTCACATTGACTCATAGATTAATTACCGCGTCGAGTTTTCACTTGCATGATACCTAGATTGAGCATTATGATCGAGAAACCAAGCAAATATCGAAACAAAGATCTCTTTTTGGGTGAATCTGCTTCAAAGAAGGCGAAGGGGGTCTCATCAATTGAAAAAGTTCTGACGACGATTTGTTAGCATGAGAAGGGTGTCATGCTCACAGACTTCTTAGAAAGAGAAAGAAAAAAAAATTCCAAGGAACAAAACGACAGTTAGTTAGCCCATTTCCTCTTCTCATTCTTAATATCCCATTCCTTATAGGGTGATGTAATTGAATTGAAAAATTGTGAATAAATATTAAATAATTTTTCTAACATGAAGAAATGTAAGGCTTAGTGATTTTAAGTCGAGCAAAAAGTATTCGTGCATTGAAACAAATACACGTTTTTGCACTTATTTTGTGATTGGATCAGTCAGTTTTGTATCGATAAGTGATTTGAGGTAACTATATGATTATACGGAGTATTGCAAATTTCATGGACGGTGCAGATTTCTTATATGGGCCATAAGTTTAAAGAAATATGTTACACTGAAAGGAAATTTATTACAAAAATCTTTCTCAAGACGGTAAAACATGCCACGAATTTTCATTATTCGTTTTTTGAACACGTTCTGCAGTGTGGTAAATTATTCAGAGGTATACGGTTTCTAAAGTATTACATAACGTTTCTCTCCTTAGTCTACCATCCCCGCTTACCTTGTGACGTTGGGCTATTCGCAGTTTTCTCTTCACTAACCTTGGGGACTTTTAATTAAGATTGATTGCTATAAATAACAATTTCTTCCTAACCCAAATGAAACGTGATTAGTTAAATTAGAGGCAAGTAAAAATAAAATTAAGTGCTGTAGATAGGAAATTATATAAGCAAAGCGAGAGTCGCACGGTAGAGGTTGAGTGTCACTAGCGTTGAGTATATGCCTAATAGGTGTTAGACGAGATCAGGAGTGGCTACGGGTGAGATCGATCGTGAAAATCAAGAATCAAGTCGACTTCAACCGAGAAAGTTGTGGTAAGCTAACTTTAAATTTGATATTAGTGAGACAGGCAAATATATATGGGGCGTTACTTTGGAGAGCCGATGTCTATTTGTCGTTATAGCACAAAACTACTGAATAAATATTGTGTGTGAGATCTGTTTAACTTCTTGCATAAATTATTGTCCCCTTAATGTTAGTATATTTAGTTTAGCTATGGCACAAGAGGCGAATAGGAATATGATGTATTCACAACCTCTGTTGAAAGTCTTTTATTTAGATGTTTGTTGATGAAAATTTGAAAATAAGTGTTGCTAATATCATATCAGAGTTAAAAAAAATTATCAATATACGTAAATGTTGGTACATCATGAAATGCCCAAAGGCAGCAAGGTTTCCATGGGCAGGTTTTACGAAAGAAATCATTATGAAAGAGAGAAATAAAAAGATATAATGCTTCGCTAAAATATACGTAAACAAAAACCCAGAGTTTTGGAAAATGATTCTCGCTTTTAAAAGGAAAATAACGCTTTTGGATCACACAGTCAATGAGTGGTGTTAAGAAAACGAAACACAGAAATGTATCCAAACAATTTACTTCCAAAGATGAAAAAGGGAAATAAAAGCTTTCTTATTTGGGGTTACATCAGTGCCTCGCGTAACTTTTGTCCAATTGATGTAGCCATAAATAACCAATTGCATACAGACATTTGAAAAAAGTTTCGTCAAATATATTTCGTCATAGTCACTATGTTTTTTTTTTTTTTCATGACAATCATCCCAAGCATCATCGTGGCTATGATTCTTATTTAACACTACTAAATTTATGAATTTTGCTTCTTGGTCACCAAATATCAATCCCATGGAACATTTATGAGCAGTTCTTGATAAGAATATTCTGAACAGGTCTATTCCAGTAAATGTGATTTAATAAACACTTTTTAACAAGAATGGGATTACCTTTCTATTTCAGCGATTTCAAATTGAATCCATGCAAAAAAGGCTCAAAATAATTATTCAACTTAATGAATATACAATCAGGTATTAATTAGAAAATGCTAGTTTAAATATTTAAGATTCACAATGCATATTAAACGAACATTTTCTTCTTTCCAAGATTTATGTTTTACAAATTTTATATTTATATGTGTAATTTTTTCCATTAAGAGGAGCACGTTAATAGTAAATTGTATTCTGTTATATATATTTAATTACTTATTGTGTTTTCTAAGAATAGGGTTAAGGAAAATAAGACTTCTTTAGATTATGAGTATCAATGAAACAATTATTTTTAGCCACTCACTGTAAACGAATAAAAAATTACACATACAGAAATAAATTTTTTTTGTATCACTTTAAACCTTCTAAAATGTCAGGAGTTCATTAATTTGAAAGAAGAATTTTTTTAAAAGAAATCTTGGATGAAGAATAATGGGTGCTTGAAAACGTCAGAAAACTGTAAAAGACATCCCGTTTAATAAGATCCCTTTGAGCTGAAATGTTTCAAATATAGCCAAGAAGAAAGTCTTCGAACCCTTTCTCGGTAAACAATCTTTCGCCTCAGGCTGAAAGAAACATCAGAAGAGCTTTTGACACATCGCGATAGTTTTTTCTTCCTTTGTCATTTCTTATGGAGATGTTTTCCTCGGGAAAAAATGAAAGATTTGGCCTTAACTTTACTTTATTCCGTACTGAACATTCTTTAGAACATTAATCTTATCAAAGCATACATTTTTCAAGAATGAAATACTAGCATGTTCCGGTTTAACTGGTCCATCAAGAATAAAAATTGCACTTTCTTTAACCAAATGTATATATTGAATGCCTTTTTTCTAACCTTTCGCTTTTTTTCCAACTTTGAAAAATGAAGCTCTAACTTTTTACTGCAAAAAAGTACTTTTGAATTATAGTACCTTCAAAAAGTGAAATAGTTTCTCCTTTTGGTAAGGTATCCATAAGGATTTTTTTTTTTTTTTGAAAAAATAAAGTATGCAGAGCTTAAAATACTATTTAAAAAAAGAACTTAAATCTTATAAATTAATTTAAATAAAAGGCAACTTCTATAATTTATTTATTTCCTTCTTAAAATAAGAAAATTTACAGATTTTTTTTGAAGCAGATAAAAGGCTTGTAAAGTTTAACCAAAAAAGCTTTTCGATATTTAAGATTCATTAGAAAATTGTTTTGCTCAATTTTAAGAAAACGTTTTTTTCTTCAATATTTTGTTTCCCATATTTTAAGGGTTTAGCAAAAATGCAATGTTATTGAATAAGTCTAAATGCGTATGATAAATAAATCACTGGGAATTTATTTATCCACAGAATTTGAATATTGTGTAACAGTTTTTTTTTTTTATCAATAATTGAAACATTTCTTTCCAGTGATTACCCATCTTTGGTCAAATCACATTAAAAAAGATTAGATTTCAGCTATTTTAAGATGCCGTATTTGTCTTAGATATGTTTTTATTCTATTCATTTAAATCATTTTTGATAATTTTTCACTCATGTATAAGTAACCGTTAAATTACTACTCGTATTAATAGTGCAGATAATAAGCATATTTTAAATTTCTCTCTATTTCTCTCTCAAGTCATACAATAATAAAAAATTGCTACCTTGGAAAGTCTAAAAAACAGAGAAAACCTCCCTCTCCATTTACAATCTCCTTCTTGTGAAATCACTATGAAGATCTTAAGATTAATCATTAAGACGATATTCTTACGTAAGTAAGCTTGTAGGTTATAACTTAAAAATAAAGTTAAAGTTTACTCGGGTCTAAGAGACCCTTCGGGGAATGCACATCTCCGTTTTTGTAGCGTGTGGGCCTGAAGTACTAATTACTGGCTCTTGCCTTGTCCTAGTGACTAGCTCGTCGCTGAACTCCTGTTAACTTCCCAAGAAAACTTGATACTCATATATCGACCCTGGGGAGAATGAAGAGCTGATGGGATCCATGACCAGCTATCCAAGCCGAAATCACAAGTAGATTATAAAAACCAATAAAAAAAAGAAACCAATATATTTACATAAAAAGCCTGTTTACTTATCAACATAATCACTATTTACTCTGAAACACAGATCCCATCTATTTATGAATTTTCTAATACCTGTTACATAAAAGTGTTTGGAATGCTGTCTCAGCCAATCATGTAACTTAAGCTCAACGTCACCCAGATGCAATTTGAATGGACCAAACAGGTGATAATCGCTTGAAACTAGATCAAAGCCGTAATGCTAATATTGAAGAAATTACTATCGAAATAAATCAAACTTTATGAGGCTTGAAACAAGACTCATCGAGTCAATGGGCCTGGATGTTTCCTTTCAATTGCATCCCAAAGCTTCAAGGCAGTGTTACAACAAGAGTTTGCAATCGCAGTTTCGGCACATTTTTGGATATAAGCAATTGAATTTTGCAACAAGGGTTATTCGCAAAAATTCTTTTAATTAACATCTAAAGTTTCCTTCTGACTTATATCCTTAAGTTTGCAGCTTCTTCCCAATCAAATAAGACCTGATGTTGCAAATTAAGTAAACCTTAGAATTGATATAACTAAATCGTATAAATACAACAGAGAATTGAATTCAGGGATAAGAAGAAGGTTACAATAATAAAAAAGGGTGGGAATACAATGTTCGTGTTGTTTGTTTGCGTGATTTGCTGTCTGAATGGTTGAATATTTTATGGATATACTCACATCGTATTCCGGTAAGTTTATTCTGTGATATATTATAGAGGTTGTTAGTACTAGTGATGAGCATCCCCTTATTAGAGGATTAATAAACTCTATTTGGATATTTAATTTACTATTTTAATTAATTTGCCTTTGCTTGAACTTAAGTTGAAACTTAGAGTTTGGAGATTATAGTAACATTTAAGTTGAAAGATAGATGTTTATAGTAGGATTTCGTCACAATTAACTTCAGAACTCTAAACCACTGTCGGCATAACTTTGCTTCGTAATGGCATCTACTTGAGTTTTGCATTTTGAAGATGAAGGAGGATGTTTCCATACCATAGTTGCTCGCTTTGATTCGGGAGGATGGTGATGAACTCATATTTCATACCCATCAAATTATCCTAACCACCTACTGACATATTTGGAAACAATTTAATACTCATTTTCAAACTCTCAAAATACTTCTAAAAAAGGTGCATCTTTTGGCGCAAAAATAAAGAGCTTGATCAAGACATGTGGCTGCGGTAGCTCAGTGATCATGTTTGCAGGTTCGTGATAGGCATTGTTTTCATCTAGGAGTGGATATGAGCGCTGATGTTGATAAAGATCCGCCTTGTTGCTGGGCTGGCGCATGTTGAATCTGATCTTGGTCCCTAGACCTCCCAAGTAGTACTATAGAAGTTTGGAGAAGGGAGAACCAGCTGCACTTGACCAAAGCTCAAAACTACTAAGTCCGTCACCAATTGCCCTCTTGTTTCTTTTCCGTAAAATATATATATATATATATAAAAAAAAGATCAAAGCTTAAAATGTAGAAGTATTTTATCACCTTCCTTTTATTTAGTTGTAGTTCTTATGGTTAGGGATTACAGTACTTAAAAAGGATCAAAATAACGAAAAAGAGTTAATTACTGCACTTAGATTGTTTAATTTTTCTAAATATATGTAAAATATTTCTTAGTTCTAGCTACATTATTTAATTAATTATTTAAATTTTCTTTAATGTTGTGCCAAACCATATAAATGGTCTTTAAAATTTTAAGTTGCTTTTCTCGGACTTTTATTTCATGATTGTCATGTATTTAATATGTCATATCTTCTTTCTTGTAATCAGTATGAATTTTTTAAATTTGTTCTGGATGTTATGAATAAGTTGTTTGTTAAAGCCATGATTGAATAAGTATTTAGACAATTTTTTTTAATAAATCCACAAAATTAGATACATTTCTTAATTTTAGTGTATTTCATAGAGTCTTATAGATACAAATTTGCAGAACTACGACTAATACTCCCTCAGCCAACCCCAATCACAAAATTATGCGAAACACTTCTAAAATTCAGAATATTTTTCCCAATATTAAAATTTTGTGGACACTGTAAGCATTTTAAAATAATGAAATATTAAGAAAATAAAATTTAAATAATTATTTGTTTTAAAGGGATGTTCTTTTTTCAGAAATGCATAGTTTACGCGCGTTGAAATGCAATAATCCTAAACATTCTTTAAAAATGTATAAGAAAAAAAAAATTATTCTAAAGTTTAAAATGCTAAAAGGGTACCATGTTTCCTTAATTACATTTCTCTAGTTTCCTATACAGAACTATCCCTATACGATCATTACCAGCTTCATATAGATATGTGCAACTGGTGATATACAGTGGTATTATAAATGTACGACAATGAAATAGGGTTGATATATATGTATTTGCATGTTATGTCTACAAAAGCGAAAAATTCGTCAGACTATTTCTTCATAGTAGTTGACCATCGAGTAAAGACTTTTTCCCCTAGAAAGATTATTAATATGGAGTCTGTCCTTTGCATTATTCATAAGGAATGGAGCGACGGCGCGAGAACACCTGTGATGCGGAAAGAAGCTAAAAAGTTATAATTCTGCCCTATGTGGGAGTAAAGCATGTTTACTCTGTCACATTTTTTATAGGAAGAGATATTTTTAGGGCTACTTTGTATGCACTTATTTAAATTTTTTCCTTATAAAAAAATCTAGTTAGCTTTTGTATGCGACGTGTTTTCTTATATTAAAGAAGCAGCGAAAGTAAATGTGGTTACAAGTTTGATTTTTTTTCTCTAGAATATTTGCTAAAACTTTAGAAATTTTTATTTATTTTCTTATTTGCGTGTTATTTAAAATTTTCTGAATTTTCCCTCTATGTATATATATATATATATATATATATATATGTATGTGTGTATGTATACAACTAAAAAAACAGGTTATATTCTTCACATGCCGGAAAATAAAATAATAAAAAGAGTTGTAATAATAAAGTTGTAATAATAAAAGGAGTTGTATTCCATTACCTCAATCTCAAATTTAGTGCGAGTCAATATTTTAAAGGAAAGAGATTAGTCAGAAAGTATCTTGTTATATTTGGGCTTATACGTTATATAGTTTTCTGTTCCACAAGAGAAAAGATTGACGTGTACATTTCTACTTCCTAAAGATATATTACCAGTAAAATCTTAAATTTTTAATCCAAAGAGATGTTTGAAGGGGATCAGAACACGGGGATAATTGAAAAATGGAATTGGGTGCATGTAACACTGTGGTATCCCGGTAAAAGTCCTCTCTGGAATATGGCCAGAATGTTCACACACTACGAGGCGTATCCAGAAAGTAAGATTACTAAGACAAACGCGGTCAAAGAGAATTATTTTTTTTTAATAAATTTGCCTGCACGGAATTGTAGGTCAAACTCTTGGGAGTAGAATGCTCACTCGTTTGTCAACGTCGTTACAAACTCTTGTTACAATGCCATGATGAATTGAGTGCCATGATTCTCAATCTTGATTTCAGGAGCGTATTCCGGTTCCTTCTTGCAAAGGGAAATGCTCCAATCCAGACTTTTAACGAAATCAAAACAATCTACTGCGGTTACCTCATGAACCATCTTAATGTGTGCAAGCGGTGTTGCGAATTTAAAGTGGCAGAAAAAATTCAAAACCATTGTTTCGTTTCGAAAAATCATGGTTTTTGTCTTTTAGAATAGTAATGAACATCCCTTGAAAGAATATTTGTCCCAAGGAACAGCAATTCATGCCAAGCGTTAACAACTAACCCTAAAAATTAGGGAGGATAGCACTTAACAAAAAAGGGGGAATGTTTACAATGAAAGTGGGTTTATTACAAAACAAAGCATGGCTACACACAGACAACGTAACAAAGAAATTATTGTATTCATTCTGAATGAATATCAACATCCATTCTCTAATAGCCTTATCTAACACCTTCAAAATTTCATCTTTAACCTATCTGAAATCGTTTATAGGTGAAAAGCGTTTTCCACCGCCGAGATCCAGAGGAGATCAAAAAATGGGGCCAAAATGTGGTTGGAAACATATTTGGCGAAAGTATAAAAAAATGCATTCTTAGGCTGAAAGAGTGCCTTTTGAAGGAAATAGACTCGTAAAATATAGCGTTTGATGTCCACATATTATTCTGCAAATTTTTTCAAAAATATATCACCTTTTTGACATTTAAAAATGTAGTACTCTTACTCTTTGCACTACCCTCATATGTCTTATTTGGGCAAGAAGACATTTTTTGTAGCATTTCTCTGATTCATAAGCTCTTATTAGTTAGATTGAATGGGGTTTTAGATGCTCTATCTTCTGTGGATGGCATTGTCGCTCTACAACAAGTATGTGGATCTAGATGTGAACGACGGTGATTTGGAGGAATTAGCCCTCTATGCGTTATGCACGTGCTATCCCTCCATATTCGAGGTACTTCGAAAGCTTTCCAGACGTGTTTTTTCATGGGGCTGTGAACTCGCCGAAAGCGGTTAAGCCACATTTTATCGCCTTCACAGGATTACTTCAAATTCGTTTGAGACGTTTTTTTTTTTTTTTTTTTGAAATTCCTTCCCCCTTTCTGCTAAAGACTTAACATCTTGATAGAAAATTAGGGAGAGTTGCGGACACACTATTAACTTTGACAGGAAATTTTATGGCTCATTAGGGAACCCATCTCTTAACTTTACAGTTGAGGCATTCTTTCAAAAGGAAGGGGGAAATTTTGCAACTCCCCGTTCATTATTGCACTGGACATCAGTAAGTGTCTGTAAGTCATACTGGCTTCAGTTTTTATTTTTTGCGTTGGAATTAAACGCATCATCATTTGATATAGAATTTTCGTGATATAACCAATTACTTAAATGAATCAAAAAGCCACTTTAAAGAGTATATTAGATTTTAAGCTCACTTTTGATTATCATTAATTTGAAGTCTTAAAAAACAGTGGCTAGGGAGGAAAATTTTCTATTTTAAATAATTTAACTAATTACTTTGCCTGTGTCTTCTTTGCATGGTTAACTCCCATTTTTTTTTTAACATTAATATTATCAAACGGAATGAAGTTTCTATAAAATATTTTAAATCTCTAAGAATATCGCTAATTAAATATATATAAAATATCAGTTTAATTTCAAAGAATATATAAAAATAATGAACATATTTTATCGTTTCATTTATCTTATTTTAATCAATAATTTCAGTTTTTAAAATAATGATTATCTCATTATAAGATGTAAAAAAAAATAAATTCTTCAAAATTAGAAACGTCTTAAACTTTCAAATTATAACAATTGAATAATAATTAAGTTTCTGTATAATATTACCAGGAAATTGTTTTCTTATGTATTGATAAAAATAACAACTGAGAAAACACCAAAACTTCTTAAAATCCATTAGTTTTTTCATAATTTCAAAGCCAAGAGTTCAAGGCAGCTTAAATATAGTTCTTAGTTTATTATTGTTAAAATTATATCTGTATCTGAATTTTAAATAGCTTAACTTGGATTTCTTTCAATGAGAAGATAAATGAGCGTTTGTCTTATAATTTATATTTTTAAATTTGAATCTTCGAATAATTAGTAATGAAAAGCGTGTATGAACATTTATATTTGTCTATATGCTTAACTGTCAACTGTAAATTTCTCCAGATACTTTTGGTTACTAATTATTCGAAGATTCAAGCTTAAAAAATAACCATTTGTGTAAAGTCTCTTATAATTTATTTTCTGTTAGAAGATAGTTGAAGTACAGATAATTGTATTCCTAACACTTTTTATAATCTCAACCAAAATTAGGAATTTTATATAAGCAGCCCTGAATATCTTCATTTGAATTAATGAAAAAAATATTTATGTATCGTTCATACGCAGTTAAAAATTATTTACCATAAATACTTAGAATTATATGAATATTTACAGTATTAAATTCAAGTTTTAATATTGTGCATTCCTGGCAAATTTTCATATATTCTTTAAGTTTTGTACAATTCGGTTTAAAATTCTGAATATTATCAGCAAGACATGCTGAAAAATTTGGTGAATACAATAAAATTTTTTCATGCAAGCAAAGCTGAGATGCTAAAACGTTGGTAAGCAAAAAAATATGAGCATATCTATAATAGTCTTTGAAATATTTATTATAACATTCTGTTCAAAATTTGTTCGTCATATTATACCTAATATTATATAAAGCTTCGAAATAATAAAGTAATAGTTTTATGTATTCAGAGATTATTAAAAATAAATATAAATGACCTTGTTGGTAACAAGAATTTTATCATTTTAAATTCAAAATTCTTTACTATCAATTGAGCGCATTTGGCAGTTATATGATATGCATCTGTCATATCATTTAAATTTAAAAAAATACCCTATACTTACAAAAACATTCTTTCAAAACGATACATGAAAACTTGAAAAAATAGGGTCTGTTTTCTTAACAACCAGGCAGTATTTTTCAATAAGACGAACCAAAAATTAAATATAACAAAATTTCAGACATTTTTTTTGCGATATAGTACGATATTTGAAGAGGAATTCGTACCGTTAATATTGAAAAATAAACTTACAATTTTTTAGGGTTCTAAACCTGGGATTACTGATAAATTTCTAAAAAGTTAAAATTGTTAACAAAATTCGTTATGAATACATTGAGTAACTTCACTGAACTAAATTACTTTAAGTGTACTGTTCTAAGAGTCAAAGTTAAATGGGGTGAAGTTTCTCTCACAATCTAATTTGTAATGACTGAATTGAAAGATGTAGTTATCGATGACAATTTTCCGCTTAGAGATAAATGTGAATATGTATTTAAATTATGTAATATTAAAGAAACGGAAAGATGAAAAATTCAACGTGGATAGATGGTGGTTAAAATATTTTCCCATTTTCTTTAATAAAAAGAATATATCCCCATTAAAATTTAAAACTACTGATTGAATGTACACTATGTTGCTCTGGCACAAATGCTTATGTAAAGAGGGCATTTTCGTTTAGAGTAAGTTGTTCTGAAGTGAGTGTGCTATGTTAAGAAAAATTAGACTCACATCGAAAAAAATCATTCAACAGAAAACTACAATCTTAATTATTAAAATTTATAGCAATTAAAAATTTAAAAATCACTTTTTATGTTACTTTAAATAAAAAATGCAATTAATTAGAGAAAGCTCTGTTTTTATTTCAGAAATTTAACTATCATATATAATGATATACCACTGGTACTCTTTTTGTAAAAAGCAAAGTTGGTCATCTTACACCGTGAGTAAACGCTGAACGTGACATTTCAGGAAGCACCAGAGACATAATGTATGAGTCTACAGAAAACGACAATATACTAAGCATTATTTTTCAAAATATGCAAATGTGCTTGTGTTTTCTTCGTCTTATATTTAGCAACGAATATAGGGTGCTATTTCCTCGCTCAAATCACGATACCGGAATCAAAATAGTTTTTTTTTATATTTTGAAAAAGGACTGAGGAAAAAGGAAATTTTCTTTTATTTGAAATAAACAAATATTTCGCAACATTTAACACGCTAATATTTTCAAGGGTTATTTTTTATTCTGTATTAGTTTGTAGCCTTACTGAGATTCATTGGATTGGGCGAACAATTTCCAAATGATGGAACGGCCCTTCACACAGGATTCGCCAAAGGCCCCTGAACTGCTGAGAACGAGTAATCACCCACTTTCCTTAAAGACACAAAGACACCGCCATCTGTAATAAAAATATCCTCTCCATGAGGATGTTGCCGACCATCCGCGTCTTAAAAGTGGGAAGGAATAGAAGCATCTTTCTTTTTCGAACATGTGAAGGAAAAGGGAAATCTTTTCGCGACCGCTATCTGTTCTTAAATAGACCGTTTTAGGAATAGCTTTACACAAACGATGTAAAGCGCTTGGAGGGTAAATGAAGGGTCACAGGGTCGATGACCCCTGAGGTACTTCAGGAAGTTCTTAAAGAGGAGCTCAAAAATAAGAGATAGGTTATAGTTTTAAATTTGTAATAAATAAATGGGTATAATATTTCTATTTACTACAACAATTTAATTTTAATTAAGAGTATTCTTATAAATAATATATCTGATTCTTTAGATGTATTAATTATAAGAATTTGATACAAAGAACATTTGAAAATAAAGTTTTAAAATTATAAACATATATGCTCGCTATTGGGAAAATCATATGTATGAGCACTTCAAGTAAAATCTGGTTTTTTAGAGTTCTGTTTCATTTCCCTGAATATCTACTCTGTCCTTAGAGCTGATATTTTTCACATAAGGAAATAGGGATATTTTCTATATAGTGAATATAAAACTTTTCTAATAAACACTCACAGAATTCATATTTTGCTCAATATTTGAAGAAAAATTGTGGGGAATTTAAAACATAAAATTATACAAAACTTTAAATGGAAACAATTTAATTTTTGGAATTAAAATTTTATCCAGTGTATAGTTAGGATGTTATAAGTAATCCGCAAGTTTTGAAAGTTAAAAGTGCATAATATTTTATGCTAAGATCTACCTGAAGATAAGTACGTGACTTAATCAAATGTAAGTTCAGCTAGTGATTATAAATTGCCCATAAATAATTATTATATATCTTTGCAAATTAATTGGGACAAAGTAAAAAAAATCGCCTATTTTAGAAAATTATGTTTTATTCAATCTATACATTTACAATACATTTTCTAGTATGACGTATGCCCCCCTTAGCAGAAATGACTCTTGGAGAAGTTTTGGCTTTGAATCCACTATAGATTAATACTCTTATACGAACACTAAAGGTTTTTCAGCAAAAATAGTCCTAAAACGCCGTAAAAGTATTGCCTGAAATGACCGGACAACATCCTGAGAAGTCAGATGTAAAGCTGTTAGTACGAGTATTTAACGAATTTCAAACTTGGTGATCCTCAACCAGATTCAAGTATAAAAAAAAAAAAGAAACAAGAAAGAGAAATTTAAAGTCTAAGAAATTTTTATTAATTTCATTTAATTGTTTTTGTAGATTATGATATATAATCAATGTATAATACGCTAATAACAATGGTTTTTTGTTTTCAAGGAAACGAATTATTTAATTTCCCTTTATTTCTTATAGGTTCGTTACAAGCCCATGGATCTGGAATGAACAAAAGGCTTATACCAAGGTATATCCGAAAAAAATCAATGTGCCTTATTAAAAAGTATGGACTTAAGAAACACATTGACAACATTGTAAAATAACATGTACAACAGTTTTTTTTTCTTTTAATGCATTGCCTTTTCTATTCTCGGATAGAGAATAACTTGCAATTTGGAATTCCAAGAGAGTCTGAAGTCCAGAACTGAAGAATTCTTGTTTAACATGCAACGACTCTCTTGAGCAATTGCATCAAAAGGAAAACGTTTTAATAGTAATCTCTAAGTGGAATCCCTTTTGGACTAATTGATAAGAGCACTGCAAAAAGTGGCTAGACAAGCTTTCTTTGAACCGACAGATCGAGGGTTGGAAACGCCTTTAGCACAACATTTCAACGGTCCTTCCCGCCATGGGGTAAAAAAGCATCCCACGATCTGATGGAGAAAAACATCACCCACTAAAACTTTTTGTGATACACAATGAAAAACCTTTAACACGAAAACGATTAACAAGCAAAAACGATAATCTTTAAATATTATTTCTGCTCGAAGAAACTGCTATAAAATTGTACAAATTTTTCGACACAAAACCAAAATCACTTAACATGAAATGTTTTCGCTTCTCTCATCAAGAGTTTTCGACTTATTTTGGTGTTGACCCGAGTAAAATAAGGAATAGTTCTTGATGTAGCAAGATTAAAGCTTGTTTTAAGTATGTTGAGGCACTGCCATTGTCAAAACTTTTCAATTTACTGAAACATTTAATTTTCATTGGTGTCAAAACATTTAATTTTCATTGGTG